>OX463840.1:54313216-54919967 GCA_949825065.1 Odontocerum albicorne
AAAAATAAGAAGATTTGTATAGTTTCATCACTTGACACTGGCGTATACTCCATATATAGGAGTTCACGGCCATTATTTAAGAAAAATGAGGTTTCTATTCATCACTCGACACTGGCGTACACTCCTTTGTGTATAGGAGTTCACGGCTATTATTCAAAAAGAAGAACAAGTTTCTATGGTTTACTCTTTCAGATAACGATATTCACGGTCATTATCCAAGAAGAAGGTTTCTATAGTGAGAGTTTTTTATGTAGATTCTAAATAGAAGTGTTCCAAAAAAATTGTTATAAAACTATTTGAACTGTTTTAAGTAATTTCTATATACAAATCATCTGCGCAAATTATCATCTATGTTACGTAAACGTGAGACTCGAAAACCTCCATGCAAATAGAGCAGTTAACAGGATTATTTTAAACGTTCAATTTAACCTACATAGGACCGGAAAGGATATAGACTAATGATGTACCAAATTCCAGACATAACAGAGCGTTGAATACTTCATGAAGAATGAGACTGTTTGGTTTTTTGTTATGTAAATGTTGCTAAAATTTGTAAAGAGCACTTGAGTGTCGCATATCCTTTCAATAAATAAATAAATTAGCATACCAAACAGTGGAACTCCATTAGGATGGCTCGTCTCTCTGGCTCTGCTGTTATTGCGACACACCGAGGTTCCCTTTGAGAATGCAATAGGAGTTACACAAGTGGAATAAAGACTTTCTCTCCAGTTAGATTGCGTATTATGCTTTAAACCGTTCTCCTTAAGGGAATATTATGCATTTAAGAAGATTGTATATTTCGTATAGTATATAAAGCTGCATGTGATATGTTAACACTCCATCGCAAAAATAATCAGACGGGCGTATTACCAGGCGGCAATCTCTTCCAACCAACCAGACAACAGTAAATAAAGCATGTCACATGGACAAAAAATTATTTAAAGGGTTACCGTATTTTACGGACTATAAGGCACTACGGACTATAAGACGCACCTTAACTTTTAGGTAATTTAAAAAAAAATTACATTTTTATTATTAGATTGCAAAGCCAGACTAAAAAAATTCTTAGTTTATAAAACCGAATTGACCTGTAAAACCCCTGAAAATCGTCATCTGAACTTTCATCTTTTTCTTCTTCTTCCTCTTCGTCGTCATCGTTGTCCTCTTCATATATAAGATGGTCTTCACTTATATATGAAGAGGACAACTATGACGCCATTTTTAAGACTTGCGGGAATTTTAAATCAAACACTGGACATTTTTATATTAATTTCGAGTATAAGACGCATCTAAATTTTGGAGGCAATTTTATGAAGAAAAAAATGCGTCTTATATTCTGTAAAATACGATATTCATTTTTATGAAATTTATGAACGATATACTCGTAGCAAAAGTAAGAATGAGATATCATCAATCAAAGGAAAAGGAAGAAATGGTGGGATTTTATATTACTGACTAGAAATTAAAAGTTTTTCAGTCGCTTCTTAAAGCATGCCAATGACGGAGCGAGTCTAACATTGGTTTGTAACTAATTCCAGGGTCTCATTGCATGGACCGTAAAAGACGACGATATAAAAAAGAAAAGCGATGAACTGGAAAAGTCAATAAATAATCTATATTTGAGCGTAGCGCAAGTACATAATTGGAAACAGTTTTTTTTTTCGGCGAGATAAGAAAGGGTGGCGGAGCAGTTAAGGATATTATAAAATAGCTATAGTAAGTGAATTTGGCGTCTATCTTTTACGTTCAACCAGTTCAGTGCCTTCCGGTATGAAGTGGTGAAGTGGTATGGTATGATCGTACTTTCTCAGGTAAATCTTAGACGAACATTTTTAAACGCTGTAATTTGTCCAGGTGTTCCTTCGCAATATTCAAATAACAGACGTCTGCATAGTCCAAAATTAGAAAGAGATATCATGATGTATTATGTGGTATATATAGTCTGTATCATATATGATATGTATCAACTTACATTCAAATAATAAAAGGACATTTTTATAACACCGTTTAGAGAGCACTCTCCTTAAGAGCGCCCTTTCTCGGGATTCGAACCCACTATTATTGACAGATTAAAAATATAATATTAAGGGAGTATTTATTCTACTCGAGAAATTTGAAAAATTGTTTTTTTTTTTGTTTTTTTGACATTATTCACTGAACGCAGCGCTAGTCCATGACCAGAAACCCGATAAAAATTTTCCTCAAGATAAGAGGAGACGGCGGGACAGTTAAGGCTACTACAATAGAGATGGTATGTGAACTTGGCGTCTATTTCTCACGTTCAACCAGTTCAACGCCTTCTGGTATGAAGTGATACGATCGTATTTACTCAGGTTAAAAACAAATATTCGACAAACATTTTGACGATGCTGTAATTTGAGCCAGCTGTCTCCGTAATATCCAAATAACAGACGTCTGCACAGTCCAAATATAATATGTGCTTTGCAAAATATATCTAGTTTCACGACGTATAATGAATAAATTTTTCGCGAAGTTATGAAGGAGAATTGGAATTATTAGGCCCGCAAAATTTCACCACCGACGCAAATATATTGAGGAAAATCAAACAACTAAATTAATGGTTTAAAAGGGGACATGGCGATATCTATGACCTAATTGATAGTACATCTGTCTTCCAGCCTGATGATTGCGGGTTCGATTCTCGTTGGACCCCAGATTTTTTTAAAAGTGTTTCAGTCTGATTTATATTTATTGTATCATATGTATTTCCCTTTAAGAGAGTTTGCTTTCGAAAGGACCATACGAGTATATCATTTTTCATGTAATTATTATAAGTCAATTTCGTTCATTGATAATACGGAATATGTATTTGATGCGAAATCGCTGTAAGTTCAATCAAGATATATGTATATTAATGCCTTCACATGTCTCATACATATCCTGAAACCATTTTCTTTCTAAATATCCTGAAAGAAAATATAATCTCGGTTTAGGGCAAATCATCAGAATAAGCTTTCAGGGGTGTGTCTTCAATCCACAGCGATCCGTTTTACTCCCAAACAGCCCCGTTTATTCTCCCCGCCGAGCAACATAAGCGCTCATGATCGGGCGCACCCCAAGGGAACCCTTCACTTATTCAAATTGAATCGTATCCTTGGGTAATCTCCCTGGGGCATTGTTCCGTGCTATGGTATCTGCACACTTCTCCCCCTGATACGGTGATAATAGAGCCTTCCCCAATCGTTGTGCTTTACTTCGTATGAAGGCTTTTATCGAAATCAGTTAATAAATATAAACACACTATAACGTTGCCTCCCTGTCGGGGTAGGCAGAGATTAGTGAGCGACAGACTTTCTATCATGACACACATAGTATCTTCTACATTCATACACTTTCCTCAAAGTTCTACGACTTTCTAGGTAGTCTTCTTACAAAATATAACACCATTCCCTTGATTCAACCATACTTTGGATAAAGTGAATTATTCACAGATGAACTCCGTGGCCTAGTTGGTAAAACTCTTGTCTCTCAACCGGTAAGTTGCAGTTTCGATTCCCGTTGGAACCCGGTTTTAAAAAAAAAGGATTCCAATATGTTTTTAATTTAGGGCTTCTTTGACATATTTCTGGTTGGTTCGGAGATACTGCCACATGACAATAAGCCCGCCAGGTTGTTGTATACAACGAAAGTGTAATACAATACAATCCTTTCCTTGGTCTTTCTCTCACATGCCTTCTACTCACATTAACGTCCTTAGCCTCCTCTACAGCCATACACTTCATACCATATTCTGGCATACATTTTCAATATATTTATTCGTCTTAATTTACGCAATTCTACAGAATTTATTCGATTCTTATTACATTTTTTTACGTTCACGTTTTTCTCCTTTACATAAAAGATGGCGCCAAAATGCTATTGTGTACTATTATCTTAGTAGGTTTTTCTACTTTCCGGTTTGAGTTTATGTGCTTTAGTGCCTCGTTGACTTCGTTTCTTATCCGTACACGCTTTGCAATAGCCGTCTTTACTCTTCATCTAAGAAAATACTACTCAAATAGCAGAATACCTCAACTTGCTCTAATATTTCATGATTCATCCATATATCGTATTTACTTTTCCGTTCACGCGTTTCTATCACACCATTTTTTTTTTAAACTTGTAGGTTAAGTAAATTATCTGCAAGAAGAACAGTGTTATCAATAGGATATCGTTATTAGTTATTTAACCGTTTATGACTTTTTCATCTTCAATCCATAAATATTAAAAAGAATAGGAGAAAGAATGCATCCTTGTCGAACTCCACTTCTTATTTGTATATCGGGTATTAATCCGACATCTTTTAGCAGCTTTCTTATGCAATTGAAAATTTATTATATTACATTTTCGGTGTAAACACTAAAAACTTGCAGGCTTATAGTATTGTCATGTGAAAATTTATTCCAGCCCACCAGAAAGGCGTTCAAGATGTGTTAAGTGAAAAGCGGATTGTAATCATTTTTTTAAGAAAGTGGAATCGATCGGGGTTGAAACTACAACTCTCGGGTTAAGAGACAAGCGTCTTACCAACTCGGCCACGGAAGTTGAAAAGTACTAATGATTCTTAGATATTTCTCCCTTTCCGCTTATTTATTTATTTATTTTATTTATTTATTACACATGCGAAAACACAACAGGTAATTTAATTTGGACACACAATTTTAATGGATCGGGGTTTGTTGTCTTTCATGTGTCGTGTCCCCAGTAAACTAGGCTTTTGCCTGTATCTCACTGAGGATAAACATTATTGACAATCATAAACTTTATATCTTTGATACGTTCATTTTCAAGCCTCTATATTTTTTTATAAAAAATACTGTCGACCATAAATATATAAACAAATAAATAAATAAATTTATGTTGTAAATACTTTATATTTAATTTACTATTTTTGATAGCGTGACATTAAACCTTTTATCTCCCTTGGCATTTTCCACCCTTCACCCCTTTCGCACCGAAGCATTCAACAGGCGAAAACTTGGCGTTGGGTCCTCATCCAAAATAAACATCTTTTTTTACATCTCTGAAAAGTGTTTTCTTTTTAGTACGGCAAGTTTCTGCATGAAAGAGCAACTGCCCAAGCATTGAATTAACACATCATTCTCCAAGAGCCACGTAGGAAACTCACCGACCGTAAGCTCCTCAGAGTGTCGAATGGTAGCACACCACCTTTTTAAAGTTTTTTCTTACATTTATTTATTTTATCAAACACTGTTTATTCCACTCTTTGTAACAGTATAACTCTACTGGTGTCAAGGCTTTCACCTCATCATCAGGGGAGTACAAACAAGACTGAATTCTATTCGAACTGGTACCAAGATACACGCTTCTAACGATAAGCATCTGAAGTGGCTAATGATTGCCACCGTGAAAACCATACATTTTCTATCGATGATGCCAAATTCTTACATATCAGTAGTAACAGAAATAAATTGGACAGATTAGAGGCCCTACAAATTTCTAAGTCAGTGCATCGAGGGGAACATCTGACAAACACGTATATCCCAAGAATCTCTCAGCTGCTCGCCGAGGTCGTCCCATCCCTCCCTCAACCATCAGTCCTCAATCCGAAAGCTTAGGCCGAGGCCACACCGAAGTGCTTCGTTTGGTGCTAAGCTAGGTTTTACGTGACTCATACACTAGGTGACTTCATGCCTGATCACACCAAAGTGCTACGCACAAATTCATTTGACAGTTGGGAGCGGTTGAGTCAACACACGATGTCTCTCTCAAAACTAACCAATTTCATTACAAATTAACATATTTATTTACTTTCTGTGCAACTTCATTCCAAAGTGATTTTATTACAGGTACATTTTTATATTGTATAATTTGCTCGATGGGTTCCACAAAGGCTCCCTTTTATAGACAGCTGTCATTAAAACTTCCACCATCTTGTAAATTAACCATCACGTCTGTTCGCTAGGAGATTCACTCGATGACTAATCGTCATGCAACGTGGCGCGAAGTGGGCAGTGTGGCCAATGCAATAGTATGCGGTACGTTGGTTTGCTAGGATATGTCACCTAACTCGCAACATAGCTCTTAGCATCGAGCGAGGCTCCTACCTGTGTGGCCGAGGCCTTACCGTTAGAAGCGTGAATCTCGGTACCAGTTCGAACATAATTCAGTATTGTTTATGCTCCCCTGATGATGAGGGGAAAGCCTTGAAACCGATAGGGTTATACCGTTACAAAAAGTGGAATAAACAGTGTTTGATAAAGCAGCAAGAAAACCGAACAGAAAGACAGCAGGAAAACCGAAAAACCACTTGCGAAATGCTGCTCGCCAGGTACAAAAGAAAATAATTTCTCCATCGAATTGTGACTCGTAATCAAAATTTGATATGTGTCGAGAATCCTAAGCGTAAAAGATCATGGGTAACTCTAAGCAAACCAGCGACATCCACTGCAAGGCCAAATCGCTATGGACGGAAGACAATGTTCTGTGTTTGGTGGGATCAGAAGGGTGTTATCTATTATGAGCTGCTAAAACCTGGCGAAACCGTTAATAATGATCGCGTCCGACAACAAATGATGGATTTGAACCAAGCATTGCGTGAAAAATGACCATAATATCAAAAGAGGTAACACAAAATGATTTTGCTTCATGATAATGCAACCATCGCACACAGCAAAACCGGTCAAGGAAACGATTGAAGCGTTTAGTTGGCAAATACTTTCGCATGCGGGGCTTACTCACCAGACTTGGCTCCATCCGATTACTACTTATTTGCATCGATGGGACACGCACCTGCTGAGCAGCGCTTCACTTCTTACGAAAATGGCTCGATGATTGGTTTGCGTCAAAAGAGCAACAGTTTTTTTGACGTGGCATCCACAAATTGCCATAGGGATGGAAAAAATGTGTAGCTAGCGATGGGTAATACTTTGAATAAAGTATTTTTTACCATTTTCATACAATAAATGTGTATTTTCTATAAAAAAAATCCTGTTTCATATTTATAGACCTATGTTTATACACCAGCAAAAATTAGTAAACATGACATTTTAGTTTAACTAAAACAGCCACTCCCATTACCAAGAAAGCTCAAAATGGTATCTTCAAAAACATTTTCGGAAATGTTGAAAATGTCAAAATTACAGGTCTTATAACTTACCTTGTTAGTTTTACTCATTACCAATTTAAATAGGTCAATATTTCTATTCCTCGAATAGTTGCCAGGAACATATAATATTATCTTTTCCAACATACGTGTATTAGGATTAAGTGTAGCTCCCGTCAGCAACTTAATAAAAATAACATATTCCCATAAACATGTAGGAATACCATATTCCCATAAACATATAGGAATACCATATTCCCCTTCCCCCATCACCTTTAATTTCTATGCTCAGATACCGTAGACCTGCTGACTGACTAACTAGGAATTATAATTTTAAGTCAATAAGCTTATCACGTGTGTAAATTAAATAATCTAGTTACAGAAAAGAACATTAAATAAATATACACTAGAAAATAAATAAACGAAGAAGAAAAAACTACCTTACTGTTAGTCATTAAAACTCGCTACTGAGTGTATCGTTGAACTTGTTTCATAATGCAACACTATTATGCTTGATAAGTCTTTAAACTACGAAATTAACTATAAGTTATCTTATACGATATTAAGAAATGAGATTACGCGAGGAACGCCCCTCCAGTGGTTTCCCTAAGGCACACCACTGCCCACCCCAGAACTCCACAGCCTAGAGTTTCATGCGGGGGTTGACCTTCTCTCACCCCATAGGACACGCTTAACACCATTTTCCTATCCCCGTGATTATATAAACAGGCCCCAATTCGGAGGATGCCCGCCAGGGCCAGGTCAGGTCCGAAGTCATGATTCGGTTAACCGCACCTCGTCGCCTGATTAGATCATTTACATCTCGACCTAAATTATAATTCAAAAACATTTTATTTTTGAGGAAGTGCTTGACGACAACCCTTTTTTAGGTCTTATCAAAAGTTATGCTTGCGTACTTCACACCACCTAAAGCCGAATATATTACATCATATATCGAAAGTTATGATTGTATACTTCAGTCCACCTAAAGCCGAATATATTACATCATATATCGAAAGTTATGATTGTATACTTCAGTCCACCTAAAGCCGAATATATTACATCATATATCGAAAGTTATGATTGGATACTTCAGTCCACCTAAAGCCGAATATATTACATCATATATCGAAAGTTATGATTGTATACTTCAGTCCACCTAAAGCCGAATATATTACATCATATATCGAAAGTTATGATTGGATACTTCAGTCCACCTAAAGCCGAATATATTACATCATATATCGAAAGTTATGATTGTATACTTCAGTCCACCTAAAGCCGAATATATTACATCATATATCGAAAGTTATGATTGGATACTTCAGTCCACCTAAAGCCGAATATATTACATCATATATCGAAAGTTATGATTGTATACTTCAGTCCACCTAAAGCCGAATATATTACATCATATATCGAAAGTTATGATTGGATACTTCAGTCCACCTAAAGCCGAATATATTACATCATATATCGAAAGTTATGATTGTATACTTCAGTCCACCTAAAGCCGAATATATTACATCATATATCGAAAGTTATGATTGTATACTTCAGTCCACCTAAAGCCGAATATATAACATCATATATCGAAAGTTATGATTGTATACTTCAGTCCACCTAAAGCCGAATATATTACATCATATATCGAAAGTTATGATTGTATACTTCAGTCCACCTAAAGCCGAATATATTACATCATATATCGAAAGTTACGATTATATAATTCAGTCTACTTGAAGCCGAATATATATCGAAAGTTATGATTGGATACTTCAGTCCACCTAAAGCCGAATATATTACATCATATATCGAAAGTTATGATTGTATACTTCACACCACCTAAAGCCGAATATATTACATCATATATCGAAAGTTATGATTGTATACTTCACACCACTTAAAGCCGAATATATTACATCATATATCGAAAGTTATGATTGTATACTTCACACCACCTAAAGCCGAATATATTACATCATATATCGAAAGTTATGATTGTATACTTCACACCACCTAAAGCCGAATATATTACATCATATATCGAAAGTTATGATTGTATACTTCACACCACCTAAAGCCGAATATATTACATCTTGTTTTTTTGTGTAATATTTTTAATTTTTCAATAATAGTGGGTTCGAATCCCGAGCTATAACGGCCGTGAAGAGATTCTGCTATATAAATTATATTATCTGCAGAACATAAATCGTTTTCCCGTGGTAAGTTTTCTGAAGTTTTCATAAAAATGCGTTTTTATGAACATATGCAGATGCGGTAAATTACCTAATATCATAGCCGCAGTCACTAGCTTCGTATGCTTATACTCATAATTTAATAACGGTAAGTTTTAATTCCGAGCTGGATCACCCATGAAGAGAGCGCACTTACTCTAAACGACGCTATATAAATTGTCATTTTACTATTATAATTATAGTCTACCAATACACACATTTATATCTCTTTTATTCTGTTTTTATCACACTTTTCCAATCAATCGTAAATATAACATCTAAAAACAAATTATTAAAAAGCTGCCAAGTCTATACAAGACACACATTTCAATATCTCTTATTATGTTTTTAACACTTTTCCAACCGATCGTAAATATAACATCAAAGAACAAATTATTAAAAAGCTGCGAAGTCTATACAAGACACACATTTCTATCTCTTTTATTCTGTTTTTATCACACTTTTCTAATCGATCGTAAATACTATATAACAACAAAGAACAAATTATTAAAAAGCTGCCAAGTCTATACAAGACACACGTTTCTTTCTCTTTTATTCTGTTTTTATGACACTTTTCCAATCGATCGTAAATATAACATCTAAGAACAAATTATTAAAATCCTGCCAAGTACGAGGGTCATCCAGAAAGTAAGGTTACAACATTTATGTGGGATCTAAAAATGCTTGTATTTAATTGAAATTCACAGGATACTTCACAAATATATTAAACTATTTTTCAACGTAATCGTCGTCGAGATCAAGACATTTCTGTAGTCGGGGTACCAGCTTTTTTTATGCCAGTGTCATGGACCTCCGCTGCCAGCTCTTTCGGCCACTTCTTTACAGCTTCCTCGACCTCCTGATCGTTGAAAAATTGTTTGGGTGTAGTGACACACCCACGTCTCATCCCCCGTCACGGTAGAGTCCAGAAAAGCTTCTCCCTCCTGTGCAAAACGATCCAAAAATTCACGCGCGGCGGTCACGCGATTTTGACGATGCTCCGGTGTAAGCATTCTGGGCACCCATCTCGCACACAACTTCTTGTAACCAAGTTTATCCGACACAATATTACCAAGAGGACTTCGAGAAATGTCAGAAAATTCTTCGTGAAGGTCGTCAAGCGTCACACGGCGGTCATCTCGCACTTGTTCTTCAATTTTTTGCACAAATTCGTCAGAAATCACTGCCTTGCCTCGTCGTGAGTATCAGTACAGCTTTCTCTGAACAACCTAACCCACTTCGTGACATGTTGTCGACTCATCACATTACTACCATAAACTTCCACGAGCTTCCGATGGATATTCGCGACGGTATTGTTCTGCAAAGTCAAAAAACTGATGACCGCGCGGGTCTCGCATGGACGAGAGTTGGCTGGAGCGCACGACGACCTCTCCATCGGAAGAATTTACTGTGACTGAACAAAATGGCCGACAGACACGCGGGACCAAACAAACTGACCGTTAGGATCCCTCTTATACGCCAGGTGCATCAACTTTGAAACAAAAAAAATCCCCGGCCTCAGGAGCCTTTGTAACTTTAGTTTCTGGATGACCCTCGTATATACAATACACACATTTCAATCTCTCTTATTCTGTTTTTATTACCCCTTTCCAATGGATCGTAAATACTATATAATATCTAAGAACAAATTATTAAAATAATGCCAAGTACAATACTGCCTTTTCGAATCGATCGTAAATAATTAATTAAATAAAAAAACAAATTCAAAGTATTGTAGAACGTAGCGCCAAAATAGTTTTTTGAAGTATTATGAATAGAATAGACTTTTGCTTCAACAAAACACACGCAGTCATTAATTAGATGGGCGGACTCCTTTAACGTTTACTGAAAACGCCTCTGTATAATTTATTTTCTTCAATTCATTATATTTTCCTATAATAAATTAAAAGTATTTTGAAAATTTATTCAAAATCTAACCCAATTCCACATTCCAGATAGTAGATTACAATACAAGGCAAAATAACCCAATCTAGGACCAATTACCACAACTCGATTATTAACAGATTACACAAGTTGGGGAATGAATATTCGGGGTTTCTTGATAATGTATTGTGTATTATATTATCATCCTTTTGAACTTTTGGGTTCGGGGTTCGTTCCCCGCTGGAACCAAGATTTTTTTAAATAGGATTCCAGTCTGGTTAACACTTAGGGCCTATAAAAACATATTTCTGGTTGGTTGGAAGAAATTGCCACATGGCAATAAACTCGCCAGGTTAAAAAAAAAACTTAACTAATTATGCATCTTGTTCTAAACTATCGATTTAAAATTTCATAAAATAATAATTTGTCTCTTTATTCAAAACTAGTTTAAAAGTCCTTCAAAAGATGCGCGAAAACAATTACTTAATACTTGTTACACCCACTTACAAGTACCCGGCGGTAAGTAATACACATCGGACTTAAGAAAGAGACTCTCGGTCATAATCGGCTAACTTTGGCTTTGTACTCGTAGAGCATCGTCTCTGTCATTCATACACGTGTTCCGTGGCGAGACTGTTAGTGCATCGTGCGAAAGAGATGACGCTCTACAAAGCCGGAGTAAGCCGATTTTGGCCAATGGTCTCTTTCTTAAGTCCGATGTGTATTACTCACCGCTGTGTACTGTACATTTTATCCCATTCCGCCCTATTCCGACAGTACAGTGTCTACTCTGCCGTTGCTACATTTTATCAATCATCATACTATCGTCTCTAATTTTATCAATCATCATACTATCGTCTCTAATTTTATCAATCATCATACTATCGTCTCTAATTTTATCAATCATCATACTATCGTCTCTTATTTTGGTTTTGTTGATCTTCGTTGAAGATCAATGATCTACGATCCTCATTAAGAGATTAAATAAATAAATATAGGTTTATTGACAGCAACATATAGTAGTATGTACAAAATATATTTAAATAAAACTTCTAAAACAAATATAGTAAATTGCAGATAATACATTAAATACAGAAGCTATCAAAAGGTCTGGGCTCATCTAATAACATCCCCTCGGCCAAGATACACCCCACCAATATAGGGCGAACCCAGCCACGGGGACACCAGATGTTTTTCAGCCCACATCCTCGAACACGTAGAACAAGAATATAAAAAAAACACAGAAAATAAATAGATGACAAAAAAAAACATTCAAGAGAGAAGACATTAAAAGGTCCGGGCTCATCCCACAAACATTCCCCCGGCCGAGATACACCCCATCAATGTAGGACGAGCCCGACCACAAGGGCATTGAGGGGCTTCCATCCCACACCCCCGTATATCTAGATTAAAGAATAAATAAATAAAAAACAAAAACGTATGGCAGAAAACAAAATAAAAATAAACTCACATATACCACCTCAGGTTAACTTTCAGCAAGAACGAAAAAAAGAAAAGCCTCAAAGGAGTTCAAATTTTACAAAATGATAAATGGGAAATGAAATAGTTGAGACAACATTGAAATAGTTGGCAGTAATACATTGAAATAGTTAAGCAGTTTTAAAAGAATGAATGAGAAGATAGCGCACAAACACGCCTTGATAACGCACAAAAATTGTATTTAATATGCGTTTATAATTTGTCGCCGTAGACGTCGTTGTTCTATTTCATTCGCTTTGCAGCAACGTGCTCTTCTTCTGCCAATCTATAATTTTCAATTTAAATGTAATGGTCAGACTGAATGTTAAAGTAATGTTCACACTGAATGTTAAAGTAATGGTCACAATGAATGTTAAAGTAATGTTCACACTGAATGTTAAAGTAATGGTCACAATGAATGTTAAAGTAATGTTCACACTGAATGTGAAAGTAATGGTCACATTGAATGTTAAAGTAATGGTCACACTGAATGTTAAAGTAATGGTCACAATGAATGTTAAAGTAATGGTCACACTGAATGTTAAAGTAATGGTCACACTGAGAAATAGACGCCAAATTCACATACTGGCTCTATTGTATAATATCCTTAACTGTCCCTCTGCCCCCTCTTATCTCGCCGAGAATTTTCAGCGTCTTTCCAATCATGGATTAGCGCTACGCTCAAACAGAGATTGTTTATTGGCCTTTCCAGTTCACCGCTCCTCTTTCTTTACGTCGTCCTTAACTGTCCATGCAGTGAGACTCTGGAATCAGTTACAAACCAATATAAGACTCGCTCCGTCCTTGGTATGCTTTAAGAAGTGACTGAAAAACCTCTCAATTTCTAGTCAGTAAAATAACGTGTTTCATTCCTGATTTTTCTTTTCCTTTCCTCTCCACCATCTCTTCCTTTCCTTTTGATTGATGATATCTCACTTTATATGAAAAAGTATATTCGGGTGACTGTCCGTCTTTGTGGGGTTCGTGGGCATGTGCTCACGTATATGTTTATGGATTTCGTGGGGATGGATAGTCATTTGATTGATTTATGCGACCACGTAACTTGCTTCATTTACTTTTGTATGGTTGGTTGGAAGAGATTGCCGCCTGGCAATAAGCCCACCAGATTGTCTTTGCAATAAAAGTGTTAAATAAATAAATAGATAAATGTTATAGTAATGGTCACACTGAATGAAAAAGTAATGGTCACAACTTTGTGCATGTAACACGTCGAGAAAAATCACTTTAAAACATCATCAAATTGTCTGATATTTTACTAAATAAGATCTTTTCAGTGCGTATGTACTCAAAATGCAAATGACAAACGTATTTTTATATGTTAATTTTTTAAATACAAAAAAAAACGTTACGTTTAAAAAATAAACGACCTAATTTAATATTGCAAGTAGTACCTTGCTTTACTTCGATCGCACACGTTTCGAAATTGGAATACTCACGTTATGCAGTTGGCTTCTGCGATACACGTATGTTTTATTTCATTTTCATTTCACAGTCACAGTATGTTGTGTTTCATTTTTAGCTTCACAGCATTAGGCAAAATATATAATAAAAAAGTACAGCCTGGTTTAAGAGTTCATCTGATGACAATAACCTCGCTCGGTTGATGTGAGAAAAATTTATTGCCTCTACACGCTTAATAATATTTCCAGACATCGTATTATGAGGACAGCAAGGAAGATGTCATTGGTGAGAACATTTTCCAAAAATTAATGGGAAACGAACATCTCGTATAGTTTATTATTATGGTTACCCAGATGAAGCTAACGAACAAGCAGACCCCCAAAGAGATGGGATAACTGACGATCCACATTCCAGGAATAATACAGAAAGAAAACAGATTTATTTAATATCTTTATTCAAATAACACTTCCTTATTAAACATTAAACAGATCATTTTTAAATAACGCAAAGATTGAGACCTCTCTTACCAGTGTTCATATCTTGCAGAGTCCTGTCTAATCAAAAGAAATCTGCACAATAACTTAAATTAAAGTGACAAATATGTTTCGCTTTACAAGAGCATTGTCAAAATGTTTACCAAGCTTATATATAACAAGATATTTTAGAATCTATGGTTTAAAACTCACGAATCAAGGCAAACGGAGACCTATTAAAAGAGATACCGACTGCAACCGGTATCAAACAGGGAGACAGTCTCAGCCCATTCCTTTTTAACATTATTATGGATAGAATCATAGAGGAGGTGACTTCTTTGGGTTACAAAATGGGAAATAAATTGATCAGTATAGTGTGTTATGCCAACGACACTGCAATATTTGCAGAAAACGAAGATGATCTTCAGAAAATGCTCTTCAAATTTGGCCTTGCTTCTAAGAAGTTCAATATGACGATTTCTGTCAATAAAACAAAGTGCGTAACAGTATCAAAAGAGCCACTCAGATGTAAACTGATCATCGATAACGTACCCATCGAGCAAGTCATGCGATTCACTTACCTAGGTGTAGAGATCTCCAGCAACAGTGACCTATATATGTAGGGAAGTACGAGCACAAACTAATAAAGCGACAGCTTTGGCTGGCTGCCTGTGGGACACTAAATGGAGAAACAAACACATGCTAACCGAAAGTAAGGTCAGGATATATAAGACATGCGTCCGCCCTATCATGACATATGGAATATAAGTGAGAGCCGATACCAACAGGACAAAAAAACCTTCTCAGAGTGACAGAAATAAAAACCTTACGCTCCACCGCAAGCAGAACTCTTAGAGATCGGATCAGAAATGAGACGATAAGATCTGTCTGTGGTGTTGAAGACATAGTGAGGTGGGGAAGAAGCAGAAGGCGCTTCTGGAGGGATCGTGTGGACCGCATGGAGGATATAAGACTGGCAAGAATCGCTAAGACTAAAAACCCTAACAGCAGGAGATTACCAGGATGACCACCGAAAAGTTTTAGAAAGACAGCTGGACGTCATCATCCGAGGACAGCTCACCGTCACAAACAGGTCATACGACCTAAACCAAGAGGAAAAAGTAGAAGAAAATCTATGGATTAAAACTAACGTAAAAACTTAAAACGAGCCGACCATCCTGACATGTTGAGAACCACCAGCTTTTGAACAACCAGCCCTCACAAATCTTTAATACTGTAATAGTACCTTGACCCAATATATGTTATATGTATGGTAAAGCAAAATGAAAGAGATCAATCAAGTTAAAAAGAAACAAACCGATCACTTTGATTTAGAAGTGGTATATAATTTGTCCATAATCAAATGGATTCATTATTTAATAACCTTTTATTTGTTTTTTTTCCAGGCTCTCCGTTTTGGTGCCTGCTGGACATCGTGCCCATTAAGAACGAGAAACGTGAGGTGGTGCTCTTCCTGGCCTCGCACAAGGACATCACCAACACCAAGATGGCCGAGATGTCCACCACCGAGGAGTTTGACAGCGGTAAGTCCGGAGTCTTCTTGGTCTTCCCCTTTCCTGTAAGACACGTTATGCTTTATACAGCAAGTCTGTCCAATCATATTGTTTTGCAAATTCTTTAGACAATTGAAAAAAAAACATTTGAAAAAGTTCATTGAGCCTTTTGACGGTTTTTTTTATCAATACTCTCGTTGTATACAGTATAACCTGACGGGTGTATTACCATGTGGCAATCTCTTCCAACGAACCAGAAATATGCTTAAGAGGGCGGTTCAGAGATCTCATGTTGATAAGTGTTGTATTCAATCCCTCTATCTTGGACCAAGACATCTCAGATATCTATTAATTAGTATTGTATTTATAACAGACCTAATGGTTCTTGCTCCTCTTGTTATAGCGTCCATGACAGACTTAATGACTCTTGTACCTCTTGGGATTGCATCCATGATGTACTAAATGACTCTTGCACCTTTTTGTTATAGTATCCATGACATACTTAATGACTCTTGCACCTCTTGGTATTATATCCATGACAGACTAATGACTTGCACATCTTGGCATTGTATGCATAATAACCTTAATGACTCTTGCACTACTTAGTATTGTATTCATGATATACTTAATGAGACTCTTGCACTTATTAGTATTGTATCCATGATAAACTTAATGACTCTTGCACTTCTTAGTATTGTATCCATGATATACTTAATGACTCTTGCCCTTCTTAGTATTGTATCCATGATATACTTAATGACTCTTGCCCTTCTTAGTATTGTATCCATGATATACTTAATGACTCTTGCCCTTCTTAGTATTATATCCATGATATACTTAATGACTCTTGCCCTTCTTAGTATTGTATCCATGATATACTTAATGACTCTTGCACTTCTTAGTATTGTATCCATGATCTACTTAATGAATCTTGTACTTCTTAGTATTGTATCCATGATATACTTAATGACTCTTGCACTTCTTAGTATTGTATCCATGATATACTTGATGACTCTTGCCCTTCTTAGTATTGTATCCATGATATACTTAATGAATCTTGCACTTCTAAGTATTGTATCCATGACAAACTAAATTATTCTTACACCTCTTGGTATTATATCCATAACAGACTAATGATTCTTTCCCCTCTTGGTATAGTATCCATAACAGATATTATAACTCTTCCCCACTTGCACTTACACCATGATGACTCTGATCTCCTTGTTTTTATTATATATGTTAAAAGCTATCATAACATAAATCCACAAATTATTTTATGCTACATATTTTATATGGCAAAAAATAATTTGTGGATTTATGTTATGACGACCTTTTCCGTGGTCGGGTTGCTAAGAAGCCTATCTTCTACCAGGGCATATGAGGTTCGATTATTGGTTAAAGAGATCGTCCTTTAGATATATCGTACTTACACTTACTAGATAAAAGCGAGTATGATTTATGAATGAACCTATATACGAGTATCTCGCAAACACAATGTTGGGCACCTTTTCTCCCTCAAAAAACGTGTATCTCAAAAATCGTTAAAACGTTTTGGACCCCTCATACCAACACAGTGGAAATGACTAACAACATCCGACCAATTTTAAGAAAACTTGAGGCTTCCGCTTGCTACTAACTGGACGTGCGTGGGGTAGTAAACATGGTAAACTTGCAAAGCAAAGATTGGACATACTTTGTCACTGATGTATAACGTCAAACAGTTGTATGATTCAAGTGACATATTAGTGTTTTTTTATCGTTTCAAGTTACCAGTGTTTTTTTTCCTGCGTGAATTTAATATTGTGTGTGATGATACCCCAATGTATTTATTTAACGTGCATTTTTCCTTGATTGCGCATTTTGTCTGTGAGAATTATTGCATATAATTTTTTTTTTACTTTCTTTTCAAATTTCGTATTTTTTCACAATTTGTGTAAAAGTATTTTTTTACTGTGTCAATTGAATTATTTTCTCTTATTTTACTTTTAATTGTAAATGTTTTTATAAATTGTAAAATTAATAATAATAAAAATAATTTATAACGTGACATTTAGAGAAGACTCCTCAAGGTCATTCTTACTCGGGGTTCGAACCCACTTTTATTGACAAATTGAAATGACAGGCAAAAAAAATACAATTCTGCAATTACACTATTCCACGCCTACCGTAGCATGTCGTAAAGGGTGTGATAGCACTTAATTGTTGGATCTGGAGTGAACTAACTTTATGTTCACGTCGTAGTATGACAGTGAACTTATCAAAGGGTTGGGGTGGCTCCAAAGGGAGCCTTTAAACATATATGCCAGAGAGCGCGTATTACTCCTGTTGGTAGGCAGGCCTGTGTCCTCATGAAACCATTTGTTGCTAACAAAATAAGGCACATCCATTATGGTGTCTATAGTTTTAGTCTGCAGAACCTGGAGTTTTTGCTCGTGGGTCTCGGCCACGTAGCTTCAGATTGGAATAGTAAAGTCATCTGATGTTATATTTGAATTTATTACAGAAAATTAATTATGGAAAATCTCATACATGTTCTGCGAAATGTCATTTCAGCTGAGATGATACGGTTGACTTTTTGCATGACAATATACTCCCAAACAACAAACTTCTTCTTCTTCCTCTTCTTATAGGCCTGTTGGCCTATTATGGTCCTGCATCATCGTTTCCCTCGTGTCACGTCGACTGCCAGCTGTCTTTCCATCTTTTGGGGTCATCCTAGAGGTCTGCTTGCTTGGGGGATACTGTCCCTGGCCATTTTTACGGCTCTTGGTTCCGCCATTCTGGATACATGTTCGTTCCAGAACCTTCTTCTCTGTCGTCCCCATCTGACAATATCTTCAACTTCGCACATCCTTCGGATTTCTGTGTTTCGTACTCTATCACGAAGGGTTTTGCCAGCGATACTCCTGAGTACCTTCATTTCGCTGGTTCGAAGGAGATTTTTTGTTCTGACAGTGTCGGCTCTGGACTCTATGCTGTATATCATTATGGGGCGGACACAGGTCTTGTATATCCTCACCTTGCTTTGGATGTTCATATACTTGTTTTTCCAGATAGTGTTCTTTAATTATCCGGAAATAGTTGCGGCCTTTTGTGATTGTTGACGCCATAGAGGTCATTATTGCACATTATGCTAGCACCCAAGTATTTAAATTTTGTAACTTGTTCTCAATTGGTGTGTCAAACGACGAACCCTACTCGTAATTCAAAAGTGATACAGGTTTTATTCTAAAAAATAAAAAGCACAAATTTTCTCATTGTGATTGACTAACAGTATTTCCTTCAAGACGTTTTTTATTCAACCCGGAAATTACGGGTTCGATTCTCGTTGGTACCCAATACCAATTCAAATAACATTTTATATAGCGCCATTTAAACAGCAAACTCTCCTCAACGGCATTCTGACTTGGGACTCGAATCCACTTTTACTAAACAAGTCATGTCTGGCAGCTATAACAGCGCTCGAGCGAATACAGTACACGTAGAAAGGTGTTTATGAGACATTAAATTAAAACCAACCTGAAAACGTTTTTTTTTTAATGGTTTCCAGCGGGTATTGAAACAGCAACTTCCAGGTCGGGAGACAGGCATCTTACTAACTTAGCCACAGAGGGCATCACATATATATTCTAACAGGGGGGACTTTATTTATTTATTAATTGTCTGGTTTTCACTTAAAACACCCTTCATGAGCGAATGAAAAAGCTTTTTCAATACGGTAACGAAGCTAAATTCTGCCAGATGTACGTGGGTCATCCAGAAACTGAGGTTACAAGGACTCCTGAGGCCGAGTAAAATTTTTGGTTCAAAGTTGGCGCACCTGGCGTGTAGGGGGGATCCTAACGGTCAGTTTGTTTGGTCCCGCGTGTTTGTCGGCTATTTTGTTCAGTCACAGTAAATTCTTCCGATGGAGAGGTCGTCGCGGGCTCCCGCCACCTCTCGTCTGTGCGAGACCCGCGCGGTCATCCGTTTTTTGACTTTGCAGAACAATGTCACCGCGAATATCCATCGGAAGCTCATGGAAGTTTATGGTAGTGATATGATGAGTCGACAACATGTCACGAAGTGAGTTAGGTTGTTCAGAGAAGGCCGTACTGATACTCACGACGAGGCAAGGCAGTGATTTCTCACGAATTTGTGCAAAAAATTGAAGAACAAATGCGAAATGACCGCCGTGTGACGCTTGACGACCTTCACGAAGAATTTCCTGACATTTTTCGAAGTCTCTTTGGTAATATTATGTTGGATAAACTTGGTTACAAGAAGTTGTGTGCGAGATGGGTGCCCAGAATGCTCACACCGGAGCACCATCAAAATCGCGTAACCACCGCGCGTGAACTTTTGGATCGTTTTGCACAGGAGGGAGAAGCTTTTCTAAACTATATCGTGACAGGGGATAAGACGTGGGTGTATCACTACACCCTAACAATTTTCCAACGATCAGGAGGTCAAGGAAGCTGTGAAGAAGTGACTGAAAGAGCTGGCGGCGGAGGTCTATGACACTGGCATACAAAAGCTCATGCCCCGACTACAGAAATGTCTCGATCTCGACGGCAATTACGTTGAAAAATAATTTAATATATTTGTAAAGTATCCTGTGAATTTCAATTAAATACAAGCATTTTTCGATCCTACTCGTACATAAATGTTGTAACCTTACTTTCTGGATGACTCTCGTATAATAAAAATGTTAATTAAAATAATACAACATTTGTAATCTTTTAAAATGGTACCTAGTAAATACTAGATAACACAAGCCTTCGAAGTAGTATTAAACAAAATTTATGTTCTTATGTACACCTTCAATATATCGGTATAAATGGTGATTCAAACATAGTTAAGAACTAGGCCAGCACATAGCATTATCTTCGGCCTCAATTACCGACCCTCCGGACTTAGAACCACTTGAAAAGGTGCGAAAATCTCGGCTCGTTTTTGCACCTATTCGTAACACTATCCCACGTAAAGGGACAACAACACTCGCACAATTACTCGGAACGTGCAAGTATTGTTAATATATTGTAATTTATTTTTATCAAACACTGTTTATTCCACTTTTTTGTAAATGGAATACTTAGCAACATTGTGTATAAACTTTTATGTGCTGACTGTAATAATTTATATATAGGAAAGACAGGAAAATCTTTTGAAAAGAGATTTCGTGAACACAAATCCGCCTTAACAAATCCTCTAATTTATTCTGAAATGGTTACTCATTGTCACCGTGAAAACCATACTTTTTCTATCGATGATGCCAAATTCTTACGTATCAGTAGTAACGGAAATAAATTGGACAGATTAGAGGCCCTAGAAATTTCTAAGTCAGTACATTGATCCGAACATCTGGTGAACAGTTGTATCCCAAAAATCTCTCCGCTCTTGGCCGAAATCCTCCCATGCCTCCCTCACCCCTCAGCCCCCAACCGTTGAAGCGTGTATATCGGTACCAGTTCGAACAGAATTTAGTATTGTTTGTGCTCCCCTGAAGATAAGGTGAAAGCCTTGCAACCGGTAGGGTTATACCGTTACAAAAAAGTGGAATAAACAGTGTTTGATAAAAATAAATTACAATATCTTTAAACCTCCACAACATATTGTTAATATAATTTTACCATACGACGACCGTATTCTAATGGTTAAATTCACGCTAAGCAAGCGAGCTCCCTGGTTCGATTCCTATCGAATTGAATTCCCAACTGATTTAACTCGAATACCGTTTTATAATCAGTAAATGTGTTTTTCTGTATCTTATATACTATCATGTTATCATAAATTCTTACAAAGCTATTAAATTACATAAAAATACCGCTGTATAAAACTGCTCTACGTAATGCTGCAGCAGATAAAACCTGACAATCGTCTTGATAATTTAATATCCTTACCATCATAGCTTTGGGTGTGTGATTGCTGAAATACAACAGCTTTCACACACTAAATCAATACACGCTGAAGCGTCTTCCATCCACAGGATGGTTGACCATTTTATTAGATCACGAGGTATATATTTACCAGACTTGAACCCCTTTTTCTTTTACTGTCGGGAATCGAACCCGAAAGCCCCAGGTGCAAGTCAAGCATCGTGCCAAGATCAAGGAAATCGGAGATTAAACACTATAAAAAGTAATAACATGTAACATACTGAGGAATCTCTCTTAAAATAATAACAAAAGTTTATTTAAAAACGTGGTAATCACCATTTTTTCCAATAATAACATAAAACATTTCTTTGGTAATCCAACACAATTCCTTCCTCTTATAGTACATATTTTTAAAATTCTTCTTCCTAGTATCATGTCAGGTCCCCCCAACGTTGACTATCACCTGAGAGTAGGCATATTTGTCCCTGGCAGCCCGAAAAAGATCCCAACGCTCCTTATACCAGTCCAATCACGTATATTGCAGAGCCAGGAGATTTGCCTCCTGCCAACACCTCTTCGACCCTCTATTTTGCCTTGAATGATAAGGTGCAGTAATTTGTACTTTTCTCCTCTAAGTACATGACCCAAATAGGACACATTTCGGATTTTAAAATTAGTCAGCAACTGTCTATCAACTTTGGCTCTTTGAAGAACCCTTGTTTTGCTGACCATATGCGTCCAGGGTATCCGTGGCGTTCTCCGGTGCATCCACATTTCGAATGCTTCCAATCGGTTCATACTACCAAGTTTGAGGGTCCATGATTCCACTCCATTGCAACAGCACTGACCAAACGTAGCATTTGACTAACCGTTGTCGAAGTTTCAAGTTTAGATTATCATCGCAGAATACGCTTCTCATTTTATTAAAAGCCGCACGAGATGTTTTTAATTAAGCACATTTAATTATTTTTATTCAAAACATAAAATATCCTTCAAAAAACATGTATTATTTTATGAATAAAAAACATTTCCCAAAGAATCACGATGAAAATTGCGTTTTTATCCACTTGTAGAAACCATTTAATATATGTTTTCAAATCATTGAAATTAACTTTTCTTTGAATACCCTTATTTTTATTTGAATACCCTTATTTTTATTTGAATACCCTTATTTTTATTTGAATACCCTTATTTTTATTTGAATACCCTTATTTTATTTGAATACCCTTATTTTATTTGAATACCCTTATTTTTATTTGAATACCCTTATTTTTATTTGAATACCCTTATTTTTATTTGAATACCCTTATTTTATTTGAATACCCTTATTTTATTTGAATACCCTTATTTTATTTGAATACCCTTATTTTATTTGAATACCCTTATTTTTTGCCGAAAGAAAAGGTCAGGAACTCGACTGCTCCATAAATATTGGAAAAAAATTGTTTATTCAAAAAACATTGAGTGGCATTTAAATAAAACTTATTATTTTCACGTTCTTTTTACTAATCAAGCCAATTGGGCGGGGTATTTACAATAGATCAAGCTTTTGTTGTGGTTAGTCCTGTGCCGTGGAATAGTATGTCTCCTAGTAACAGAGATATATATACACATACCATAGGTGGCGTGTGCAACTTTAGGAAACACTTAAAGACAATCCTTTTTTTCGTCTTATCAAAATTTATGAGTGGGTTCGAATCCTGGAAGGTTTTGTATCCTGAGTGAGTTTAAACCCTTGAGGAGAGTTTGCTCTCTAAACGACGCTATATAAATCGTCGTTTTATTATTGGTTATTTTATGCGTCTTAAATATACTGAACACTAACATAAAATTAATGACATAATTTATTTGAGTTCTACATAAATTGAAAATCAACATCATATTAATGATATCACTTGTATAGGCTCTATGTGTAAATAACATATATATATTATATATTAATTATTGAATAAATAAAATATTGTGTAGAAGTTCTACATATACTAAACAATAACATAAAATAAATTATTTTAATGTTATTAGTTATAAATATATTAACATAAAATTAATTATGTCATTCGTATTAGTTCTACATATATTGAACATTAACATAAAATTAATTGTATCATTCGTATTAGTTCTACATATATTGAACATTAACATAAAATTAATTATATCATTCGTATTAGTTCTACATATATTGAACATTGACATAAAACTAATTATATCATTCGTATTAGTTCTACATTTATTGAACATTAACATAAAATTAATTATATCATTCTTATTAGGTCAACATATAACATATTGACCATAAATATTAAACAAATAATATACTTTGCATTAGTTCTACATATATTGAACATAAACATTTAATGAATAATATATTTTGTATAAGTTCTACATATTTAAACAAACATTAAATTCAAAATATATTTTGTATATTACATAAATAATATCATTTGTATTATTTCTACATATTTTGAACATAAACATAAAATAAATAGTATAATTAATATTTGTTCTACATATATTGAACATAAACATAAAATAAATTAAATAATTTATATTGAATTTGAATACACCCTTTTCGACTCACTGCTGAGTAAGGGCACCCTTATGTTTTTCACTTCGCGGCTCTCAAACTTGTACACCTGGTGTATAAAGTAAGATCGGGTAAGTTTTGTCCTATAAGGGCATTAGCTACCTCCATTTTCTATCTGCCCTACAGCTTTGGAAGACACTTGGTGGAGTATAAGAAAGACTCGAAATAAAGAATTAGTAGTGCACGTGACAATTTATATTATTTTTACATGTTATATAATGAACATACACATTAAATACTCGTAAATAATGTCATTTGTTTATCGACTTGAAAAGTCATATATTTTGGACACTTATTACTAACGATCAGAGTTAATATATTTTGTAAGGGTCTCAAGTTTCTATGAAGTATCCTCAAATAAAAAAAATACTACTTAAATTCTTAAGTATTTTTATACGATTTAAATTATTTTCTCACAATAATGATAAATCACAGAATAAAGTGCATGTCGACATGACCCAAAGCATGGAATCTTAAACTATCCCCGAGTATATATATTGTAGTTCCTAGCATTGATTGGCATATATGTAATATAACGAATAGATGCATTTAGCCCTTGCGATCCACAACGCACAAGTGTTAAACCTTTTTCCCTAACACAACATCCACCCCCTGTAGACCCTTTATTCAAGTTTAAGTTTGGTTACTTAAATGAACATCATTAATTTAGATAACTTAACTAAACAAAAGATGGATAAAAATAAGATTAATACTATGGAGAGGCGTGTTCTTAGAAGAATTGGTGGTATGTCAATGTTTAAAAAGAGGCAAAATAAAGACATGTGGCTGCAGAACACGTGGCTTTATCAAGTGATCAGTTAGAAGAAACGAAAGTCTGACGCTCTTTTCTTTGCCAATACACTGAACATAAAATTAAAATAAATTATATTATTTTATTAGTTCTACACATATTGAACATTAACATAAAATAAATAATATAATTTGTATTAGGTCTACATATATTGAACATCAACATAAAATAAATAATATAATTTGTATTAGTTCTACATATATTGAACATCAACATAAAATAAATAATATAATTTGTATTAGTTCTACATATGTTGAACATCAACATAAAATAAATAATATTTTTTGTATTAGTTCTACATACATTTAACATCAACATAAAATAAATAATATTATTTGTATTAGTTCTACATATATTAAACATCAACATAAAATAAATTATATAATTTGTATTATAATAGTTCTACATATATTGAACATCAACATAAAATAAATAATATCATTTGTATTAGTTCTTCATATATTGAACATCAAAATAAAATAAATTATATCATTTGTATTACAATAGTTCTACATATATTGAACATCAACATAAAATAAATAATATCATTTGTATTATTTCTTCATATATTGCGCAAAAACATTAAAACCCCCATTTGTTTTACCTCTAATTAATTGAAAATGAGCATTTAATTTATAATATTATTTGTATTAGTTCAACATGTATTGAACATAAAATAAATACGTAATATATTTGTTATCCCTTCTATGATACGAGTATATACGTGCATATCATATTTAAACATTAAATAAACAAATAATTTATATTAGCTCTACGTATATAGAAATTAAACATGAAATTAATAATATAATGTATGGTCAACATAATTTGAACTGAAAATAAAAATTAAATTAATTAAATCATTTGTTATGTGATATATTATTTATAGTTAAGGCATTAACACTGTGGAAGTTCAAATAACATCGTAATTTGTTTACCCAAACACCATTTATTCCACTTTGTACTCGTATAACGGTATAACCCTACCGGTTTCAAAGTATACCATTATACAAAGTGGAATATAACAGGGTAACCCTACCGGTTTCAAGGATTTCACATCATCATCAGAGGAGCACAAACAAGACTTGTTTAATATACATTATATAATACATATATTGAACATTGTAAAATAAATCATATTATTTAAACACATATTAAACATAAAATAAATATGTGTGATGCATGACCCCTCGATAACGCGCTGAATTTCAGTGCGAAAGGTTGCCGATTCGAACCCCGCGCTGTTCTACTACCCTAAATTAACAAAGATATGATTTCGCCTAGTATTCAGGACTGTAAGGATACCTATGACATTGGTAATATCTATCATTTCAAAAAGAGGGGGGGAAAACATGCTAGTATGTTCCGATCCTATCATTTCGGTGTGCTATCGGATCCAGAACAGCGGTGTGACCGGTGAGATTGCAGGTGAGCATAGGCTCACTTACTTAAAGAAGAGAAATGAAAAAACAAACTTACTTCACGGCACACAACGACGACGACAACCTCGTGTATTAATTCCACTTACTTTAACCGTACTTTAAAAAACACAAAAGTTTAATGATGTAGGTCTAAATAAAATTTATCTAAACATACTTTTACATTATAATATAAACAACAAAAAAATATGTCTAAGGTTTCACTTCCTTTTTATAAAACCAAGCCTAAATAAGTATTTTGAAATATTTACATTTACGAGTATTATCGTCTAAGAAATTGAAAATTAAAGCGGAAAAATGTTAACTAACAAGTTTAAAAAATCCATAAGTTTAATTCAAATTAAACAGTGAAAAGAAAATTTGGTTATAAAATATTCATGAAAATGATTCCACATTTCCCCCGCTCCGCGCTCTCGTAAAGGAATTGGATTTCCTTATAAACGCTTCCATTGGTTTTAATATTCTGAAATAAGTTTTTAAAAAACTGTTAGAAATGAGAAAATATTTAGTTTTCCTCCATTGTTATCGACCTATTTAGTTTTATCCCTTTTTCATATCCAGTCAAACGAATAACAACGTTGAATTTTTTATTTGAGAAAAAAATGTTGAAAGTAACATTTTTATGCGTGTTACAAGATAATTTTTTTTAATTTGTTTTAACAATTTATTGTAAATCATAATATTAAAAGGGCAACTAATAAAGCTTCGTTTATTGAGCGGACTCTGTTCAAGGTAAATATATAAATAGCGAGTTAACTTTCTTCTCCCTGGCTCCATCCCAACTCACTGTCTGCGAAGACTGTTGTGGTTAGCTCTCCTCGTCCTCAGGTTGTATGCTCTTCTGTCCCGGACTACGTCCCCCAGGCCGTGCCTCTGCATCGAGTTATCTTTTTGCACCGCCCATGAATTCTTTGGTCTTCCTCTGGTTGTTATTCGAGAAAGATCCATGGAGATTGCCTGGTTCGCAATGTGATCGGGGGCTCTGCGTCCAACGTGCCTATACCATCTCAATCGCCTCTCCTCCATCTTACTGTTGATGTCTGTAACACCTAGACTTGCACGAATGCGTGAGCTTTTTATTTTGTCTCTTAGGGGCACACCAGCTGGCCATCTTAGCATGCGCATTTCAGCAGTTTCTAGTTGCCTAGAGTAAGAGTTATACATCGTCCAGCATTCGGAGCCATAGAGGAGTGCGGGTCTGACAATCGTTTGGTATAATTTTCCTTTTAACTTTACTGGCATTTTCGGATCACATAGAACTCCCGCCATTGATCTAAACTTCATCCATCCCACACTATGGATAGGTACAGATACTCTGTTTCTGCTCAGTCTCAATCCATTGTCCTCCAAGATTCTTCTCCAACTTTCCAGACTATTTTGCAGGTCTTCGTGTTTTTCACTTACTAATACGATATCGTCTACAAATAGTAGGATCTTTAGGAGACTGTTCATTTCCTGGTTAGTTAAATAGTCCATGACTAAGATGAACAGTAGCGGACTGAGTACCGATCCTTGATGTACCCCCACCTTTACAGGAAATTCTGGTGAAGTTCCCGAAGTGCATAAATAGCGAGTTAACTGCCATATGGTATGAATATGAAGTGAAGGTATGAAGTGAAGTGCATAAATAGCGAGTTAACTGCCATATGGTAATATCTTACAACCAGCCAGACAGCAACAGCATACAGAATGTCCTAAAAAATGTTTATTCACACTTAAAATTATTATAAATTAAAAATTTATTCTGAATTACCTAAGATCAAAAGCGCTGTTACTAGACAACCTCTTAAATAAAACGTTTATCCCTTTTATTCTTAGATTTTGAATACCATCGGAAATTGAACTCGAAGCCCCCGGACAGGAGATTATTTTCAAAAAGGAAAAGTTAACATATTGTAAGCATTTTAAAAAATATATCAAAATAAACCAAAATGTTTAACAATAATATATTATTTATAGTTAAGTCATTATCGTTGTGGAGGTTTAAAGACATTGTAATTTGTTTTATCAAACACTGTTTATTCCACTTTTTGTAACGGTGTAACTCTACCGGTTTCAAGGCTTTCGCCTCATCATCAGGGGAGTCTTGTTTGTGCTTTCCTGATGATGAGGTGAAAGCCGGTAGGGTTATATCGTTACAAAAAGTGGAATAAACAGTGTTTCATAAAACAAACTACAACATTTAACAATAAATTACTTTGTTATTCGACTTATTACATTAATCTCCACTACGCATATTTCTATCTCCTATCCTGAGACCCTCTTCAGGCGGAATGACTCATCATTGAGAATAGAACCGGAATGATGAATCATTCAAATGGAATAATGAATCATTCCCCCTAAAGAGCGCCTCGGGATAGAAGGTAGAAACACGTGTAGCGGGATAATTCTATGGCGTTTTGGTAAAGAGGTACAAGTCATCAATTACTTATTTGTCAGTTTGAAGTTTTGCAACACTTGTATTCCTGAAATACAGACATCAGGTAAATTTTAAAGGTAAACTTTGAATACAAATAATTTATGTATTCACTTTTAAAATTTACCTGAGGTCTGTATTTCAGGAATACAAGTGTTGCAAAACTTCAAACTGACAAATAAGTAATTGATGACTTGTAACCTCTTTACCAAAACGCCATAGAATTATAAGTGTAATAAAGCATTTTATTGTTAAACATTCTAGTATGGAGTCCCACAAAGAAAAAGCTGAAACCTTTGATAGAGGAAAAAAATTAACCAGTCACTCAAAATACTACGATGAAATTATTTAGAAAAAATATTGATATGTACATCAATCTTTTTTAATTCAACTTAAATAAATGTAAATAAAAACCATGAAACATAAATAAATTATTTTAAATTGAACGGAAGATAACATATATGTTAAAAAATACAAGATAAAATTAAATTTAATATTGTATAAATAAAATGATTAACACTTTATATATATTTTTTTATAAATATTTGTTTAATGATGTTGTTTATGTATCTTTTTCTTTTTTAAACCTTTATGTGATCATTTGCAGCTGTTATAGTAACGATGTGAAGTGTCATATATATTGCCTTGAGCTTCACTGAGAATGATATATGTCTGTGGTATCAGAACTTTCTCGGCTTCGGACTCCTAGATCCTCCTGCAGACTTGCAACATGCCGTGATGGATGCTATCCGAATTGTTCAACACGGATATGCGAATGTGTCCGTGACAATATTATAAGTTTTGTCCTGCATCGCAAATCTGCAATGGTTCGTTAGTAAAGTTAGTAACAGGTAATGTCATTCCACCGAGAATGTCCTTTTGATGTTTCAGCAAATTTCAACGAAATGAATTTGCTGAATTGTCAAAGGTTGTCCTTTTATCCTGTACCTCACTCTCTCTATTTGACGTGAATTTCAAAGAATTTGTTGACTGTTTAAAAAAAACAAACTCAAAACGTTTTCGGTACCGTTAGCATTTCAAACAAACGTCCGTTTTGATTGTATTTATAATTATATATTGCCATTTATTTCTTTAGCACTGTTTAAGGCCAGCAATCACTTCAAAAGTGATTCAGTTATATATCTTTCGAATGTCGAGTATGAAAAAAGTTTACTGAACTTGTCAATGAATTCTTTTGGAAACCACTGGGAAAAGCATGAGTCACCGAGCCGCACGCTGTTTGTTGCTCTTTGTCAGTTAGCTTAATTTATTTTTAGTATCAGCTAACTTCATTTATTTTATTCATGCGTGAATCATTTTACATGCCAATTTTTCAAAACATTCAGATCTCGCTTGTCATAGTCTTGAGGTCCTGTTTCAGGAAACTAAATAAAGCTATTATCCTACATACACTATATTACAAAAAAAAACACTGAATCATTTGTTTTATTTTAAACGAAACATACAAATTAACCCATCACTGATTTGAACGTATTTTGGTTAGTATCATAATAATGAATTGATTGAGTTTTGTTCCTATTGCACAAAAGAAACATTACCAAAAAAAAAACTCAAATATCGGTAATTACAGTCTGAAATTCATTTGACTCGAGTACTGAAACAAATAGAGTTTCGAAATAAACACCTGAAACCCTTTTTCTGAAATGTTTTTCTTCACTGAAAAGATATTGTATTATTTTTAAAGTAATATTTTGAATAAATACGAAATATTAATAGTTTGTAACTTTTATTCGTAGAATTCCAGTTTTTATTAAATTTGGAAACCATTCAATACAAATACTGATTTTACTGTACGTACGTTATAATTGTTAAATGCTAAAGCCATGTTTCGGTCTATCAGATATTTCTGATAACTTTGTTCCGATTGAAGATTCTTATTTTATATTTAAATATGGACAACTTACAGATAACAATCATGTATTATACTGAGTTTTTTTTGCTATGAATGACTTACATAATATAACAATCATGTATTGTACTGAGCTATTTTAATATTAATGGCATACTGATAACAATCATGTAATGTTCTGAGCTATTATGATATGAATGGCTTACATACAACAATCATGTATTGTACAGAACTATTATGGTATGAATAACTTACAGATAACAATTACGTATTATACAGAGCTATAATATGTAGTATGAATAACAAAGAGATAACAATCATGTCATGTACTGAGCTGTTATAGTATGAATGATTTACAGATAACAATCATGTATTGTACTGCACTATTATGGTATGAATAACTTACAGATAACAATTACGTATTATACAGAGCTATAATATGTAGTATGAATAACAAAGAGATAACAATCATGTCATGTACTGAACTGTTATGGCATGAATGATTTACAGATAACAATCATGTATTGTACTGCACTATTGTATTATGGTATGAATAACTCACAGATAACAATTACGTATTATACAGAGCTATAATATGAAGTATGAATAACAAAGAGATAACAATCATGTCATGTACTGAGCTGTTATGGTATGAATGATTTACAGATAACAATCATGTATTGTACTGCACTATTAGGGTATGAATTACAGATAACAATTATGTATTGTACAGAGCTATAATAGCGTGAATCATGTCATGTACTGAACTATTTTGTTGCAGCTCATTATAGATTATAAAAGACAACATAGATTCAATAGTATACTTTTTTAGATGATCGCTTTATAATAGAGTTAAATCAATATACGTATTTGATATCAGTACTCAAGTTTGAATGAATGAAATATACTAACAAATTTGATGAAACAAATTCAATTTTCTTCCATTACACAAATCAAATAATTGACAAAACTCACCTCAATCGCCTGAAACAATTGTAAATGGTTCTCGCATTAATAGCTTTCTTTAGGCTATCCTCTACCCCTATCTAATCTCATCAGTCCTATGAGTGTGCTAGACCTCAAACCTCCCCTTATCTCCAGTGTTTGTGTCGAACAACTTATATTAGTTTAGCTCTATTAGTTTCCCTCGCCCCGTCCCGGCGAGACATCGAATCGCTGAGAGAATAATTATGAACAATGTCAGAGTTAGCATTAAGCACTTGGTTATATTATAGTTGCCTTGTTCCGTATCCTTTAGAAGGGATATAGTATAGTATATAGCCTAGACCTGACGTGTATTCCAGTAGAGACCTACATAGTACACACGAATCCTGACACAAAATCTCTCATGTTACGATACAATGTTAACGCCAATTTTGATATAATTAAATTACCTTATAAATTTACTGTCAACTTAATCACTTTTCGATACGATATTACTTTTAAATTAATCACTTACACTATATGTTAAATCAATTCGATACAGAAACAATACTTTTATAGTATGTATTTAACCGTTTTTATTATATAATATTAATTAGTGTACAACAAATTATCCTTCAAAATTTTACTTTCTAAAATATATAAATAGTAAAACGTCTACAGGTTTCACTTTAATATTGGAGTTATTATCTTTATTTCTTGGAGTAGAAAATTTCTAAGTTATTTCTTGGAGAGGTTTTAATGAAAAAAACCTTCATAAATTAATTTTGCGCTTGAAATATATTTAAGTCGACTTCCCGGTGGTTCGCCGAGTCTCGCTGGAGGTTTCGTTCCAAATTGCATTTATTAAAAGACCCTTTTTTTAATTACGCTGGAGATTGTTTTCATTATCCTCGAAATTTGTCCAAATTCAAATATTTATATTAGACTTGACGTATTATTATACTGCTAAAAATATTGACCCTTTTTTCAACTCTCATTATCAAATTTTAAATTTAAACGATTTCGTGCGAAACGAATTATGATCTACTTAGATAACTTTGATGGACGCGAGTGTAGCGAGATTTCGTGCGACAGAAATTATGTTCTGCTTAGATAACTTTGATGGACGCGAGTGTAGCGAGGACATGAAAAAAATGCTGCGAGGATCTGAATAAATGCTGTAGAAATGCGTTTACTGAGATGAATACATGAAATGTAAATGTATGACAGAATACGGAGTAAACTGATTTGTAATGAATGAGAACTTAAGGGATATTGAATAGGATGAGGAAAATATTAAATAGGATGATGAAAATATTAAACAGGATAATGAAAATATTAAATAGGATGATGAAAATATTAAACAGGATAGTGAAAATATTAAATAGGATACTGAAAATATTAAATAGGATAATGAAAATATTAAATAGGATGATGAAAATATGAAATAGGATTATGAATATATTAAATAGGATAATGAAAATATTAAACAGGATAATGAAAATATTAAATAGGATACTGAAAATATTAAAAAGGATAATGAAAATATTACATAGGATGATGAAAATATTAAATCGGATAATGGAAATATTAAATAGGATGATGAAAATATTAAACAGGATAAAGAAAATATTAAATAGGATAAAGAAAATATTAAATAGGATAATGAAAATATTAAATAGGATGATGAAAATATGAAATAGGATTATGAATATATTAAATAGGATAATTAAAATATTAAATAGGATAATGGAAATATTAAATAGGATGATGAAAATATTAAAAAGGATAATGAAAATATTACATAGGATGATGAAAATATTAAATCGGATAATGGAAATATTAAATAGGATGATGAAAATATTAAACAGGATAAAGAAAATATTAAATAGGATAAAGAAAATATTAAATAGGATAATGAAAATATTAAATAGGATGATGAAAATATGAAATAGGATTATTAATATATTAAATAGGATAATTAAAATATTAAATAGGATAATGGAAATATTAAATAGGATGATGCAAATATTAAATTGGATAGAGAAAATATTACATAGGATTATGAATATATTAAATAGGATAATTAAAATATTAAATAGGATAATGGAAATATTAAATAGGATGATGAAAATATGAAATAGGATTATGAATATATTAAATAGGATAATGAAAATATTAAACAGGATAATGAACATATTAAATAGGATACTGAAAATATTAAAAAGGATAATGAAAATATTACATAGGATGATGAAAATATTAAATCGGATAATGGAAATATTAAATAGGATGATGAAAATATTAAACAGGATAAAGAAAATATTAAATAGGATAAAGAAAATATTAAATAGGATAATGAAAATATTAAATAGGATGACGAAACAATCGGAGGTGTGTTGGGTATGTACAACGGATGAATGAAAAAATATTAATTAAACAAGTACTATATATAGGAAAATTGGAAACGACCAAGGAAAATTGGTTAGATCAAGTGAAGGATATTTAAAAAAAATTAAAAGTAGAAAGTCAAAACAATCGTAGGCAAGTTGTATGAGAAGGCGTATGGATGTTAAATAGACGAATATGTGTGTCACGATAGGAAAATCAGACAATGTCTTTCTGCCTATCTTGATATAGAAACGGTGTGATGGTATGTATATACTCGTAAGTATGTCATAAATTCATCAATATTTCAATCACTTTCTGATGTTTGCGAATATCGAATTATGTTTTAGCAAGCGATGTGAACATTTTGAATTTCTTATTAATAGATAACTGAAAAGATTTATTGAAAAATGCGATTTTTTAAACTGGATTCCGCGAGTCAAATTGAACTTACTCGTAATACGTCGTAAAGAGTTCGGTAAAATTATTTACACGTTTAAATTTCGTAAAACAAGAATGGATCGTAACATATTTGATAGTAAAAGTTTCGTAAAAATAAATGCGGATTCGATAGAAAATATGTGTTTAAAAAACACGTACGTATTTTTATGGGTTTTTCTTATAAACAAAGGTTTGTTTTCAAGTTTGTAAATAAGATATATACATATTCAGTTCACTTCAGTTCGATTCCACCACCAACCACGCTGTTATAGGAGACAAAATAAGTACCCATTCAGCGCGATATACACTAGAAGGTCGAAATCTTTTTTTATTTATTATGAGCGCGGCGTCAAGAAGTGACGTAGAATAAATTGTTTATAGGAACTCCTCCGACAGCGACACACTTGAGTGTGAAAAAAATAATAGCGACGACTCACTGAAAGTTCGGCGTCACGGGAGAAGGGAAAGGACTCGCAGTGAAGTATATATACTCGTACTTATAAAGCGGTTTTAAGCCTATATTCCAAACAGCCGAGCATGTTGTCTGTACTTTCACAGAATATTCATGTAAATACATTCAAATATGTCATATTTTCGCTTCTATTGAGTATCGTAAATGCTGGCAATATTAAAACGCCATTTAATACATTAAAACATGTCAAGAAAAGTATATTTATTTTACTTTTTCTGTATAGAATAAAAACTGACGGGTTTATAATACTTTTTTAAGAAAACTAGAAAATTATTTAAAAATACCTTAATGGAAAACCAGGTTTACTTTTTTCAATAAAAGCTGGGTTAAAAGGAGAATCGAACCCCTTACCCCTGAGTTGGAAGACAAGCGTCTTATCAAACCACTTAGCAAAATTAATACTCGTAACAAATTGTGAATGGGGACACAATTTATCAACCAAAGTCGAAGTATTTATTTATTTAACACTTTTATTGCAAATACAATCTGGCGGGATTATTGCTAGGCGGCAATCTCTTCCAACCAACCAGACAAAAGTAAGTGAAGCAAGTTACGTAGTCGCATAAATCATTCAAATGACTTTCCATCCCCGCGAAATCCATAACATATACGTGAGCACATGCCCACGAACCCCACAAAGACGGGCAATCACCCGAACATTATTTTTCGTATAAAGTGAGATATCATCAATCAAAAGGGAAGGAAGGGATGGTGGAGAGGAAAGGAAAAGAAAAATCAGGAATGAAACACGTTATTTTACTGACTAGAAATTAAGAGGTTTTTCAGTCGCTTCTTAAAGCATGCCAAAGACGGAGCGAGTCTTATATTGGTTTGTAACTGATTCCAAAGTCTCACTGCATGGACAGTAAAGGACAACGTAAAGAAAGAGGAGCGGTGAACTGGAAAAGCCAATAAACAATCTCTGTTTGAGCGTAGCGCTAATCCATGATTAGAAAGACGCTGAAAATTCTCGGCGAGATAAGAGGAGGTGGCGGGACAGTTAAGGATATTATACAATAGAGTCATTATGTGAATTTGGCGTCTATTTCTAACATTCAACCAGTTCAATGCCTTCTGGTATGAAGTTATATGATCATACTTACGTGGGTTGAAAATGAATCTAAGGCACACATTTTGAAGACGCTGTAATTTGTCCAGCTATTCCTCTGTAACATCCAAATAACAGACGTCCGCATAGTCCAGAATCGGAAAGAATAGAGATTGTACGAGTAAAATTTTGGTTTATGTGGAACTTAAAAACATATTGCAAAAGAGTATTAAAAATTTACTTTTAAAAATTTGTATATTTTTTTCGAACGAAAGTTTTAATCCTCGAATTAATCGTGTAACACCATATACTATATAGTAAATAGCATATTACTTTATGAAAGTAAAAGAATCATTTATAGTAGACTCCTTTCAAGAGCGCTTTAATTTGAAATTGAACCCAATTTTATTGAAAGATTAGAAATATAACAAAAAATAAACTATAGTATGTTGAATGAAAATATTGGGAATGTCTCAAATTAATCGTGCAACACCATATACGAGTATTATGTAGTAAATAATATTTAACTTTATGAAAGTAAAAGAATCATTTATAGTAGATTCTTCTCAAGAGCGCTTTAATTTGGAAATCAAACCCAATTTTATTCAAATATTAGAAATATTACAAGAAATAAACTATGTTGAATGAAAAGATTGGGAATGTTTCGAATTAATCGTGCAACACCATATACGAGTATTATGTAGTAAATAATATTTAACTTTATGAAAGTAAAAGAATCATTTATAGTAGACTCCCTTCAAGAGCGCTTTAATTTGGAAATCAAACCCAATTTTATTACAAGATAAGAAATATTACAAAAAATAAACTATGTTGAATGAAAAGATTGGGAATGTCTCAAATTAATCGTGCAACACCATATATTATGTAGTAAATAATATATAACTTTGTGAAAGTAAAATAATTATTTATAGTAAACTCCCCTCAAGAGCGCTTTAATTTGGAAATCAAACCCAATTTTATTGAAAGATTAGAAATATTACAAGAAATAAACTATGTTGAATGAAAATATTGGGAATGTCGCGGCTGTTTCCATCGAATTGGGTACTTTCCCGGATCTATATATAACATATGTTACTAGTATTTATAAAAAATAACAACAAAAATTCCTTTAGAAATGTTTGAACATTTTTATCAAAGAAATTTGACTTTATAATAACTCCATATTAGAGACTATAATAATTATTTACCGTATTAGCCCGACTATAAGGCGAGGTTTTTATTTAAAAAGGAGACACGTAAATAGGGGGGGTCGCCTTATATTCGAGTCTCAAGTCATCAAATTTCCAATGAAACCATCATCAATGGATTTAAAAAATGTTGCATATCCAATAAAATGGACGGTACTGAAGATGATATTTTGTGGGAAAATATGATTGAGGATTTCGAAGACGATAATATCACTGAAGATGTGATGAGACTGGTGCTGAGGATGCTACCTATACCATATAGCCTTATGTGAACCTGACTGATTTGATTAGCTACTGTGGTTGGACTTTTTGTATTTCTTCTTTTCATGTTTAAACATGTACTTTACTATTATCTGGGTACTTTGTTTTAATTAATATTTTTCGTTAAACATTTTATTTTTCATAATATGATAATGGTGAGGGAAATATTTTTTTCTCCAAAAAGCGGATTAAAAAATAAGGGGGTCGCCTTATAATCAGGGTCGCCCTATAGTCGGGCCAATACGGTACTCAGTTGTTCCACTTATTACATAAATTCCCGTGACACGCGTTTCTACCGTATATCTCGAGGATATCTTCAGGCGGAATATTTAAGCATTGTTTCAAAAATTATATTCTTTTTTTCTTATTAATAAAAAAAAACTCTCACAGTAATCATAACATCCAACAAAATAATATTTTTTTCACCAATTTTTATCAAACATTCATCTATAAACATAAGATTTCATCTCATATAACCAATTTATCAATATTCACCCACTTGTTATTCACGCATTTACCAATATATCAATATTCACCCATTTACCAATATTTCTTTACATTTCCACACATTTTAAACACAATTCTAATCAATTTTCTTTAACATTCTAGGGTACCACAATCGCTATTAACTGTGTTCAACACGTCCTAATGATGCTAACTTAATTTCATTGTTGTTGCTCTTCCGAACTGATTCTGTTCGATACAGCTGTTTCTTGTTAGATTCAAATATTTGACTTTTGTTCGACACTTTAATGCTTTTAACTTGTTCTGTACTGACGGCACTGGTGTCCCGATAACTTTTAACAACCGTACAGTAGTGTCATCGTTTTTTTTTTAAATAACCGGTTCGTTAGTGAAATAAGCGAAATAAAAAATTAAAGGACAACTTTTTTAATCTTATCTTCAAATCAATAAATATATTTTGAGAAGTATTTTAATAAATCTATTTAACCCTTCCTTCCCTGTAATGTGTAACCAGTACACATTACTTCTAAAAAACTTTAATATCTCTATAAATATAATAAATACTAGGTTCAGATTTTAGGTATTCCTCCGTTATACATTTACGCATTGAATGAAAAAAATAATATAAATAATTATAATTAGCACTTATCGGCCACATCAGAAAGAAATATTTTGTGAAAATTGGGAATAAATTCACCAATACAATCAAACGTGTGCCAGTGTGTGACGTAGGTATATTCATTCTAAAAAACCACTATGGGTGAGGAAGCGACACTATTCACGTCTCACTCTCACTCTACTTCGGTATATGGGAACGCTAGAAATAGAATCTCAGTTTGCAGTTGTTTCTTCCTTCGAGGTATAACATACACAGTGTTAGTCCGTCTCAGGTCTCAGTCACTCTAGCGCATTCATCTTAGGTGGTTGTTTTGCCCGGTTTGTGAACGTCAACCGATGTTTTTTTACATGTTTTCAGCAATTAAATTTCAAGTATTATCCCTTTTGACTTCAAATTTAATTAATTTAAGCGATTGGCTATGAATATTCTTATTTTTCCGATTTTAAATCGCTCATTTTTACATGTGTTATGAATACACATCACTGGAACGGGCGGATTTTTTTTAGCACAGGAAGGGAAAGGTTAAACTTGCATTTGTAACTTTTCTCAACAACTAATGAATCTTTATCGTTCTTCTTTTAAGTAACTTATAGTTTATACATATGGACTCTAAGTTAGGTAAAGTCGCCAAATTGTTATTTACACACACTTTGAAAAATGATAACTTATTGAAATCATAAATTACGCATATAAAAGCTTAACTATAGTTTGTTGAAACATATCTAATTCTACTATAAATTTTCACCAACCACGACCATTTTGAATAACCCAACCCAATAACCATTGTAAGTAATTGGTGATGTAGACCCAAATTTGATAGTAATTTCTTTAATTAATAACGTTTTGTTACAACAAATCATATAAATAAAATACATTTCAACAACTCTGTACAGTACCTGGAGGTAAGTAATACACATCGGGCTTAAGAAAGAGGCTGTCTGACATAATCGGCTATCTTCGACTTTGTAGAGCGTCGTTTCTGTCCCTAGAACGCTAGACAACGAATGACAAATCGCGACGGAACACGTGTATGAATGACAGAGACGACGCTCTACAAAGCCGAAGTTAGCCGATTATGGGGGACAGTCTCTTTCTTAAGCCCGATGTGTATTACTAACCGCAGGGTACTGTAACTAATTCAATAACACGTAGGTGGTTCCGTTTTAATAACCTAATCTATCACATTTAACAACTGGATCAACAACTCACTATGCAACAGGGATTTTTTTACAAATATCATTTCTCTGCCGATTATACAATATATACCAAATTATATCTAACAATTAGATATATAAATTAAAACTATATCTAATACTAGATCCACCATATAGATTTTTATTTAACAACCGTTTCAATTCGCCAAACAATCTAACAATCCGTTCTACATATGACGCTTTGTTTAATAACTGTTTCAATACATGATACAATTTAACAATTTGTTCGTTACACTACGATATTTTTAACAACCGATTAGATACACCTAACAATTGGTTTGACACACAACCCTATTATTAACAACCGGTTAGATACACCAAACAATCTAACAATTGGTTTGACACACAACCCTATTATTTACAACCGGTTAGATACACCAAACATTCTAACAATTGGTTTGACACACAACCCTATTATTAACAACCGGTTATATACACCAAACATTCTAACAATTGGTTTGACACACAACCCTATTATTAACAACCGGTTAGATATACCAAACAATCTAACAATTGGTTTGACACACAACCCTATTATTAACAACCAATTAGATACACCAAACAATCTAACAATTGGTTTGACACACAACCCTATTATTAACAACCGGTTAGATACACCAAACAATCTAACAATTGGTTTGACACACAACCCTATTATTAACAACCGGTTATATACACCAAACAATCTAACAATTGGTTTGACACTCAACCGTATTATAAACAACCGGTTAGATACACCAAACAATCTAACAATTGGTTTGACACACAACCCTATTATTAACAACCGATTAGATACACCAAACAATCTAACAATTGGTTTGACACACAACCCTATTATTAACAACCGGTTAGATATACCAAACAATCTAACAATTGGTTTGACACACAACCCTATTATTAACAACCAATTAGATACACCAAACAATCTAACAATTGTTTCGTCACACGAGATTTATTTTTGACAACTAGTTCGATACGCAAAAGTATATCTAGCAACAAGTGATTCAGATGACACTACTGTTCGGCTGATCTCATGTGTCTTCAACACAATTCATCACAATCCACCAACAACGTGCCGTCCAGTAACGAGTGCAACAATGATGATCGGTCTGGCACACTTGTTTGTCCTTGTTTCGCCAGGGCCCGTGAGACCGTCGGCGGGGGTAGTGACTCTAGCTTTATCCCCTTTTGTGCCCGCAGCTGCGCTGCTGGGGGCGCGCTTCCGGGCTGACAATAGTTGCCTCCTTGCAGAGTCGGGGGGCGCGCTCGACCCCGAGGCGCCCTCGCCGAACGCCATGGGCCGCCGCCGTTCCAGGGCAGTGCTCTATCAACTGTCGGGACACTACAAGCCGGACAAGATGAAGACCAAACTCAAGCTCAACAACGTAAGTATTCAAATTTGCGCCTCATAGATCAAGAGAAACTGGTTGATTTGTTACTATTATACCAAAGAAAATGTAGCATGGTCCCTGTGACAGCACACAAATTTGCCCCAATACAACCTTGTAACGACGTTCATTAATTTTAATTATTTTATCAACTTTAATATAAGCCTCGATTCTCATAAATAGCAAGTTATTTAGATTAATACATTACATAAAACTAACAATTATGACAAATTAATGTCATCTTGTTACAAATTAACAAAAATGTGACAGTTTGTTAAAATCAAATAATATTTGGTGACGTTTGTCAAAAGTCACTACGTTAGTCTGCATTGGCTAGGGATGGGGTGTACGATAGTTGGATTTTCGATTTTTTTGTACCTAAAATTAAATGTTCGTAATTAGTATTAATTCATAGTGGATCTTGGCCTATTTAAAGATAGATACAAATCATACAATACATAAGAAAGTCAGTATAATGAAAATTAGAAATTAAAACGTCAGTTTAGAGAAAAAAAAATCGATTTATAAAAAAACGATTTGATTTGTAAAAAAAACGATTTTACCCCATCCCTTGGAGATGTGACATTTCAAACGTCACAAGGACCATCCTACATTTTCTCTAGTATAATATACCATATTTGTGATAGCCAGATTACATATATGTACTTGAAATATATTTTTGATAGCTTAACTAAATTAATATGTGTTTCATCAAATAAGGTAAGTTATTTTGAAGCCATATCAAACAATATAAAATATGCAGTACTTACTCGTATGTTACGTCCGTGTGTAAAAATATGCAGTACTTATGTTACATCCGTGTGTAAAAAATATGCAGTACTTATGTTACGTCCGTGTGTAAAAAATATGCAGTACTTATGTTACGTCCGTGTGTAAAAAATAAGTTTTGTCACAGTTATAGTTTAATTATAGTATTTGAACTATTAAAATCATAATCACAATTTAGTATCTTTTAAATTGTTGTCTTCCAATTGTTTTATCAGTATCTATTAGGTGTTAACATAAGTTGTGTCCGTTTTTTTTTTTTTTTCAAATTTAAAAATGAGCACCAAAATTAAAATCCATTCGCGCTTTTGCCGAGGTCCTGCGCCTGAAGAGATTTCTTGAACTTGGCGTTGCTATGAACACAACATCCTTTCGCAACTTACATGTAGATGACCTTGATGTCGCGGTAAATAATCCAATTATATCGTGCGCTGAGTGAAATGTTGGCAAAATTTAGATTAAATACTAGATTCAAATACACCAATATCTGATTGAATTTAAGTCTGCAAAGATTCAAAATTCAAGCAAATCGCATTAGGAGAATGTTTCAAAATGGGAACAGATACAAATTACCTCCCGAAATTCTCGAATTGCTTCTCAACAGGTATCGTTAGATTATTCGTATCAAGGCTGAAAATATTCGTGCTAAAAGGAAAACATAGAGGTGGTATATGGGTAAGATCTTAAAATCGGATCTATATTGCGTCGTACATAAAAGTGTATATAGATGTGTCCTGTTTATGCTTCCCTGATGATGAGATGAAAGCCTTGAAACCGGTAGGATTATACCGTTACAAAAAGTTGAATAAACAGTGTTTGATAAAACAAATTACAAAAAAAATATATCTAGAGGCATAGGTAGAGTCATGCAGGACATCCTTGAGTATAACAACTCAATACATCCCATCTCTTGCGTTAATACGAGTACATTCCATCTCTTGCGATGCCCATCGTGATTTCATCTGCCCTCCATCAACTCTTTAAAAGAGGATATTTCATGACAGTCTGTGAATGCGAGTTACGTGTCCAAATCAACACAAGCGAGAAAATGGCACCAGAATCTTGATGCTACAGCAGTTGGCACCACACAAAATTTTATTGTTTGACACTCTATAGTACCATCGAGACTTCATTATTTACCTGAAGGGCCACTGCAAACGTTTTTGAGTACTTTAATATGCCACATCAAATCAAACATACTCAATATGTTTTTGATATTGAAAGATTTTTAAACGTTTCTTTGTAGTTCATCCTCCCGTGATAAGTTTTCTGCGGTTTTCTTAAGAAAATATGTTTTTGAAGTGAAACTTCTATAGGCGCGGTAGGGCAAATGACCTGAACATCACGAAAAGTGAAACGCTTCCCCTTCTCCGACTTTAATGGTAATATTTAAAATGATCTTTAATATTTATTTATATTAATATAAATAAATAAATTTAATAAAAAATAGATATTAAATATAAATTTATAATTATTAAGAATATCAATAAATAATTTAATAAATGAACGATAAATAAATAAATCTATTTATTTATTAAATATAAAATTAAATATTATATTACAACAAGAAATATTTGTATTTAATTAAATTTAATTTAATTAATTAAATAATATTAAATTAAATAAAAAAAATTATTTATTAAAATTATTAAATATAATTTCATAAATATAATATAAATAATAAATAATTTACTTATAATTAATATTAATTAATAATAATAATTAATAATTAATATTACTTATTATTAGTAATAATATAATTAATAATAATACATATTATAATATAAGTATTAAAAACATGAATTAATATTAATAATTAAAATTAATAATTATACAAATATTAAATATTATTAATATAGATTAATTATAATATCAATTAATATTTGTTAATAATATCATATTTTAATAATTATTAATTAATTATAATAATTATTAATTAATTATAATAATTGTTAATATTAATAATTATTAATTAATAAAAAAATAATTATTATTTTTAATTAATTATTTAATTATTTTTTTATTAATTAATGAAATTTATTAATATTAATTAACTAACATAACCATTTCCTAATCCTAAAAAATAAATCGTTAACAAATGGAATAAAAGCAATGCATAAAATCAACTTTTCCTAGGAGCTAAGAAGTTTCACTTCTACCGCGCGAGAGTCTCACTCATCTGTTTTTTTATTAAAGATTTCGGGTTTAAATTTGTGGAACTACGTATTAGAATATTTAACAGAAAATTTCTTTATTATTTCACTAATTATATTAATTCTCGATACACGTGTTCCTACCTCATATACTTCCTTTGCAATAATATTACCAAAATAATAAAAAAAAATATGTACAATATTTTTATTAAAATTTTAATATTTGCATCAATAGCCCGTAAACACTTTTGATCTGGGTGGTCCAAAATTACATGACACTGGTATTTTATAAGCACTGCTCTTAAAACAAATAGAGATCATTCCGACAGAATAAAGCCTCGGGGATGAAGGTAAAAACACGTGTAGCGAGGATTAATGTGATTAGTGGAATAAAAAAGTAATTTATTTGTAAATATTATAATATGGAGTTCCACAAAATAAAAGCTGAAACTAAACATGCTCAATCTGATTTGTACAAATTAAAAAGAACATTCATCAGAGTTAGTTAGACAAAGTTTAATTATGTTCTAGGGATATATGTTATATCAGGTCAGAGTAACTTCTCGTAGATCATGTCTTGATAAGTCATGTGTTTTGCCACAGACAGAGATGGATGGTAGTTGGCAATGCCATCGGCAATAATGAGGGTCACTTTGTCGCTCTCAGCTAATTTCCTAATTACCAGTTATGAAGACAGATTGTACCGTTGATAGTATTTGATTTCCGTATTTTTATTTTTATTTAAGTATTATATTAATTACACATGACAAGAAATATACACAATTTGAGAAAAAACAACAGGTAATTTGATTTGGACATATAATTTTAATGCATCTGGGTTTGTTGCGTTTCATTTGTCGTATCCCCAGTAAACTAGGATTTTGCCTGTATCTCACTGAAGATATTTAGCATGAAAAAATAAATCGATACTTCTTTCCGATTTTTGATTACACAAAAAAAACCCCGTTGCACGCTCTCATCTACCTGACAAACAGTGACACTCAAATACAACTGGAAACATCTTGCGAAATTCAACTCCTCACGCATTATCACTCCAGAAAGACCAAAAATATTCATCCCACAATATACCGCACACAATCATAAGAATAAAAATTAAAACAAGTTTAAAACAAAAAAAAAAAAATACACAGAAACACAAATATAAAAACAACCAAAACTAAAACAACAAGAAGAGACCCACACTCACGAGCTCACATAAATCCTTTCCACTCGTCATTCATCCTGAAAGCCCAAGTACTCAAAATCCTGTCGCAATAACAACCACGCTCCGATCGGCTGTCTAAATGGTTTTCCTACCTTTACCCTTATTGAAGTCGGCACGCCATTGTATGTAATGGGAGCCAAATAAGCATATTGCCTTTGGGCAAAAGAGGTTTTAACTCTAGGGATGGTGAACATTTCATTAGTTGCCATGCGTGTCATGTGTTTCTGCTTAGTCTGCATCTTCCCTTCCTCTCGATGGTAGTGCCAGAGAATGGATTTGAGATGTAAATTATTAACTTGAAGTAATTGCTGTCTTCCTGTATTTTAAAATTAATCATTGCCAATTGTTATTAAATTCAGAAAAATTTTCGAATTTCTTATAGCCATCTCTATAGATTTAAAAAAACGATAGAATTTAAAAGTAATTTATAGTGCATTTACTTTATCAGGCTCTGTCAATCATTCTTATTCTCTGCTAACACTTCTGTGTCATCAACCTACAGAAATTCGCAAATATTCCCATTCGATATTTGTATACCATCTGTAATTTGTTTTATCAAACACAGTTTATTCCACTTTTTGTAACGGTATAACCCTACCGGTTTTAAGGCTTTCACATCATCATCAGGTGAGCACAAAAAAGACTAAATTCTGTTTGAACTGGTACCGATATACACGCTTCAACGGTTGGGGACTGAGGGGTAAGGGTGGCATGGGACGATTTCGGCCAAGATCGGAGAGATTTTTGGGATATAACTGTTTACCAGATATTCGGATCGATCTACTGACTTAGAAATTTCTAGGGCCTCTAATGTGTCCAATTAATTTCCGTTGCTACTGATATGTAAGAATTTGGCATCATCGATAGAAAAAGTATGGTTTTCACGCTGACAATGATTAGCCATTTCAGAATAAATTAGAGGATTTGTTAAGGCGGATTTGTGTTCACGAAATCTCTTTTCAAAAGATCTTCCTGTCTTTCCTATGTTGAAATTATCACAGTCGCCACATTCAAGTTACATTGTCTTCAAACCTCCACGATGTTAATGCCTTAAATATAAATAATATTATATAATGTATACCATCTATTGACCTTTGTTATACCTTCACCCATGAATATATGTAAATAATAAAATACCAAGGTGACACTACACATTCTTGGTTTATCTCTCATGAAATATTAAACCGATCAGTCAAGGCAGCGTTCAATCGAATACATCCTCTACTTTCGGCATATAATGAGATACTAGTTGCGACCCGTGAAATATTCACGGAAGTAAAACAAATTCTACATTTATGAAAATATATAGTCATAAATGTAAAATTTGTTTATATTTATCATTTATACATCGTCCCCTTTTACACAGGTTCAAAAATTGTTAGCTAAGTATTTAAAATTTGTTCAGTGTCACGGACCCACCGAGATTCAAATTTCGAATTACTTTCAGAGAGAATCCAAGTATTACTCTCTCGCTCTGTTGTATTCAAAATTCAATTCTCGTATTCTTTCTTCGACGACAACCATCGTATGGGTTTTGGCCTATTTATACTATGATAACCACGTATTAATTAACATTCGACACCATATTAATCAAAATGTTTCATATATTTCTCCTTATCACGCGGTCATTTGCTTTTCTCCCTCAAATGGCCCTGTTCCAGCTTCTCCAGACTTAATCACGTGTTGTAGCACGTGAAGGAATGATTCTATAAAAGATCTCGGTTTGTCGTAAATAGTGTTTGGTATAAGCATAATATTAATAAGAACCACATTGATGGTCTGATCATATTGAGAGAGTTAGACCGAAAAGGAAAAGGTTAATGAAAAATTAAAGCTGTACTCGTATGTACGAGTATTTGTACAATGCAAAAGCTCCGCACGTGAATAAAATTATATGAAGATATTTTGTATTACATCGTGCTATCATTTTGTTTTTTACTGTACAACCTAGAGAGCTGATTTACAACCTAGCAAGCTGATTTACAACCCAGAGAGCTGATCCCTTACAACCAACCAGAAAGTCAAATTGTTTATTAATTTTGCTAATATGACACTCGTAGCGGCGAAGAATTACATATGATGAGCTTTTGTCGTTGCTGGCCCTGTGACGTGGAATGTTCTGCCTCTTAGTGTTAAATATGGGTGCCTTGAGCAGCTTAAGGAAGGACTGGAAGACATATATTTTTGGGAGATATTATTAAAATTTACAATATGATATTATTTGAACATATATTTATACACTATACTGCACCTAAAGTCGAATATTTTACTGTCATATGTCGAACAATCTAATAAAACGGTTTATTTGTAGTTCGTCTTTCGTTGGTAAATTTTCTGCAGTTTTCTTACCAAATATAGTGATAAATAGCGAGCTGATTTACAACCTAGCAAGCTGATTTACAGCCTAGCGAGCTAATCTCTTACAACCAACCAGAAAGATTTTAAAGAGACCCGAAGCTGAAATCAGATTGAATCAATTGGGATCCAACGAGAATCGATCAAGGAACCCCTGGTTAGATGACAAGCGTCTTATAAACTAGACCACGGAGATCTATTCTCTTTGCATAATTCATCATCTTTGAACATGGCGAGATAGTAAACATGTGTTTATTTTTATAACAATGATACTGTAGCGACCGTGCGTGCGGTCACTGAACCCACTGAGGCGACCCTTGCCCGCGCGGTCATTGAACTCGCAAGTGGCGAGTGCGAGGCGGCACCAATCGAAGGTCACCCGCGCGGTCATTGAACTCGCAAGTGGCGAGTGCGAGGCGGCACCGATCGAAGGTCACCCGCGCGGTCATTGAACTCGCAAGTGGCGAGTGCGAGGCGGCACCGATCGAAGGTCACCCGCGCGGTCATTGAACTCGCAAGTGGCGAGTGCGAGGCGGCACCAATCGAAGGTCACCCGCGCGGTCATTGAACTCACTAGTAACGAAGAACGAGACACCGATATATATCTTGCCTCTCCTGCAGACCGTACTATGAAATGTATATAGAACGTGCTACAATAAACATGCGTTCAGCGGAAGCGAGACCGCGACACGTTCTGCGCCGTTCTATACATTATAAATACAGACGCTTACAATAAACTTTCTCTTTGCTTATTCCGATCTCGACGAATTTTATTCAAACAACCAGTATCCTTCTATTCGGAACACAATCCCCTAAAATATCTTCTTCAAATAATCAAATATACAATTGATGTGTGAAACAGATTAATGAAATGATGAAGACTTCCTCGAAATGTTGCCATCATCAACAGGATATTTACTCGTATGAGAAGCATTTAATATAAATCTCTCAACAAACACCAAACGATACTAACAATGATATAAATTGATGGTCTTTGTTCCAGAAAGTATAAACTCGCCTTTATATTCAATTGCTCGCTGGAAGCTAAACTATTTACGGCGAAAACTAATTAGAACAAAACAACAAGCGCAAACAGCCATTAACAGCTTTTACAACTGCTGGGAATAAATTTAAACGAGTCCAAAATTGTAACTGCCATCTTGTGGACATGAACGTGGAACAATCTAAAATACATTGAAACTAACACGCAAAATGGAAACACGCTCGTTTATTTAATTAATCAAAATTAAAGAAAGGTCAGGAGAGGATGTGTAGGCCAGGATAATAGAATATCATGTGTGTAGGTTTATATCATCATCATCATCATCATTGTCAACCTGGGTCGATCCACTGCTGGATGAAAGTCTCCCCAAATCGATTATAAACAATTCGGTTATTTGCTCGTTGGTATGTAATGCTGGCATGTTTCCTAGTTTCATTAATCCAACGTACTATTCTGGGCCTTTTATGCCTTTACGGTACCACTGGATTATTTCGGATGTCCATCGAGAATCTGACATTCTGACTACGTAACCTGCCCATTGCCACTTCATCTTCTTACACACTTTTATTGCATCTTCTATCTTTGTTTTGTTGCGAATCCAGCGAGTTTCGTTTGCGGTCTCTTTTAGTATATCCCAGCATACATTTTTTATTTACTCATTTATTTTATTATCTTTTTCAAAACAGGCTTAGTCCAATTACTTTGAAAAATTCAAAACATATTAAAAAAGAAGAAAAATATATAAAATAAAAAATAATGTATATGCATACATACGAGTATATACACACAAACATATACACATATATTCACAGTCACTTAAGTATGTTGATGAGTGCTTTCTAACGCGCTCAATCTTAGAAGAAAATTTACTTTTGCTTTTGGTAATGTGATATGAAATATGTCAATATCCGAAGCAGTCCCGTTCAGAAGAGTTAAGGCCCTTCCAACAGGCATAGCGGCTGGAAGACCCGTTCTTGCGTATGTTATTGAGAACAGTTCTTGCCGGCGCAGTCTAGTGTAATTGTTAGGAACATTTAACGCTAATCTTTGTAGTAATGCTGGACAGCTCACAACTCCTCGAACGAGTTTGACAATCTATACCAGGACACGCAGATCTCTTCTTACGCTCAAGGATTTGTACCCGAGCATGCCCAGCAGAAACCTAGTAGAATAAAGCCATGGATAGATACCGAACTCTCTCATATAGAGATATTGTAGATATTTTTTTTGTACTTTCTCCACCATGAGTGAGTTCTGCGCCCCCACCGGGCTCCAAATGCAAGCATTGCTTTCTAGTTTGCTGCGGATCAATTAATTAAACAACGTTTTGAGCACCAAATGGTTTTCAAACGACTTAGAGATTCTCATTACAAATCCTAGAGTTTTATAAACTGTTTTATAAGATACATCTCTCCATGCTCCTCTGTGTGGTCTAAAACTTATGTGTGTGTTTTTGCTGTGAACGTCCATTTCTCAAAGCCAGACGTAAATACTGAAAAAATACACTGATTGTAGACCTTTCTCTTCAAAGATATTGGGAGATCACTTTCAAGATGTTGTTCAGACGTCCAAATGAGCTCTATGCTAGTTTTATATTTCGTGCTATTTATTCAGGTATGCAACCTACAAAGGAAATAAGCTGACCCAAATACACATATTCTTGGACAAGTTCCAGCGGCATCACATTTACAATTATTGGTTTTGGGGTAAGAAAGCTGTTCATCATATACACATATTAGTTTTTTTGCGAATTTCGCATTGTTTATACTCTTCATATATAGATTATCATGGATTGTGAGGTGCATGGCCGTGCGGTAACGCACTGGACTTGTCGCCGGTTCGAATCCCGCGGTGTGCTACTCTCCTCGAATAACACAGGCATTTTTTCCGTCTAGTTTTCCGTTGGTATAAGAACACTTATGACTTCGATTCTTTTAAAATGGAAGCGCACTCACTTTATGATAAATAAAAGAAATAAAATAAGAAAGGAAAGAAGCTTCGCTTTCCAACTGAATTGACGTTGGTATAGACGTGAAAGAGGCGAAGAATGTATATATCGAGATAGGAAAGTCTGGCGCTGGGTTCTCTCTGCCTACTCCGACAGAAAGATGACATGGTAGTATTATGTTTGTATGTCAAATCTCAGTCGTCGTAACAATCCAAACTATTACGCCACTACTATAATCATCTAAGGTTGTAAAGACAAAGAACGGGTCTCATTTTCCAGATACATGATTCAACTCTTGATGGAAGACGATGTATCATCTGCTTTTAGAATGTTGTCAAATAAAAATATACAAGACATGTGTGAGACCGATAGCACCTACGAAATAGAGACCAGAGCAGACACATCTAGAATAAAATCTCTCCTGAGAACCTCGGAAATGAAAACACTGAGATGTATAACCGGAAACACACTAAGAGATAGAATCAGAAACATCGAAATAAGGAGAAAGTGTAGTACGGAAGACATCGTCAGGTGGGAAAGACAACGAAGGCAAAACTGGAACGAACATGTAAACAGAATACAAGACGACAGACTTCCACGTGTCGCCCTTCAAGGGAACCCAGCCTGAAGAAGATTACCGGGAAGACCTCCGAAGAAATGGCGTGACAGCTGGCAATCCACGTCACAAGAAGGGGAACAAGCTAAACAAACAGATCATGATCTATAGGAAGAAGAAGAACAAGTCAAATAAAGCATTGTGGTTTATGTCTCTGCTGCATATTCGTTTGATCATGGTGTTATTTGTTAGATTGCTCCTTTTCTAAAGAGTTAACCAAATTGGGTAACAATATTTGTCAATAATATTTTCTGATTTCAGAACCTGCTACACTCCACGGACCCGCCGCTACCTGAGTACAAGACGTCAGCCATCAAGAAGTCGCGATTTATCATCTCGCATTATGGCGTCTTCAAGACATTCTGGGACTGGCTTATCCTCATCGCCACCTTCTACGTGGCGGTCGTGGTACCCTACAACGCCAGCTTCGTTAACGTTGATAGACCCTCCATGATCAGCGACGTTGTGGTCGAAGCGCTCTTCATAATAGGTAATTCTTAAGTATTAACATAAAAACTAACTGCCTCATTTGCTTTTATACTTCCTCCATCAATTCGTTCTACTTGTCCAAGCCTTTAAACTGAATGTAGATAACTAATAAGCAGCGTATGTTTTAGTGTTTACCTATATGTTTTAGTGGCCCATTGACTTTTTTTCTATCGCTACACGCCGTTCGATATCTCTCGTAACTGTTCCAATATCTGAGAAATTATAACTTTAATAGCAGAATTCCTCAGCTTTCTCTAATATTTTATTATTCACCCATATATCGCATTTGATTAAACTTTTCTATAGCTATAACAGATGTGGGCAAATGCGGCTCCGAGAGCCGCATGCGGCTCTTCGTTGGGTTAAGTGCGGCTCCCAATGTCTCTTATATAAATATAGATACTTTCTTTCCCCATTATACTTGTATTTTCGTAATTTTCCTTTCTAAATGTTGTAAGTGACAAGATGTGCATATATGAATGCAACTGTCAAAGACAAAGGCAAGTAGCGTATTGGTGTATACGTGTATGCTGTGATTTCAATGTGTAGGGTGCGCGCACATCTCCTGCATCTTTATGTGAGCAAACCACGCAAATCGTATTCTGCGCACTTTTTGACAGTTACCCACGTGCATTTACACATATAGTTGTGAATCTTCTATGAAATTTGTAAAATCAAAACATCGTTTTCGCTGCTAACTAACGAGCATTTGACAGAATTGCTGCGAACGTCTGTAACAAATTGGACACCAAATTTGAGAAATTTAGCTAAAAATGATAAATAAACGTTTTATTATATTATATTTTTATTAAATAAATTTTGAACTAATTATTTTGATTTTTCTTTCTCATTTTTATATTTTCTTATATGTGTATTTTTTATACTTTATATAGCAATTAAGATTTGTGTAGAATATGTAATAAATTAGAATGAGTGTATTTAATACTACGTGAGAACGTGACTATGGTGTGGCTCTTTATATATATGAAAATCCAGAATGTGGCTCTCGTTGCTCTCATGTATACCCACACCTGATCTATAACTTAAGATTTTGCAGCATTCATTCTGGGATATTTTACTTCACATCTTTCCTACAATTTATACGTAATGCATAAAATAGTTGTTATTTGACGACCCTAAAAAAAATTTTTTTTTTTATTAAACAAGTAAATTATTATACAAACATTTGTCAAGGCTATACCTATATACAAATTTATTACTTAACTAATCTTAATTATATGTTATAATTTATGCACTTACTTAATCTTATTTTCCTACATATCATTTTATTTTGTTTATTCAATCTTAATATATGAGATCTTAGAAATAATTAACACCTACATACTACGTATAACTAGATAACAATTCTTACACTAATTATTCAGCAAAAACAAGTCCACTCGTTCAGGCTACTTGTATTCCATCACATTCACTCAGACCTAGGTCGTCCCAGCTAATACTGTAGGTGGACTAGTCAGGTAACAGATAATGCTTCGGGAGCTTGTGCTTATAACGGAAGGGTAGGTCGGATTAACTCTCATAAGCCCCCAGGGCAGCGACTAAGGGATTGCTGTGATTTTGTTGGCTTTTATAGAACTTCACGGTCCAAGCGAGGATGTGGTGTTGTAGGGTTTCTTCTGGCTGTTCGGCGTGAAGTCGGGTAAGGTTTGTTCTGAGATGGGTGTTAAAAGATATCTTGAATGCCTTGTTCTGCACTCTCTGGAGTTTCACGTGATCCGTGTTGCTCACACTACCCCAAACGGGTAGACCCTAAAAATTAAATTTAACCTATTTACAAAAAAAAAATCGTTAGAAGCCAACATTTCAGAAAATGAACTGTTTGAATTGCGTTGTTAAAATCCCTATATTTACAATAAATTATCAATCAAATTGTTTATTGATTTTGTTAATATGACACTCGTAGCGGCGGGGAATTACATATGATGAGCTTTTGTCGTGGCTGGTCCTGTGACGTGGAATGTTCTACCTCTTAGTGTTAAATATGGGTGGCTTGAGCAGCTTAAGGAAGGACTGGAAGACATATATTTTTGGGAGATAATATTAAAATTTATGATATTATTTGAACATATATTTATACACTATACTGCACCTAAAGTCGAATATTTTACTGTCATATGTCCAAAAATCTAATAAAATGGTTTATTTGTAGTTCGTCATCCGTTGGTAAGTTTTGTGCAGTTTTCTTACCAAATATGTTGTATATTTAGAGAGCACACTCACCTGAAGGGCGCTCTAACTCGGGCATCGAACCAACTACAATATTATTAAAACAAATCACGTCTGGCAGTTGAAGCACCCGAGCAAATCAAGTATTACACTTCGTTGTTTACAGTATAACCGTATCGAATTATTTCTAAGTAGCAATCTATTCCAACCAACCAGAAAGATATTAATGAGGACTTAGGTTAATACAAGGTAGATTTTTTTTCAAATCTGAGTTACAATGGAAATCGTTTCCCCAATCTCCATGTTCGAAGACAAGCGTCTTACCAAATGGACCACAAAGGTCTCAAAATTTTTACTCGTATATATTTGTTTTGTAATGTTTTAATGTCAATAATAGTGGATTCGAATCCCGTCAGTGCACCCTTGAGGAGAGTCTGCTCTCTAAACAGCGTTGTATAAATTTAATTATTTATTTAATTTACAATACAGCAGCGTTATTTACTGACATATGCACATATGACAATTTTTTTTAAGAATAGATATGACCAAAGTCATAGGTATTCTTATACCCTCGAACACTAAGCGGAAAAAGTGGCTGTGTCGTTTGGAGGGAGTAGCACAGCACGGGGTTCGAACCGACGACCTTCCACACGGAAGATCAGTGCGTTACCGTGCGGCCATGCACCTCATAACATAACATAGATAAGTGCACAGAATGTCAAGACCCATGGTTGTATCCCACGCATGGAAGGGCTCTCAACAGACAACATACACACAAAAAATTAAAAAAATAATTACCTTCTTCTCCCTGGCTCCATCCCAACTCACTGTCTGCGAAGACTGTTGGGGTCAGCTCTCCTCGTCCTCAGGTTGTATGCTATTCTGTCCCGGACTACGTCCCCCAGGCCGTGCCTCTGCATCAGGTTATCTTTTTGCACCACCTATGAATTCTTTGGTCTTCCTCTGGTTGTTATTCGAGGAAGATCCATGGAGATTGCCTGGTTCACAATGTGATCGGGTGCTCTGCGTCCAACGTTCCCATACCATCTCAATCGCCTCTCCTCCATCTTACTGTTGATGTATGTAACACCTAGGCTTCCACGAATGCGTGAGCTTTTTATTTTGTCTCTTAGGGGCACACCAGCTGACCATCTTAGCATGCGCATTTCAGCAGTTTCTAGTTGCCTGGAGTAAGAGTTATACATCGTCCAGCATTCGGAGCCATAGAGGAGTGCGGGTCTGACAATCGTTTGGTATACTTTTCCTTTTAACTTTACTGGCATTTTCAGATCACATAGAACTCCCCTCATTGATCTAAACTTTATCCATCCCACACTAATTCTATGTGTTACATCTAAAATAATTGCCATAATACAAATACTAAAAATTATTGACAAAAATATAAAACTTTGTCTTCAACAAACTTCTATGTACGAGTAGATACAAAAAAAAACAGTATGTAGTTAAAATAACAAAGTCATTGTTTTAAATGATTTAATATTAGTATGAATATTTAAATTCAATATTCAAATTGTCTTTCTATTAATATTTTTATTACTAAAAACAGCACAAAATATAACACTTTTAAAATACATGAGAAATAATAGTTATAATTTTATTGCAGAGCTATTAAACATCCAATTGACGATATCTAATTTACACATAAAACACGACATCATTAAAATACATTTCAGCGGAATTCTTCCGTGGCAGGCGACATCTTGATAGCAGCTGCTAACCGTTTCGCTAATAATATCAGCCAATTTCTTAATTAAATAACACCTTAGCTGTGGAAGGAATCCTTATGAGAAGAACATAGAGAAATAGGGGGAGAAGGTGTACTGAAAGGTCCCGGCAGGCTGCTATTCCAACCCTTAACTGAGATTTAAGGGAAGGAATTTGCGAACATAACATGAAAGCATTTTATTAAGCATTCAGACCTACTTAAACACGAATTTAATTACATTGTATCGTACGACTTTTATGTTTTTTTTTGTATTTATAAAATGTCAGCCGACGTCGTGGCTATGTTAGTAAAACGCCTTTCTTCCAACTCGGGGATTGTGGGTTTGATTATCATTGGAACATAATGTTGTAATTTATTTTTATCAAACACTGTTTATTCCACTTTTTTGTAATGGTATAACCCTATCGGCTTCAAGGCTTTCACCTCATCTTCAGGGGAGCACAAACAAGACTAAATTGTGTTTGAACTGGTACTGATATACACGCTTCAACGGTTGGGGGCTGAGGGGTGAAGGAGTTATAAGACGATTTCGGCCAAGAGCGGAGAGATTTTTGGGATATAACTGTTCACCAGATGTTCGGATCGGTGTGCTGACTTATAAAAGATTATATATTTAACGACACCTATAAGCATACCTATAAATGGAGCAAAGTCCTATTTATAAAAAATATATCAAATGAAATAACCAAAAATATTCCAAGTCACATAAAGCCAGCTTTTTACACTAATTTTAATCTCCGGAAACTCTTATTTAATAGGAAAGGTAAAAGTGGAATACTTAGCAACAGTGGCGTGTATACACTTTTATGTGCTGACTGTGATAATTTCTATATAGGAAAGACAGGAAGATCTTTTGAAAAGACATTTCGTGAACACAAATCCGCCTTAACACATTCTCTAATTTATTCTGAAATGGCTAATTATTGTCACCGTGAAAACCATACTTTTTCTATCGATGATGCCAAATTCTTACATATCAGTAGTAACGAAAATTAATTGGGCAGATTAGAGGCCCTAGAAATTTCTAAGTCAGTACACCAATCCGAACATCTGGTGAGCAGTTATATCCCAAAAATCTTTCCGCTCTTGTCCGAAATCGTCCCATGCCTCCCTCACCCCCCTCAGCCCCCAACCGTTGAAGCGTGTATATCGGTACCAGTTCGAACAGAATTTAGTCTTGATTGTGCTCCCCTGAAGATGAGGTGAAAGCCTTGAAACCGGTAGGGTTATACCGTTACAAAAAAGTGGAATAAACAGTGTTTGATAAAAATAAATTACAATGTCTTTAAACCTCCACAACGTTAAGGCCTTAACTATAAACAACGGAACATAATGTTAAATATTTTTGTTTTCCTGTCCGGTTTTTACTTAAGGCCTCTTTGATATATTTCCGGTTGGTTAGAAGACATTGCCACATGGGAATACGTCCGCCAGTTTATAAATTATAAAGGAAGTCAGGCGCCTTGTCCTTCTTCAGCAGGGAAACGTTATGTTCATATTTCAACAGATTATATATATATAACATATAAAGCAATCCAGCAATGTATCTCTTTGAAATCATGGTTCAATATAATGAGAGTGAACGAGAAAGAAGTGACAGTCATCTGTTGTTAGCGGACGGGCTACTGCGTGATGGATAATCATCGTTACAGGTGGGGTTTAGTGGAAAATTCCAGATGTGCGTGTTGTTTGGATAATGAAATATTATTGGGTTGTTCTTTACGAGACGGATCGGATTTCCTCAATGCAATATCTTTGCCGCGTCTAATGAATGTTGTGTTTCTTCTTTCTTCGAGGAAATTTTCCACTTTTAAATCCATTGTTCAATATTTTAAGTTTAATCAGTTGAACTTTGATTTTTTTTGACTTATACAATTGCGTGATGACTTTGATTTGGTGGCACAAATAATCTCAGTGTGGATGGATTACATATTAAATAGCGATGGAGGATGTGCAGCAGATGTAACACATAGAATTAGTGTGGGATGGATGAAGTTTAGATCAATGACGGGAGTTCTATGTGATCCGAAAATGCCAGTAAAGTTAAAAGGAAAAGTATACCAAACGATTGTCAGACCCGCACTCATCTATGACGCCGAATGCTGGATGATGTAGAACTCTTACTCTAGGCAACTAGAAACTGCTGAAATGCGCATGCTAAGATGGTCAGCTGGTGTGTCCCTAAGAGACAAAATAAAAAGTTCACGCATTCGTGGAAGCCTAGGTGTTACAGACATCAACAGCAAGATGGAGGAGAGACGATTGAGATGGTGTGGGCACTTTGGACGCAAAGCACCCGATCACATTGTGAACCAGGCAATTTCCATGGATCTTCCTCGAATAACAACCAGAGAAAGACCAAATAATTCGTGGGTGGTGCAAAAAGATAACCTGATGCAGAGGCACGGCCTGGGGGACGTAGTCCGGGACAGAAGAGCATACAACCTGAGGACGAGGAGAGATGACCACAACAGTCTTCACAGACAGTGAGTTGAGATGGAGCCAGGGAGAGGGGGAGTCTTAGGTGTAATTTATGGTATGGGCACGTTGGACGCAGAGCACCCGATCACATTGTGAACCAGGCGATCTCCATGAATCTTCCTCGAGTAACAACCAGAGGAAGACCAAAGAATTCATGGGTGGTGCAAAAAGATAACCTGATGCAACGGCATGGGCTGGGGGACGTAGTCCGGGACAGAAGAGCACACAACCTGAGGACGAGGAGAGCTGACCCCAACAGTCTTCGCAGACAGTGAGTTAGGATAGAGCCAGGGAGAAGAGAAGGGTGGATTACCTATAAAAAAGCAGACGCTATGATTTTTTTTCATCCCCCAACAATAAAAACTTTATCGTTAAGAAAATCCTGACGGAATATAAGAAAAATCTCCTGAAAATATACGTGCCTTTTAAAGACACCCATTTCGCATTTCACATATGGCGGCAAATTGTAATAATTTCCATAAAGCTATTATCACAATAAATCTCCCAGGCAGGTGTAGGGTGTAGGGTGTAGGGTGTAGGGTGTAGGGTGTAGGGTGTAGGGTGTAGGGTGTAGGGTGTCGGGTGTCGGCCCCTGGTGTCAGGCATTACCCGGTGAACACTCAAATTATAAAGAAACTTCTAGGAAAGCAGATTGTTACTTCTTTTTGTGTCCTTGGTATAAAGCACTTTGCCTGTTGAGCTTAGTATTTCTTATCTCTAACTCTTAACGACATCCACAAATATATTTATTATTTGTATAATAAAGCTGTTATTTAATAATGTTATAATACAAGGACAATTCATATAGCTTCGTTCAGAGAGTTACGGGCGCTCTAACTCGAGATTCGAACCCACAATTATTGACATACTAAAAATATTACAAAATATAGTGGCTGTAGCTTTTCAATTAGGTACTTTCCCACATCTGCATATGTTCAGAAAAACATATTTGATAAGAAAACTGCAGAAAATTTATTAAGGAAAGACGAACTACAAAGAAACCTTTGTATTAGGTGTTAACATAAGTTGCGTCCATTTTATTTTCAAATTTAAAAATGAGCATCAAAAGTAAAACAAAATGGTAAAGGTTATACGTAATTCGAAAGAAAATTTTCTGCTCTACAAGATATTGTATTTGCCTATACGTTACATATATTATTTTATTTGATTACAAGCCTTCAAAATGCAATGTCGAGTAGACGAAAGTGAGCATTTTCGACACCTCCTTCTGTTCGCGTTCAATTGAGGGAATAAATCTGCCAAAGCTGCTCGCGATATTTGCGAAGTGTACGGTGAAGATGCTATGAATGAAAGAACAGCTCGTCGATGGTTTTTGCGTTTCAAAGACGGTAATTTCGACCTGAAAGACATGGAGCGTTCCGGACGACCCGAAGACTTCGATGAGGACCGGTATAGTCATGTGACTACAATTCATCTGTTCAGCTAATTCTACGGTGGTTTGAAGGGGATCTTCATGAATAATATGCTTCAAACGGTCCTCATCGAATTCCACTGGTCGTCCGGAACGCCTCATGTCTTTCAGGTCGAAATTACCGTCTTTGAAACGCAAAAACCATCGACGAGCTGTCCTTTCATTCATAGCATATTCACCGTGCACTTATATCGCAAATATCGCGAGCAGCTTTGGCAGTTTCATTCCTTCGATTGAACGCGAACAGAAGGAGGTGTCAAAAATGCTCACTTTCGTCTACTCGACATTCCATTTTGAAGGCTTGTAATCAAATAAAATAATATATGTAACGTAAAAGCAAACATAATATCTTGTAGAGCAGAAAAATTTCTTTCGAATGACGTATGACATTTACCAATTTGTTTTACTTTTGGTGCTCATTTTTAAATTTGAATAAAACGGACACAACTTATGTAAGCACCCACTAGATAAGTGACAGTAACACATTCGACTTTATGGGTAGAGTAATGTATGTGTGTAGTATTCAACCATATTTTTGATAAGACCTCTTAATAAGAGTTGTGTTCAAGTGTTTCCTAATGCTGCATACGCCACTCATATATCTTACCCTAAGAGATAAACCATTCAACTTTAGCGTAATACATTTCCAATTATTTCAATATCAAATGTTACTATTTGATGCTTCTTTCTGTCTTCAATGTAACACGTTGCTTTTTATCTCTATCCAGTGTAACACACATTAGCATTTTTTTCTGCCTTTACACGTATCACTTTTTACTGTCTCCAGTGTAAAATATTGCAGTACATTCACCCAATATATTGTAATATTTTGCTACTTCTTAAATACAGCCTGCAGTGTAAAACATTGCTTTTTTTCATATCCAATGTAATGTTTTGTCGCTTTTTCTGCCTCCAGTGTAAAACATTAGTACTTCTCTCTGTTTCCAGTGTAACACATTGACCCTTTCCTACATGCAATACTCGTATAACACATTTTGCTTTTATATGTCTCCAATGTAAAACATAGCCGCTTTGTTCTTTAACCAATGTAAAGATTTTTTTCTCCCTCCTGTATGTAACACTGTTGCTTTTCTCTGAGTCCAGACACATAATCATTTTTTCATCCAGTATAACAACACATGGCTGTTTTAAACTTACAGATATAATTTTGAACTTCCGCACGACGTACGTCAGCAGAAAAGGCGAGGTGGTGTCCAACTCAAAATCCATCGCACTCAACTACCTGAAGAGCTGGTTTATCGTGGACTTGCTAGCGGCCCTACCTTTCGATCATCTTTACGCCTCGGACCTCTACAGTGGAGAAGTAAGTGCATGTTATGTTATATACACATTTGATTGCACAACCAAGGGCAATTACCATATACGTTATAACTCGGTGATTAATAGACCAGGCGCCTAGGGAATAAAAGTTGCAATGATTAGGAGGTATTTTTCCCTTAGGCCTCGGCAACACAGGTAGGAGCCTCGCTTGGTGCATAAAACTACGCTGCAAGCTAGGCGAGATATCCTAGCGAACCAACGCACTGCATACTATCGCAATGGCCACACTACATGACGATTAGTCACCTAAAGAGTCTCCTAGCGAACAGATATGTTGGTTAATTTTATTGTGTCACCAAGTGATTTTACAAGATGGCGGAAGTTTTAATAACAGCTGTGTATAATAGAGAGCCTTTGTAGAACCCATCGAACAAATTATACAAAAATGTACCCGTAATAAAATCACGTTGGAATGAAGTTGCGCAGGAAGTAAATAAAGATCGTAAGTTGTAATGAATTGGTTAGTTTTGAGAGTGGCATCGTTTTCTGACTCAACCGCTCCCAAATGTCAAATGAATTTGTGCGCAGCACTTTGGTGTGGCCAAGCATGAAGTCACCTAGTATATTAGTTACGTAGTATCTAGCGAAGCACTTTTATGTGGCCTTTGCCTAACACTTAATAGAAATTGACGTTACCTTCCTTACGCTCCATAGGAGTTTACATAAATAAATACAGGTTTATTGATAGCAACATAGTATGTACATAATATATTTAGACATATTTCAAGAACACATTAAAAAGATAATACATTAAAATACAGAAGCTATCAAAAGGTCTGGGCTCATCTAATAACATCTCCCCGGCCAAGATACACCCCACCAATATAGGGCGAGCCCAGCCACGGGGACACCAGATGTTTTTCAGCCCACACCCTTGAACACGTAGAACAAGAAGATAAAAAAAAGACAGAAAATAAATAGATGACAAAAAAAATACTTGCTCATACTCGCTTATACTCCAAAAATATTTTTATTACTTTTCTTTTACTTATGAATATTGCGTATATTTACGTATAATATACGTATATAGTTCAACCACTAGTTCAATTCCTTCTGATATCAAGTGATGTGGTCGTACTTTCTCAGGTTAAAAACATATCTCAGAACAACATTCTGTAGACGCTTTGTTCAGCTGTTCTTTATAATAACCAAATAACAGACGTCCGCATAGTACTAAATCGGAAAGAGTAGAAATTTCATAAGCAACATTTTTAGATTTTTGCAACACTTGCAAGGGAATGAACACTGAAGATGATCTTTCGGCTTACATCATTTATTTGATCTCGGCATAAGAGGGTTATCTATTAACACTCTTAGTCTTCTCCCTGGCTCCATCTCAACTCACCGTCTGCGAAGACTGTTGGGGTCAGCTCTCCTCGTCCTCAGGTTGTATGCTCTTCTGTCCCGGACTACGTCCCTCAGGCCGTGCATCTGCATCAGGTTATCTTTTTGCACCACCCACGAATTATTTGGTCTTCCTCTGGTTGTTATTCGAGGAAGATCCATGGAGATTGCCTGGTTCACAATGTGATCGGGTGCTCTGCGTCCAACGTGCCCATACCATCTCAATCGTCTCTCCTCCATCTTGCTGTTGATGTCTGTAACACCTAGGCTTCCACGAATGCGTGAGCTTTTTATTTTGTCTCTTAGGGACACACCAGCTGACCATCTTAGCATTCGCATCTAGTTGCCTGGAGTAAGAGTTATACATCTTAGTATTTTAACACTTAATATTTTAACAATTTTATATAATGGTACGAATATGATAGAGCCATCGAGTGATACTGTAGGAAGTTAGTTGGCGTTGATTTGCTGAGGGCTGCCAATGAGGATCATTTGATACTTCGTAGGATTAATGAGTAAGTCATGCTCCTTAGTGCATTCGGAGATCGATTGAAGGTCCGCATTTAAATTGTTCAAAGCCGTGTGAAAGTAATTTGCATCTAAATTAATATATTTCTGCAGGTCATCCGCATACAAATTAAAAGAACACTTAAGAGATGGGTGATGAATATATAAAAGTGGAGTGGTCAAAGAATTCCACCTTGATGAACACCTGTAGAAATATCAATTCAGTTTGCTGTACGTTCCTAGTATTTGCAGGAGTTTGGCCTTCCTTTTATATAACTCGAAAGCCAAACAATGACCGATTCAGAATAGCGTAATTAAATTATACTTGCCAGAATCAGATCAAAGTCTACAGTATTAAATGCATTGCTAAAAATCTAATAAACATAACAATGTCAGCTGTTTAAAACTCATTTCACGTCTAAAATCATACGTCATCCTGACTAATGCGGTCGTAGTGTTTTGTCCTGGTTAAAATCCTGACTGCAATGAGTTAAACAATTCAAATTCTTTAAGGTGAGAGTCAATTTGCATACGAAGTGTTTTTTCGATGTTTTTTTTTTTTTTGATAATGTAGGCAAGATAGATATGCGGCTGATATCTTTTTTATGGCGTAATTGAGCCAATTTTCGGAATCGGAATAATTAGAGACTTTATTCACACACTAGAAAAGCTGCTACTAAACAAAGAAAAAAATATTGAATGAAGACAAATTCGAAATAAAATAATTTTTGTTTCGTGATATATCATATGATATCAGCAAACGATAACATCAACGAAACACTGCTGAAGGTTGTTGACAACAAGCGGGCTGCGTGCAGATAACTATAGTGAAAGCATAGCCGATTGGGGTGGAGGGTAGGAGGTTGAAATTGATCAGTGAGTCGGCTCCTTGGGCTGTCACTAATTTGACTATCTTTAGCAACACAGGACCGTGGCAACACCATACTCGAACAGAACCAACATTTTATATCAAAATTTAGTTTAATAACATTATTTAATTTAGAGAGCAGACTCAAGATTTGAAATCACATTTTTTATGGATTGAAAATATTTAAAATAAAACTATTGAGCGTTAAAATAGAAAGGTGGTGGCTTGGATCATTATCATTATCGTCAGCAGTGTCGTCATTATCAACATCACCAACATCATTATCGTCAATACCATCACCATTGTCATCATCACTATTATCATCAGTGTCATCATCATCGTCATCAAGAGCACATCAGTATTTAACAAACTAATACTAAAAATAAACTTTTCTAAGTCAGTACACCGAAGCGAACATCTGGTAAACACATATATCCCAAAAATCTCTTCGCTGCTGACCGAAACCGTCCCATGCCTCCCTCAGCCCTCAGTCCCAAACCATTGAAGCGTGTATATCGGTACTAGTTCGAACAGAATTTAGTCTTGTTTGTGCTCCCCTGAATATGTTAGAAATAGACGCCAAATTCACATACTGTGTCTATTGTATAATATTCTTAACTGTCCCACCGCACCCTCTTATCTCGCCGAGAATTTTCAGCGTCTTTCCAATCATGGATTAGCGCTACGCTCAAACGGAGATTGTTTATTGGCCTTTCCAGTTCACCGCTCCTCTTTCTTTACGACGTCCTTTGTGTCCATGCAGTGAGACTCTGGAATCAGTTACAAACCAATATAAGACTCGCTCCGTCCTTGGCATGCTTTAAGAAGCGACTGAAAAAACTCTTAATTTCTAGTCAGTAAAATAAATAATTTTTCTTTTCCTTTCCTCTCCCCCATCCCTTCCTTTCCTTTTGATTGATGATATCTCACTTTATATGAAAAATAATATTCGGGTGATTGTCCGTCTTTGTGGGGTTCGTGGGCATGTTCTCACGTATATGTTTATGGATTTCGAGGGGATGGATAGTTATTTGAATGATTTATGCGACCACGTAACTTGCTTCATTTACTTTTGTCTGGTTGGTTGGTGGAGATTGCCTCCTGGCAATAAGCCCACCAGATTGTATTACAATAAAAGTGTTAAATAAATAAATAAATAAGATGAGGTGAAAGCCTTGAAACCGGTAGGGTTATGCCGTTACAAAAAAAGTGGAATAAACAGTGTTTGATAAAATAAATTACAAAAATACATTTTATAAAGCACCTTTTTAAGAATAGAAACTCATCAAGGGCGTTCCAACTTGGGATTCGAACGCTCTATTGTTGATAGATTAAAAATATTGTAAATAAAATATGAAAGGTAGTGGCTGCGGCCATTGCATACAGTACTTGCCAGCCTCTGCATATGTTTAGAAAAACATACTAGGTATATAATCGCAGATAACTTACCAATGGAAAACATACTGGGTATAATAATCGCAGATAACTTACCAATGGAAAACATACTGGGTATAATAATCGCAGATAACTTACCGATGGAAAACATACTGGGTATAATAATCGCAGAAAACTTACCAATGGAAAACGAACTTTAAAGATACCTTTGTAGATCTTCCGATATATGGTAGTAACACATTCGGCTTTAGGTGGAGGGTGTGTGTAGTATTCATATATAATCATACATTTTAATAGGACCCCATTTAAAGGGTTTTCTTCGAATGTTTCCTAAAGCTGCACACGCTACCCATATATTTAACATTGAGAGAAAGACTAGTCGACAATACCTCTCCTTTGGAGCAATTTGGAATAATTAAGTTATTTGATGGATACGAAATTATCCAGTTCTGTTCCTCTCCAAAGGAGCATCTTTCAGACACAGAGTCAAAACATACATTAAGGGGCATGGAAGACAGGCGTCTTCGGAAATAAGGTAACTGAGGTCGTCAGGCTGTACTGCATACGACTAAAGTGCAATACAATACTGAACAAGGTGTCCTATCGCTCAACATAAATATAGTAAAGTACTAAACAAGGTTTCATCGCTCAACAAAAGTATAATACAAAATACTAAACAATGTGTTCCAACACTCAACAAAAGTATAGCATAATATTTAACAAGGTGTCCCATCGCTCAGCATAAATATTATAAATGCTAAAGACGGTTCCATCGCTCAACAAAATTATAATACAAAATACTAAAAAATGTGTTCCAACTTCCAACACTCAACAAAAGTATAGTATAATATTTAACAAAGTGTCCCATCGCTCAGCATAAATATTATAAATGCTACAGACGGTTCCATCGCTCAACAAAAGTATAATACAAAATACTAAACAATGTGTTCCAACACTCAACAAAAGTATAGCATAATATTTAACAAGGTGTCCCATCGCTCAGCATAAATATTATAAATGCTAAAGACAGTTCCATCGCTCAACAAAAGTATAATACAAAATACTAAAAAATGTGTTCCAACTTCCAACACTCAACAAAAGTATAGTATAATATTTAACAAAGTGTCCCATCGCTCAGCATAAATATTATAAATGCTACAGACGGTTCCATCGCTCAACAAAAGTATAATACAAAATACTAAACAATGTGTTCCAACACTCAACAAAAGTATAGCATAATATTTAACAAGGTGTCCCATCGCTCAGCATAAATATTATAAATGCTAAAGACAGTTCCATCGCTCAACAAAAGTATAATACAAAATACTAAAAAATGTGTTCCAACTTCCAACACTCAACAAAAGTATAGTATAATATTTAACAAAGTGTCCCATCGCTCAGCATAAATATTATAAATGCTACAGACGGTTCCATCGCTCAACAAAAGTATAATACAAAATACTAAACAATGTATTCCAACACTCAACAAAAGTATAGCATAATATTTAACAAGGTGTCCCATCGCTCAGCATAAATATTATAAATGCTGAGGACAGTTCCATCGCTCAACAAAAGTATAATACAAAATACTAAAAAATGTGTTCCAACTTCCAACACTCAACAAAAGTATAGTATAATATTTAACAAAGTGTCCCATCGCTCAGCATAAATATTATAAATGCTACAGACGGTTCCATCGCTCAACAAAAGTATAATACAAAATACTAAACAATGTGTTCCAACACTCAACAAAAGTATAGCATAATATTTAACAAGGTGTCCCATCGCTCAGCATAAATATTATAAATGCTAAAGACAGTTCCATCGCTCAACAAAAGTATAATACAAAATACTAAAAAATGTGTTCCAACTTCCAACACTCAACAAAAGTATAGTATAATATTTAACAGAGTGTCCCATCGCTCAGCATAAATACAATATTATAAATGCTACAGACGGTTCCATCGCTCAACAAAAGTATAATACAAATACTAAACAATATGTTCCAACACTCAACAAAAGTATAGTATAATATTTAACAAGGGTTCCCATCGCTCAGCATAAATATTATAAATGCTAAAGACGGTTCCATCGCTCAACAAAATTATAATACAAAATACTAAACAATATGTTCCAACACTAAACAAAAGTAGAGTATAATATTTAGCAAGATGTCCTATGTTCTTCTTCCTGTTGGTCTAGGTCGTATGACCTGTTTGTGATGATGGACTGTCCTGGGATGATGACGTCCAGCTGTCCATCCACCTTTTCGGCGGCCTTCCTGGTAATCCCCTGCTGCAAGGGTTTTCAGTCTTAGCAATTTTCGCAAGTCCCGTATCCTCCATGCGGTCTACGTGATCCATCCAGAAGCGCTTTCTGTCTCTTCCCCACCTCACTATGTCTTCAACATCACAGACAGAAAATGTCCTATCGCTCAGCATAAATATTATAAATGCTAAAAAAGTTTCCATCGCTCAACAACAGTATAATACTCGTACAATTTATTATAATAAACAATGTGTTCCAACACTCAACAAAAGTAGAGTAAAATACTTAGCAAGGTGTCCCATCGCTCAGCATAAATATAGTAAAATACTAAACAAAATTTCATTACTCAGCAAAAGTATAGTAAAATACTAAACGAGGTTCCATCGCTCAACAAAATTATAATACAATATTCTATACAATGTGTTCCAACGCTCAACTAAAGTGGAGTATAATACTAAACATGTTATCCCATCACTAAAAAAATATTATACAATACTAAACAAGATGTCCCATCACTCAACAAAACACATTTAAAGCATCGTTAATCATATTTTTTTAAATAAATACATCATAAGAAGTACCTTGAAATTGTAGATATGGAGTAAAATTAGGGTCATTCCACTTTGAAAAACGCTTGTAAAACATTAACGCGCAGGCCTGGGAAATGTTTTGGCTATAGGGCCGCATGGAGAATTTAAATATAAATACAATTTATTTGAACGCTTAATTTATTATCATAAGAAAGAACGTTATATTGACAAAAAAATGTGTGAACGTGGAATTCGGAGTAATAGTGCATTAATAAGTACGACTTATGTTATATACAAATTCGTGGCAACGTAGACGGTTGTGCATTACACATGGCTACATAAATCATACTAGCCGTACTTATTTATTTATTTATTGAACATTTTTATTGCAAATACAATCTGGCGGACGTATGGCGGACGTATATCTCTTCCAACCAACCAACCAGCCAAAAGTAAATTAAGCAAGTTACATGGTCGCATAAATCATTCAAATGACTATCCATCCCTACGAAATCCATAAAAACATACGTGAGCATATGCTCACAAATCCCACAAAGACGAACAATTACTCGAACATTCCTTTTCATATAAATCAATCAAAGGAAAAGGAAGGGATGCTAGAGAGGAAAGGAAAAGAAAAAAATCAGGGATTAAACACGTTATATTACTGACTAAAAATTAAGAGTTTTTTCAGTCGCTTCTTAAAGCATGCCAAGGACGGAGGGAGTTTTACATTGGTTTGTAACGGATTCCAGAGTCTCACTGCATATACAGTAAAGGACGACGTAAAAAAAAGAGGAGCGGTGAACTGGAAAAGTCAATAAACAGTATATGTTTGAACGTAGCGCTAATCCATGATCGGAAAGACGCCGAAAATTTTCGGCGAGATAAAAGGGGGCGGCGGGACATGTAACTCTGTGTTAGTTACTTATAATATAACTCTGTGCTAAAACTTACAATATTTTTGCAGACGCAAGTTATTATAAACTAAATATAATTATACAAACAACACAAATAAATTTAAATACATATTAAATATTAATAAATTTAACATTTACTTAATATTTTGCATTCACTTTTTGCATTTCACAAACCTCCGTCTTCCTCTTCAGGGGAAGTTGAACTAAATTATGTTTGAATTAAATTATTTCTAATTGTAATATGTACACAATTAATTTAAGCGATTGGCTATGAATATTCGTATTTTTCCGATTTTAACATAAATCGCTCATTTTTACATGTGTTGAAGACACAGCACCGGAACGGGCAGTTTTTTTTTCAGCACAGGAAGGGAAAGGTTAAGTAATAAATTTGTATATAGGACTTTCATAAGGCAAATATGTATATCATAGGTTACTTCATCAAATATAAAAATGAAAAACCAATAAATGTAAATTAAAATCTGTTATAAGTTACGGGGGGGGCATTAAAATACGAAGCTAGCCCGCGAGACATTATTTGCCAGGTCTGCATTAATGTGAAATATAAATATCTAAAATATGGATCAGGCATCCCCAATAACACATAAAAATGAATCATAAACTAAAGAACATTATTTTTCGCATCCATTAAAGCACAAACATTATTCACGTAAAGTTTCAGCCATTATTCTGGAAACGATCTGAATTCATATTCTTCTGGAAAAAAAACATCCGAAGTTATGCGTTTACGAAAGTAATTTGACTTTTTTAAAAGAATAGTTTTACGAGCGAAGTTACCTGGATACGGCCCTGAACCCGGAGGGGGGGAGAGGCAGGACCTCTTGTGGGATGTACAAGAAAGCTCAGATTATGGGCGCTGGGTCAAACTTGAACGAGGACACGTGGAAGTTAATTGGAAACCTCATTATATTTTATCGGATTAATTTGATTTGTTTATTAAATTTTTATACAGAACTGATTTAAATTTATTTTTTTAAATCACACCAATGGTTAAGTTAGAAATGATGACAGCACTAAAAAGGAAACAGAGGTTAATATCAGAATGCGTAACGTGAAATTCGTAGAATACTTTATTTACTTAAAATATGGAAATATTTTGATGTTATAATACTATATATGGTAGAAACTGTATTTCCATGAAAATTCTTATGTTGATTTATAAAAAAAAACAGATGCGTGAGACTCTCGCGCGGTAGAAGTGAAACTTCTTAGCTCCTAGGAAAAGTTGATTCTTTGCAATGCTTTTTTTCCATTTGTTAACGATTTTTTTTTTAGGATTAGAAAATGGTTATTTTGATTCATTAATTTAAAATAAATGTTATTAAAAATTAATAATTAATACAAATTTAATTCATTAAAATTGATTAATTATTATATTAATTAATAATCAGTTAATAATTAATCATTCATTAATTTTCATTATTATTATTAATTTATTAATAATAATTATCATTAATAATTAATTATTAATATTTATAATTATAATTAATTAATAATTATAATATTATACAATATGATTAATAAATATTAATTAATATTATAATTTATTAATTAATTATTTATACTAATTAAATAATTATTATTTATAATAATGAATATTAATAATAGTTTAGCGAATGTCCTTAAAGAACGCGCTGATGATTTTGATTGTTTGGTATTTAAATAAAATACGTCAATTAGCAATGCGGAAAGAGAGAGTGAATGAATCGATGAATAATAAATAATAATTAATGATGCTTTATTTATCGGTAAGTAGGTATTTATACATTTCAGAATGGGCGCGGGAGTGCGCCCGCAATATATTTTTATCTCGCTTCTGTGCGTGCAGAGATGGTCGATTGAAATATTGCAGACATCGCAAATAATATTGTGGGTAGACAATTTGTTGGCGAAAACGGCGGGACAGTGTGATGCGTTCTCTTTCTACTGTGGAATGTATCGTAAATAGTATTTGTGGGTAAACAATTTCAATGTTTTGGTCGTTTCGTCGGTCGTTGACCGTGTATGTTGACAATATTTCAGCGACGACAGTAGTTCCTACAATATCATTAATATTAATTATTAAAATTAATTAATATTATTAATACTAATAATATTAATATTATTAATTATATTAATATTATTAATAATATTAATAATATTGTTATTAATTATTATTATTATTAATTAATATTTATTGTAAATTAATTGTGTATTAATTATATTATATTTATTAAATTATATTTATTAATTATTATTAATTAATTAGTTTAATTAAATATTATTTATTGAATTTATTTATTTATATTAATATAAATAAATATTAAAGATCATTTGAAATTTAATCATTAAATTCGAAAAAGGGGAAGCGTTTCATTTTTCGTGACGTTCAAGTCAATTTGCCTTATCGCGCCTATAGAAGTTTCACTTCAAAAAACAAAACTTCAAAACACGAAAATAATGCTTACGAAATTTTCCAAATTCAAAAACTGCCCAAAACTCCACTGCGGCCAATAAATAATAATAAAAGGGATCGGAATGTTTGATGACTAAACTCGTATAGTTTGATATTCACATTCACCGCGGCTTTCGTTGTCTGCCCGCTACTTGCCGGTCGAGTGGAATGTGCCAGACTGCACAAAGACACGAAAAGCACTGACGCATAAAGAATATTTTGATATTCCATTCTTCTTTGCAAGTTTTCTTCTAGAGTTTATGGTCTTCTGAAAAATCAATTCATTTTCAATTCTCACTCGGATTTTACTGAAATCATTTGCAAGCTTACTACGTATTTAATTTCCATCTTATAGTAAATACTCGATTAAGTTGTTAATCATGTAGTTTAGTTGTAAAATAATAGTCTAGGGCCGAGTTGTTTTTAATTTAATCAAAATAACAACTACAGACGAAGAAACTCAAGTACGCCGATGTCGCCCGTGTGAATAGAACTAACGAGATCCCTTGACACTAGCGGACATGACTTGACACTGGCGTATATTCCTTCATATATGTTATTGGAGTGTGTGATCATTATTTCTAGAGGATTTTTCTCAGCAAATAATTTTGTTTTATAATAATATGCAATCTAGCAACACTAGCTGATTTATGCCACCACATCAAAGCCAAAAATGGAATTTTAAGAGACGATACAGTGTATAAAACTTGAAATAATAACAATTTTAAACAATTCCAAGCTTTCACTGATTAAACTTCAAAATATTAACAATCAATCTATGAGTGGAAAAGTTCCTCGAAGAAAGAAGAAACGCAGTATTCTTTGCACAAGACAAAGATATGTTATGACGTTGGTTAAATCAAATCTACATTCTCATTATCCAGACCACATTCACAGCTGAAATCCTCCACAATACACACACTGCAACGGGTACTAGCCACCACGCAGTGGCCAATTCGAAATTTACATCTAAAAATTACATTTAAAGAGGAAATACAGTATATAAAACTTGAAGATATAACAATTTAAGACAATTCCAAGCTTTCACTGATTAAACTTCAAAAAAATTAACAATCAATCTATAAGTGGAAAAGTTCTTCGAAGAAAGAAGAATCGCAGTATTCTTTGCACACGACAAAGATATGACGTTGGTTAAATCAAATGTGTAGTCTCTTTATCCAGACCACACTCGCAGCCGGGATCCTCAACAATACACACACTATAAAGGGTACTAGCCACCACGTACTGGCCAATTAAGCGACACATAACTGTCACTTTCACCTTGTTCTTCTTTTTCCTCTTGATCTAGGTCGTATGACCTGTTTATGACGGTGGGCTGTTCTGGGATGATGACGTCCAGCTATCCTTCCACCTTTTCGGCAGCCTTCCTGGTAATCTCCTGCTTTTAGGGTTTTCAGACTTAGCGATTTTTGCCAGTCTTGTATCCTCCATGCGATCCACATGATCCCTCCAGAAACGCCTTCTACTTCTTCAGACCTTATCATTTAATTTCTGATCCGATCTCTAAGAGTTCTGCCTGCTATGGAGCGTAGGGTTCTCATTTCCGCCACTCTGAGAAGGTTTTTTGTCCTGTTGGTATCGGCTCTCACTTCTATCCCATATGTCATGATGGGGCGAACGCATGTCTTATATATCCTGACCCTACTTTCGGTTAGCATGTGTTTGTTTCTCCATATAGTATATGGAGAAACTTTCACCTTGTTCATTCTCATTATATTAAACCATGGTTTCAAAGTGACAGATTGCTGGTTTGATTTATATTGATTTATATGACAAACTCTACCCACGATGACTCTCTACCTCTTTCTACTTAGGGTCTCCTGAAGTGTCACAGAAAACCTTGTTGCATTATTCACTCGGTCAGTCCATCGGGTTGGTGATCCCCCTCTGCATCTTCAACCTCCCACACTCCCAGTATTCAAGACTTACTCCAAAGTAATTGATATCACAACACCTTCATTATTTTTTATTGAAAAAATATTTCTTAGTTATAAGCCTTAAGATGACAACTGAGAAAATAAAAAAAATTGCTTTTTCTCTAAACATCTGCAGTAGAACATATATTTTAATTAACATTTTAATATAACCAAGTTTAATTAATGTAAATAAAATCTCACTAGCCTTTATATCTCATTCAAGTTTGAGCCATAAAATTGATAAAAATTTTTTTTTTTATCATGATAAAAAAAACTTTGTTAAATTTTGACGGGATTAACTTTATTTTTTAAGCGGACTGTCTTAAATTTTAATTTATTTAATCACTTTTTAGATAGGTTAATACACACATACAAACCAACACGCTGTTTTCCTTTTAAGTTAGAAAGAGATGACAGAATGCCGGACACTTTCCTATCTCGATACACATATTTCCACGTCCATTTTCAGATGTTCGCAATTGATCTATGTTGATGGTGTAAAACCCTCCCTCAAATGGATCCTCAAAGTTGGTAGTATGAACCGACTGGAAGCATTCGAAATGTGGATACACCGGAGAATGCTACGGATACCCTGGATGGATATAGTCAGCAACACAAGGGTTCTTAAAAGAGCCAAAGTTGATAGAGAGTTGCTGACTAATATTAAAATACGAAAGGTGTCCTATTTGGGGCATGTACTTAAAGGAGAAAAGTACAAATTACTGCACCTAATCATCCAAGGCAAAATAGAGAGTCGAAGAGGTGTTAGCAGGAGGCAAATCTCCTGGCTCCGCAATATACGTGATTGGACTGGTATAAGGAGCATTGATGATCTTTTTCGGGCTGCCGGGGACAGAGATGCTTACCCTCAGATGATAGTCAACGTTGTGGAACCTGATATGACACTTGAAGAAGGGAAGAAAATGGTGTAAAAATGGTGGAATGATTTCATGTGAGAACAACATAAGGATGCTTCAAAATGACCTCGATTTTCTGAGTAGTTGGTGTCATAAAAATGATATGTGCCTAAACGAGGATAAGGGTAACAAAATTGCATTTAAACGCAACTGCATCAACGTGTACCACTGTGAGTCTATATTCATTGGTCAAGCGTTGCCAAGCTTAGAAGGTATACGTGATATTTAGGCCCATTACGCTTTCGTCTTGCATTTGAGCATCATATGAACAAGATAGTGAAGAAGTTTTTTAGATTTCTGGAATTTCTAATAAGAAGCTCAAGATCATTTAATAAGAAACTGTCCAAGGGGACTACTTCTCCTGTGGTAGCACGGCAACTAAGGCCTCTAATACAGGCTGTAAGTTCACTAATTATGGATGTAAGTTTTTCGATAAATATTCAGTACTACAGCAAAACGTACGTTCTTTCCTAAAAACGGAATTAAAATACCCAATCTTAAATTCAATTTATTATCATTGTACGCCACTGGTACAAAGAACTGTAACATAGGTGGATGGCTGCTGCATGATACTCGGAGAATTCAGCTCACGTTCAGAGGCGTAGATCGGTGAAAAGGTACCAGGGTGAAGATATTCCTCTTAGGCAGGTACTAGATGGTCGCAAGTAAAAGGCAGTAGGCACAGTGAACTGAGAAGTGATTTATTTGGTCATTGGCGCTTCTTATGTGCGGTCAATCGCTCATCGCATGCGCCTGTTTTCGCCTTTGCCTGCCGTCACAATGCGCGAAATGTCACATTAGTTGTGCGCACGCAGAGGCCGGCCGACCTACGATATAGTCTCGCGGTGGCCGCGCATTAGTCTCATTTCCGTTGCGGTCGCGACGCAGCGGGGACCTTCACAAACATAAATATTCATACAAAAACCCAAATAATATAACTACGAATTTATACATATCAAACAAGAAAACAATTGAGAAAACAAATACACAATTGTTTTATGATGGCGCATACGTCCGATACAATCATTGATTACGTTTATTTTTTATTTATAGTTAAGGCATTAACATTGTGGAGGTTTAAAGACAGTATATATTTTTTTATCAAACACTGTTTATTCCACTTTATGTAACGGTATAACCCTACCGGTTTCAAGGTGTTCACCTTTTCATCAGGTATTGTTTGTGTTTGATAAAACAAATTACAATTACATTTATTTGCTATGGGACGAAACAAAAACCCTTTTGTACACACAAATTATTCGAATGTATTTTATATCATTAAAGCAACATATTAGAAAGCCTTAAATAATAAAAGTGAATATTTATCCTTGTCGACATGGTAGGAATTTTCTAAGGGAAGAAAAATGACTCAACGTTTGGATTGCTTACGAATACGCAAATATAATGGTAACAAATGAAAAGTCTCGGGAGTGCCGACTTACACACCTTCCCGGCAATCTGTCAACTCCCGTTCCAACCCTTAACTTGTTACTGTCCGCATTATATCTTGCCTAATATGCGGTATCTTGGGTACAGTGTAGACCCCAAAGTATAAATTAATTTCAATCGTTAAAGAAATACGTCAACGTTCTTTCATTATGAAGTACATGCCGATTCAAACATGTTTCGAAGCTTTTGCGGTTCTGTAAGGTTGTAAAGGCGCTTTTGCTGTTCTATAAGGTTGTAAAGGCACTTTTATGGTTCTATAAGGTTGTAAAGGCGCTTTTGCGGTTTTATAAGGTTTTAGCAGATCGGTCCTTGATGGGATAGAGATGATGATGGTTTGTTGATAAATAATAAAACACGTTAGATCGCAATGCGGAAAGAGAGTCTGTCCAATTTTATTAGTAACGTAGGTATTTATATCTTTTTAGAATGTGCGCGAGAACGCGCTCGCGATATGCCTACGTCTCGCTTCTGTGAATGTAAAACGATTAATTGTTGTATGTAGGTAACAATCTATTTACGGAATCGGCGAGACAGCGTGGTGCGTTCTCTCTCTAGTATGGAGTGCGGTCCGCTCGGCTATGGGATGAATGGCCGGCGGGTGACCTTCGAACTTGTTTACTTAGATTTATCGAGGAATCCGAAGGTCATTTCATCGGTCATTGACCGTATGTATGAACGCCGAGTGTGCGACCGCCACAAGGTTGTAAAGGCGCGTTAGCGGTTCTATAAGGTTGTAAAGGCGCTTTTGCGGTTCTATAAGGTTGTAAAGGTGCTTTTGCGGTTCTAAAGGTTGTAAAGGCGATTTTGTCGTTCTATAAGGTTGTAAAGGCGCTTTAGCGGTTCTATAAGGTTGTAAAGACGCTTTTGCGGTTCTATTAGGTTGTAAAACGTATTTTAGAGTGTTGCGCCGCGTGGTTTGGATTATTATGCCGACATTTCGAAAACGTAGCAGTTTTCATCATCAAGATTTGTTTGTAGTTAAGTTCGCCGTAATTGGAGGCACACCGAATATCGCTTAGTCTTTAGTGTAGCCTCGGCAGTAACGCATGTGCATGGGTCTATCCCGGTTCGCAACCGTAACGTGAGTGCGCGATTCTTTATTTTATGTTCTCAGATGATGGAAGAGTTAAAAGTGATATCGGGATGTGTGTACCGATAGGAAACAAAGTCAATGGGGTACTAAAATATAGTTAAGCACGTGGAACGTATGAATAAAGAATGACTTGCAAACTATCCCGGTTCGCAACCGTAACGTGATTGCGCGATTCTTTATTTTATTTTCTCAGATGATGGAAGAGTTAAAAGTGATATCGGCATGCGTGTACCGATAGGAAACAAAGTCAATGGGGTACTAAAATATAGTTAAGCACGTGGAACATATGAATGAAGAAAGACTTGCAAACGAATATGTAGCAAATGTGAGAGAATGGCGTGCGAGAGGAAGACGAAGGAAAGTATGATTGGATCAAGTGAATGGGATTTTGAAAGAAAGAAACATAGAAAGTCAGAGAAATCGTAAAAATTGTAAGAGAAGATGAATCGATGTAGAATAGGCTAAGGATGAGTGTCGAGGCAGAAAGGTCTGGCGCTCTATAGCCTCTGCCTACCTTGACAGGGAAAAATCGTGACGGTGTAGCGACCGTGCGTGCGGTCACTGAACCCACTGAGGTGACCTTTGGCCGCTTGGTCATTGAACTCGCTCTGCAAGGAATGTGAGACGGCGCCGGGCAAAGGTCGCCGCGTGGTCATTGAACTCACTACTAGCGAACAGCGAGAGTGAGACGCCGACATATCTCTTGTCTCTCCTACAGACCGTAGTATGAAATGTATATGGAACACGTGACAATAACCATCTGTCCGGCGAAGCGAGACGGCGACATGTTCTGCGCCGTTCTATACATTATAAATACATACGCTCTCAATAAACTTTCTCTCTTTGCTTATCTCGATCTTGACGACTTTTATTCAAACAACCTCATCCTTCTATGCGAAACACTAGCCCCTAAAACGGTATTCATGTATTTTCTAATAGTCTTAAATGCAACCACGATATTATCTGAAGTAATTTAATAATTCTTACCTTCGGAAACGAAATGCATACATACATACCATCATGCCGTCTCCCTATCGAGGTAAGCAAAAAAGGGAGAGTACCAGACTTTCCTATCACGACACACAAATTTTGCCTCTTTTTCATTCATACATTTCTTATCCAGCTCCTACGATCTCTGACTGTTATACATTTCCTATTTAAAAATCGTCATACGCTTTTCAACCACACCTCTCATATTTAGCACTTTATATCATTTGGTTAGTTTTTCTTCATTCGTTCGTTTAACGTGCCCAAACTATCTCAGAAAGCTATTTTATATCTTACTTAATACTGCCTTAAGTTCATACTCATACCTAATCACTACATTCTGTCATACATTGTCACCCTATGTATTCTTATAAATGCACGAATTTCAACAGCTTTGATTCGGCTCTTTTCAGTCCACTTTCCCTCCAATAAATCAGTGTCAGTACTAAAATACTATTGTGGACTATCATCTTAGCAGATTTTGATACTGTCTGATTTGAGTATATTTGTTTTTGTGTCCCACTGACGTTGTTTCCTATCACGCAGTTGATTGCACTTAAATGCCTTTTATTTATTTATTTCTTTAACACTTTTATTGCAAATACAATCTGGAGGGTGTATTGCCAGTCGGCAATCTCTTACAACCAATCAGACAAAAGTAAATGAAGCAAGTTACACGGTCGTATAAATCATTCAGATGACTATCCATAAACACAGGCGTGAGCATATGCCCACGAACCCCACAAAGACGGACAATCACCCGAACATTATTTTTCATATAAATTGAGATATCATCAATCAAAAGGAAAGGAAGGGATGGTGGAGAGGAAAGGAAAAGAAAAATCGGGACAAAAAACGGGAAAAACACGTTATTTAACTGACTAGAAATGAAGAGTTTTTTTAGTCGCTTCTTAAAGCATGCCAAGGACGGAGCGAGTCTTATATTGGTTTGTAACTGATTCCAGAGTCTCACTGCATGGACAGTAAAGGACGACGTGAAAAAGCCTTTTGGTGGAAATCTGCACTTAGCCATTCTGATTTTACCCTCATGGACTTTGTTTCCTATCGCTACACTCCGTTCAATATCCTTTCTAACTCTTCCATCGTATTTAAAGATACTTTTCTCCCACTTACTCTATTATTTCATTACTCATTCATATATCGCATTTACTTTTCTTTTCACACTTCTACATTTTTTTTTCTTTTCAAATAGCACACATTTGATTCAACCATACTTTGGTCTCTCCTAGAAAACTAAGAAGGTATAGCAATTACTCTATGCTCCAAAATGATTATGTCTTCAATTGAAAGGGAACTTTCGTGACCCCGAGGGAACAGTTCAGGGTTAAAAGGAATTGTGTAGGTGGGGGATGGCGGTTCCAAACAAATCGAAGGACATCAAAAGTTCTGACCCTTCGGGAGTAACTTTGACACTTTATTTTTCATTTCTATGCGATGGAAATAAATCGGCAGGGGAGGATATTTTTCTCCTCGTGTGCTTGGACATCCTTTTCACTTAAGGGTCAAATAAAAGTAGGGTCGGTTTCTGGGGTAGTTTGGCGGTTTTTTTTACCCACACTCGTTATTAGAAATAAATCGAATACCATTTTGACTATCAATTTTCTTGTTAAAAATGTTTTTTTTATTATTGAACAAAGTAATATATCGTCGTTGTTCTGCGAAAAGCATTTAAGTCAATTTTTGTTTAAAATGAGTTTTTGATGCCTTCTTCTTCCTGGCACTGTCCCAACTCATTGCTTAGGTAGGCTGTTCGGTTCTGGGTGTCACTTTCATCTAGGCCGTTTCTCTGCAGGATTTTGGAGCATTGAGTCATCCAGGAGTTCTTTGGTCTTCCTCTGGACGGCTGTCGAGGAAGATCCACAGAGATTGCCCGATTCACAGTATGGTCTGGTGGTCTCCGTCTTATGTGGCCGTACCATCTCAGCTGTCGCTGACTTTTTGATGCCATTTTACTTAAAATAAAAATATTAAGTTCGCATTCATCTCTAATCGCATCATCAATTCTGTCAAACGTTGTGGACTGTTGAAGACGGTCATTGTTATGGACTTCGAATATCATATTGGCAGATTTTAAAATAACATTCAATTGATTAAGTCATATTTATTTATTTTTTATTGATTCAACATTTTTATTGCAAATACAATCTGGCGGGCGTATTGCCAGGCGGCAATCTCTTCCAACCAACCAGACAAATGTAAATGAAGCAAGTTACATGGCAGCATAAATCATTCAAATGACTATCCATCCCCACGAAATCTATAAACACATAACGAACGTGAGCATATACCCACGAACCCCACAAAGACGGGCAATCACCCGAACATTTTTTTTTCATATGAAGTGAGACATCATCAATCAAATGGAAATAAAGGGATGGGGGAGAGGAAAGGAAAAGAAAAATCAGGAATGAAATACGTTATTTTACTGACTAGAAATTAAGAGTTTTTTCAGTCGCTTCTTAAACCATTCCATGGACGTAGCAAGTCTTATATTGGTTTGTAACTAATTCCAGGATAACTCATTTCAACTTGATAGTAAACTCTCTTAAGATATTCAAATATGTTATCACTGCATGGACAATAAAGGACGACGTAAAAAAAGAGGAGCGGTGAACTGGAAAGGCCAATAGACAATCTCTGTTTGAGCGTAGCGCTAATCCATGATTAGAAAGACGCTGAAAATTTTCGGCGAGATAAGAGGGGTTGGCGGGACAGTTAAAGATACTATACAATCTAGACAGTATGTGAATTTGTCGTCTATTTCTAACATTCAACCAATTCAATGCCTTCTGGTATTAAGTGATATGATCGTACTTTCGTAGGTTGAAAATAAGTTTTAGACACACGTAGGTTGGTGGAGCGAAAGCCACACCATCAGATGATGAAAAAGGGAATTGGTACTCACAGGTGTTGAAGGCGGGAATCGAATGTATGGGCTGAGCTCTGCTGATGTTCTGGGACTCTGGAGCTTCGTTCGGGCTGAAGAGGTCGGTCACGGTGGTCGAAAACTTATTGTCACTGGTTCGTTGTTGAAGAGTATTGCTTGCTATTTTCCCTCTTGATGTATTCGGTGACATCCGGATGACGGTCTGTGCCCAACTGGTCGTCGACGCGATTCCATTCCTCGCACCAAAATCGTTATAACTCGCGACAATACCATCTTTTTAATTTGCGAGAATACCACTAAATCGCGCGACAGGGCCGGTAGCGATAATAGAGCGACCCAATATCGGAACGATATTTCACGTCACGCTTTGGCGTGAACATAGGTTGTAAAGAAATCTTAGTCATACTTTCATGTTTCTAAATAAATATATATATAAAAACGCTACAGTTCCTCGCGTTATTTTCCAGGAGTCAGGGCATGGCCACATCCACCTGGTGAAACTGACCCGCCTCCTGAGGCTCGCGCGCCTGCTGCAGAAGATGGACCGCTACTCGCAGTACAGCGCCATGATCCTCACACTGCTGATGCTCTCCTTCACACTGGTGGCGCACTGGCTGGCCTGCATCTGGTTCGTCATCGCCGAGAAGGAGCGCATGAAGAACGACAAAGACTGGGATTTGGGTAAGTTGTTTTTAATGGTTTCTTCTAATTTGGGCTTTGCAGAAGGATAAGAGTAAGTTAGGAAAAAAATGTGGAGTATCGATGTATAAAAGATGGGGAAATGAAGACAGATCAGAAATGAATGTATAGATAAAATGTGTGTTTTATGCAAAATGAAAAAGAGGTTTTTTAAGATAGTTAGGTAACGTGAAAAAAAATAATGACTAAGCGAGTATACAAGTAAAAAGTGCAAGGTGACCTCCGTGGCCTAGTGGGTAGACGCTTGTCTGCCGATCCGAAGGTTGCGGGTTCGATCCCCGCTGGAATCGCAGATTTAAAAGAAAATGGGATTCCAGTCGTCTGGTTTTCACTTATGTCCCATTAAAACACCTATCTGGTTTGTTGGAAGAGATTACCGCATGGTAATATACTCACCAGGTTATATTTATAAAATAAAATAAAGGTTTACATGGAAGACGCAAACCGAGGGAAACGTAACTGGACCAAATGTACCAGATTTTGGAAAAAAAAAGTTAACTGAGAAGTATGTATGATATAAAAGAAGATTGTGACCACACCATCACCAAATCAAGCCTTTGATTGAGAATAACCAGCGTTCTACGATACAAGAGATACTTTGATCGAGAATAATCAGCTTTCTACGATACAAGAGATACTTTGATCGAAAATAACCAGCGTTCTACGATACAAGAGATACTTTGATCGAGAATAACCTGCTTTCTACTATACTAGAGATACTTTGATCGAGAATAACCAGCTTTCTACGATACAAGAGATACTTTGATTGAAAATAACCAGCTTTCTACGATACAAGAGATACTTTGATCGAGAATAACCAGCTTTCTACGATACAAGAGATACTTTGATCGAAAATAACCAGCGTTCTACGATACAAGAGATACTTTGATCGAGAATAACCTGCTTTCTACTATACTAGAGATACTTTGATCGAGAATAACCAGCTTTCTACGATACAAGAGATACTTTGATCGAAAATAACCAGCGTTCTACGATACAAGAGATACTTTGATCGAGAATAACCAGCTTTCTACGATACAAGAGATACTTTGATCGAGACCATCACCAAATCAAGCCTTTGATTGAGAATAACCAGCGTTCTATGATACAAGAGATACTTTGATCGAGAATAACCAGCTTTCTACGATACAAGAGATACCAAAAATTTCAAAAACCATGTATCGAGCATTTTGTGTCATTTTATGTTTAAATTTAAGCTAAAAATTACTTCCTATAATATCATATACAATGCTAAAAGTATCCAGTCTTGGAACGTACCCTCACGAAAAATTACTTTCTGGAGAATCATATACAGGGCTAACAGTATGCACAGTCTTGGAATGTACCTTCAAGAAAAATTACTTTCTTGACAATCATATACAGGGCTAACAGTATCCACAGTCTTGGAACTAGCCCTCACGAAAAACTTCTTCCTAGACAATCATATACAGGGCTAACAGTATTCACAGCCTTGGAATGTACCTTCACGAAAAATTACTTTCTGGACAATCATATACAGAGCTAACAGTATCCACAGTCTAGGAACTTAACCTCACAAAAAATTACTTTCTGGACAATCATATACAGGGCTAACAGTATCTACAGTCTTGGAACGTACCCTCACGAAAAAAAGGGACTTAGGATAAAGCAAGGGAATCGAAGCATAATGATTCCTCGCAACGAGCTGGTTTTCCGTTAAGAAAATAGAAGATGGGAGACTCCACATTAATTAGATCTACAACTTCTAATGCTGCTTCCTTTTGTGAGGGAGCTGAGATAACTTCTCTGGAGTTGCAGGATGCCGTGCATTGGATTAGCTCCAGTGCCGAGGAACTATTGAAGTATTTACTCGAGGATCCTTAACTTAGTTAGAAGCAATATAGTATAACTTATCCCATTATTTTTTTTATTCAAGAATAAAGAGGAAATTTTTAGCTTAAAAAATATTGATTAAGAAAATACAATATAGTGGTAAGGTAAAAATATTGACTAAAAGAATGCACATATATTGATCGAGATAAAATATTGGGTCCTTACATGTGAAATTGGCGTTTTGTTTGGGAGGAACATAAAGTTGATTTTTTTTTAATATAATATATTTATTTAATCAAAGTATGTACCATTGCTATCTATGCACTTTTGCCATCTCATAGGTAGTTCATCGATCCCTTTACTAAAAAAACCATTCGGACGGGAATCAATAAAATCTTTGAATTCGGTTTGGACTGCCCCATCGGAGTTGAATTTTTTCCCTTGCAAGAAGTTATCCAAATTTCGAAAAAAATAGTAATCTGTCGGGGCAAGGTCCGGAGAGTACGGTGGATGTCTTAGACATTCCAATTGAAGCTCTTCTAATTTGGTAGCCGTCTGTTGTGCAGTGTGTGGTCTAGCGTTATCATGAAGCAGCAGTGGCCTAGAGCGATTAACCAGCCTCGGTTGTTTAGCAGCTAGCTTTTCCATCATGGTTTGCAGTTGCTGACAATAGACATCTGCCGTAATCGTCTGGCCAGATTTAAGAAAGCTGTAGTGAACGACACCAGCACTAGTCCACCAAACGCTCACAAGTAACTTTTTTGGAGTCAATTTTCTCTTGGGGCATGGTTTGGCTGGTTCGGCAGGGTTCAGCCATTGCGATGAGCGCTTCCGATTATCATACAGGATCCACTTTTCATCACAGGTAATGATTCGATTCAAAATCCCTTCATTATTGTGCCGGTTGAGTAATGCAACGCAGCAGTCAACGCGCGTTTGTTGATTTGCTTCACTCAATTCGTGAGGTACCCACCTTTCAAGCTTTTTCACCTTCCCAATTTGCTTCAAGTGGATTAAAACAGTTTTATCACTAACACCGCAGCCTGCAGCTAACTCGGACGTGGTTTGCGATGGATCCGCTTCCACAATAGCCTTCAATTCTTCATTATCAACTTTGGTCTCCGGCCGTCCACGGGGCTTTTTCTGCAGGTCGAAATTTCCAGAACGAAAACGTTGGAACCAAAAACGCACTGTGTTTTCTTTTGCGGCACCGTCGCCATACACATCATTAATCCTTCGAGCCGTTTCTGCAGCACTGGTGCCACGGTGGAACTCGTACTCGTAAATAACGCGATATTTCAAGTTTTCCATTTTGTAAACTGAGTGACGCAAAGAAAAAAAACAATTGAGGAAAAAACAAATGAATTATAATTTTCGAAACACAAGTACTTGAGTAAATAGCTGTATAAATTTGAATTTGAAATTCCTAACCAAAGAGAAGATATTTGAGATCAAAGTTGCCAGTACGGCAAAACGCCGGTTTCGTATGTGGGGACCTAATATTGATGCAGAAAATGTTTTTATCGTAAAAACATATTGATCGATGATATATTATATTTATCGAGAAAATTTATTAATTAAAAAAATACATTTATCAAGAAAATACGTTGATCGTAAAAATATATACATCAAGAGAACATATTTATTGATCGAGATAATATTTTGATCAAGAAAATATATTGATTAAGAAAATATGTTAATCCAGAAAATGTATTGATCAAGAAAATATAATACATTGACAAAGAAAATATATACATCTCTAAAACATTTTGATTGGTATAGTATCTTGATCAAGAAAATATATTAATCAAGAAAATATGTTGATCAAAAAAATATATTAATCAAGAAAATACATTGACAAAGAAAATATATTCATCTAGAAAATATTTTGATTGATATAGTATCAGATCAAGAAAAAATATTGATCGAGAAAATATATTGATCAACAATATATGTTGATCAAGAAAATATATTGATTGAGAAAATACATTGACCAAGAAAATATATTCAACTAGAAAACATTTTGATTGGTATAGTATCTTGATTGAGAAAAGTTATTGATCGAGAAAATATATTGAACAAGAAAATATGTTGATCAAGAAAATATATTGATCAAGAAAATACATTGACAAAGAAAATACATTCATCTAAACATTTTGATTGATATACTATCTTGATCAAGAAAAGTTATTGATCGAGAAAATATATTGATCAAGAAAATATGTTGATCAAGAAAATATATTAATAAAGAAAATACATTGACAAAGAAAATATATTCATCTAAACATTTTGATTGATATAGTATCTTGATCAAGAATAGTTATTGATTGTTGATCAAGAAAATATATTGATCAAGAAAATATGTTGACCAAGAAAATATATTCATCTAGAAAACATTTTGACTGATATAGTATCTTGATCAAGAAAACTTATTGGTCGAGAAAATATATTGATCAAGAAAATACATTGACAAAGACAATATATTCATCTACAATAGAAAATATTTTGATTGATATAGTATCTTGATCAAGAAAAGTTATTATCGAGAAAATATATTGATCAAGAAAATATGTTGATCAAGAAAATATATTGATTAAGAAAATACATTTACCAAGAAAACATATTCAACTAGAAAACATTTTGATTGATATAGTATCTTGATTGAGAAAATTTATTGATCAAGAAATTTTATTGATCATATAGAACGGATGGGTGACGAAAGACTGACTAAGCAAATTTGGAATGCAAGCCTTAGTGGGAGTCATGGTAGAGGACGACTGAGAAAAATACGATTGATCCACGTGAATGAAATTTTCAAGTATGGAAAGTTAAGGAGCATGATAAAGAGAATGAGCAGTATGAGAAGATGTATGGATATGGATGAGGCAAAGAAAACGAATATTTGGCGCTATATCTTCTTTACCTACCCCAACAGGGAGATGGCGTAATGGTATGTGTATATGGAAAAGTGATTATAAAATTATAATGTTTATCAACCAAACGGTTTTCTTTTATCATTCTTTGACTGTATAATATTGTAATATTATATTTTACGATGTTTTAAAAGTTTATGTTTTACTATGAATTACTTTTCATTATTTTAAGTTTAGTTTTATAATGTAAAGCAGTAAAAAAAGAATTAAAAAAAAGAGTTTTATAAAGTAGAAAAACAAATTGTCGTGTCAGATAATGAAGGGGGATATTTTAACTGAATTGAAGACGAGAAATGTGATGAACAAAACAAGAAAAATATTTATCTTGTTACCCTATAGTATGGTAAAATGCCACAGAAAACATATCTTGAAGTTTTGTTCTCAAAATGGCGTAACACTGCGGAAATAATTTCTTCGTCTCGTTTAATTTATTTTCCACCCAAATCGAATATTAGTTTTTAAAATGAAAAACAGACACTAGGGCCCAAAACGGGACTAAAGTGTGGATGATTCAATTCTTGGAAACAGCAGTGTGTAACCGGTTCACTGCTAAACATGAAATATGCCGTCCCATACATATGTGCGCGCCATGCTAGACGAGATATCTCGCTAATTCTTTTTGCTAATTCTTTTTACCTCGTTAGGAAACAATACTTTTATTATTTTTTAATGCTTTTGCGTATCTTTTTTCTTTATTTTATATCAAAATTGGACTATTTTATGTATAATAGTGAACAAAAACTTGGTACTCGTACATATTTCTTCATTGTTTCTTGTTGTGTAGTGAAATATTTTTAGCGTACTGGATATTAATCTAGTTTAAATATGAGCGTATGACAACTCTGAACAAATATCGAATTTAAAATTTGGATTTTTATTAATAAAAACTGTTTTAAGTGTTATATTATTATTTTTTTGCGGCAGAGATAATGTTAATGGCAGCCTTTACAGAAACAGAAGTGTGAACTTACCGCATTATTGTGCAATAATATCATGCTTTGTAACTGCATTAATCGGCGTTTTGTTTTTATGGTATATTTTAATTGAACATTAATGATGCGAAATACTCGCCAGTAACCTTAATAAAATTCTCTCACGACCACAAAAAAATATTGCATTGACCTTTTTTGGACTTGTGACACCTTGACTTTTTTGGGCTGTGGTAATCCCGGATAACGCCACTCCATCGAGATCAGAGGATTAGAGGATTTTTGACAGAGGATCATGGTACATAGTTTTATTCATCATGACCAGAGCAAACCGGTGGTTTCAAAATTCTAGAAAGTCTAATTACTCGTGACCGGATAGAGAAGTTAGATGCCGAATTGAAATAACTCCTACAGTATTTTACAAGATGTATTTAGTTTTCTACAATGATAACTTGAATTTTAAATTTCAATGACGCGTGATTTAGTATTCTTCCTCTTTTTTTAGGCCTTTTGGCCTGTTATGGTCCTGCATCATCGTTTCCCTCTTGTAACGTCGACTGCCAGCTGTCTTTCCATATTTTGGGAGGTCGTCCTGGAAGTCTGCTTGCTTGGAGGTTACTGTCCCTGGCCATTCTTACGGCTCTTGGTTCCACCATTCTGGACACATGTTTGTTCCAGAACCTTCTTCTCTGTCGTCTCCATCTGACAATATATTCAACTTCGCACATCCTTTGGATTTCTATGTTTCGTACTCTATCACAAAGGGTTTTGCCAGCGATACTCCTTAATACCTTCATTTTGCTGGTTCGAAGGAGATTTTTGGTTCTGACAGTGTCGGCTCTGGACTCTATGCTGTATGTCATTATGGGGCGGACACAGGTCTTGTATATCCTCACCTTGCTTTGGATGTTCATATACTTGTTTTTCCAGATAGTGTTCTTTAAACATCCAGAAATAGCTGCGGTATATTGTGATTGTTCAAGCACTTCGCCACATTATGCTAGCACACAAATTTTTAAAAGATTTAGTGATATGTATTATCTATTCTATTGTAGTTTATGATATTGAAATTTGGACCGTAAAGACCAGAATACTAAATAAGCTTAAATCATTCGAAATTTGCATTTACCGAATAATGCTCAGAATATCTCAATTAGATCATATCTCAAACACCGAGGTACTGTAATGCGCAAGAGTAAGAGATCTGTCCAATTCCATAAAATGCCGAATTATTGCCTATTCGGAACATATGTTGAAAGGAGAAAATACCACCTCCACCATATTAATATTAATGGGCAAAATTGAGAGTGGACGCGAAGTTGGTAAATGACACCTGTCTTGGTGGGGGCAAAAACCATTGTATGTTATTGTTGGTGGATTGCCAATTGCTAGAAAAAATTAAAAACTCAATCATTCTTATTTAATTATTTTGTAAATTGATGTAACTATTTATAAATAAACAAGTGCCTTCAGAACACCAAGGAGTTTGTCTACCTCGGGAGCAAAATAACATGGGACGGTCGGTCCAAGAGCGAGGTCGACAGCCGTATACATCAGGCTAGACTTGCATTTAATAAAAGGTCGAAAATAATAGAATCAAATAATATAGACCTAAAACTGAGAATACTCCTCATCAAGACCTATGTATGGAGTATCTTGATGTACGGCTGCGAGACATGGTGCCTATCCGAAAGAGATAGACGAAGACTAGAGGCTTTTGAGATGTGGTCCTATAGAAGACTATTAGGAATTTCCTGGAGAGACCGCATCACAAATGAAGAGGTTCTCCAACGAATCGAAGGAGGAAGGCACCTGCTCAGGATCCTGTCCGAAAGGCGTGCAAGATGGATCGGTCATATAATACGACAAGAGGGCCTCTTGCATGCCATAATGGAGGGTATGACCGAGGGGACAAACTCTAGGGACGCCCACGCCGAGAGTACCTGGAGGACCTGTTGGTGGACGTGCGCTGCTCAACATATACAGACTTAAAAAGAGCCGCACAGGACAGGGGGGAATGGAGGAGAAGAGTTCAAATTGCTGCAAACCAGTCTTAGGACTGCAACCACGGAAGGAAGGAAGTGCCTTCAGAATAAATTCAAAAAAATAATATATCAATCAAAATCAAAAATATGCTGCCACTACAAAAACATATTGAATATAAAAGAAATCGTGCGAAATAAAATATTTTATGTTTTGACAGCGAGAAAATGTTTTGAGGGTGAAAACATAATAAATACTCGTGAGTGATTTACGAACCCCTCCCAGGCCCCGAGGGGAGCGATGAATTAGTTCCCCTTCGGAGCCCAGTATAGGGGTGCAGAATCAGACCTCCAGACTATAGACTCCAGGCTATACACTCGGGTTCCAGGAAGTCAATAGGCCGCGCCATTTCCAGGACACGAGTATTATGGGGACCTGCCTTAGGTGGAAAAAAGCTAATGGACGATTGACAGGAGTTGTAAAAGTTCTTGGAAACCACAATTAAATTATTGGATGAATGAATAATGGTGTACATTTTTTATGTTATTTTTTTGTCCAACAGTACGAGTATCAATTAATTTGTCCAACAGTACGAGTATAAATCAATTTGTCCAAATGTACAAGTATGTTATCAATTAATTTGTCCAAATTTACGAGTATCAATAAATTTCTCCAACACTACGAGTATCAATTAATTTGTCCAACAGTACGAATATAAATCAATTTGTCCAAATGTACAAGTATGTTATCAATTAATTTGTCCAAATTTACGAGTATCAATAAATTTGTCCAACAGTACGAGTATCAATTAATTTGTCAAAATGTACGAGTATCAATTAATTTGTCCAACAGTACGAGTATCAATTAATTTGTCAAAATGTACGAGTATCAATTCATTGGTCCAACAGTACGAATATCAATTAATTTGTCAAAATGTACGAGTATCGATTAAATTGTTAAAATGTACGAGTATCAATTAATTTGTCCAATAGTACGAGTATCAGTAATTTGTCCAACATTACGAGTATCAATTAATTTGTCCAACAGTACGAGTATCAATTTATTTGTCCAAATTTACGAGTATCAATTAATTTATCCGACAGTACGAGTATCACATCCTGTTTTTCAACACAGGAAGCGAAAGGTTAACAAAATTTTACATTGACTAAGAAAACAACAAAGCAAATATGTACAATTCAATATATTCACCCCAGCAAGAACAACTTCTTCCCTTTACTTCTGTAAGCAGTCTAAGTCATATGAAGATCCATACTATACCCTTATTGATTGCCTAATCGAGTCTTGTTATGCGATAGTTGTACAAATAATTAGTTGCGACCACTTGACTATGGAACAAAAAAAAAATACCCGGTGGGCATACAAGGAACGTGTAACATGAAAAGCTAAGATAGTTCAGGCCTATTGAAATACGAGCTGACAAACTTGAATAAAATTATAAGGTGAAACAATTTTCTTCTTTCTGACAAGGTTATTTATTACTCTCATCAAATCCAACAACAGACATACACAGTTCAACTCAGCTATTGGGATTTGCAGCTTAAAATTTATAAATCATCGAAAATTCCACTATATACGTTCAATTTTTTCAACATGGACATCGTAATGGGGTGACCATATTACCGAATTGTAATCTAAAATTATAATAAAACAGAAGAGCATGTATGACGAAGTATTTTGACGTACTGTTATAGATCTTTTAAATGCTTACGCTATAAAGCGTGAGATTGTTTTTATAAGCGTTCTCCCACGATTCACCGTCTAAGGAATTCTCGCCTGCTCGACGAAATTGCATGCTTAATCCAAGTTTCCCATAACAAATATTTTATAAATAAATTTTAGGACTATATAAACCATACCATGATTGAAAACCGTGTAATTTATTAATAAACCCTTGAAGTTAATTGTCTTCTTCTTAAATATAACAGTAAGATTAACCACCTGAGTTTGATTTGGAACATCCCGCAGAGCCTACAAAGATTCAGGAAACCCTAACAGGTTGAATCCTCAAGTTTCGAAGACAAAATATAAATAAGTAAGTGCTCACAGTGGCTTGCCCGTTATCCCAGTTGAGGAAATAAATACCTCTCTATCTGGAGAATAACAGTACTAAAGAGGAGAGGTGTATGGATAAACAGAAATGCGTAGAAACTGTCATATTTGCTTAATTCAAAAGGTACACGACACAAAAGGAATGGTTTGTATGTAAGTGACACTTTTTTCAAATAAAAAATACATTTTAAATTTGATTTTAGTAAAATAAGTCCACAGCTCTGTAAACCCGGAGAGTTCTTTAAAAAAATGTCTCCGAAAGTACAAAAGAAGAGATGACATAGGCATTGACCCTCGTCAAGGTGGTTTGGAGTAGAAAGATAATAGAGAGGTACGCGTTAATGGTCGAGACTCTGCCAGCTGGGTCGCAATTTATGGGGGTCGCGTCCTGTTTTCACTTGGAAAAGGAATAAAAAGGGAAAGACTGTTACTTTATTCTTATTTTATCATATTTTATCCCGCTTTATTCACTGACTCCGCTTAGTATAGCTACGACTGCCAGACTTTTATCCCGCTTTATTCACCCGCTCTACTAACTATAGCACCGACTGCCAGACGTTTTGCTCGAATACATTTTACAACGGCGTCTGAATACTTTATGGAAAACCCTTACATTTTTTCAAAGCTTCACCCTCGATAATAATAAATTAAGGATAATTTATATAACCCGTTTAAAGAACAGGCTCTAACTCGGGAAACGAAACCACTATTGTTTTATTTTAATTTTAAATACAATATGGCGGGCGTATTGCCAGGCGGCAATCTCTTCCAACCAACCAGACAGAAATAAATTAAGCAAGTTACGTGGTCGCATAAATCATTCAAATGACTATCCATCCCCACGAAATCCATAAACATATACGTGAGCATATACCCACGAACCCCACAAAGACGGACAATCATCCGAAAATTCTTTTTCATATAAAGTGAGATATCACCAATTAAAAGGAAAGGAAGGGATGGTGGAAAGGAAAGGAAAAGAAAAATCAGGAATGAAACACTTTGTTTTACTGACTAGAAATTAAGAGTTTTTTTAGTCGCTTCTTAAAGCATGCCAAGGACGGAGCGAGTCTTATATTGGTTTGTAACTGATTCCAGAGTCTCACTGCATGGACAGTAAAGGACGACGTAAAAAAAGAGGAGCGATGAACTGGAAAGGCCAATAGAAAATCTCGGTTTGAGCATAGCGCTAATCCATGATTGGAAAGACGCTGAAAATTTTCGGCGATATAAGAGAGGGCGGCGGGACAGTTAATGATATTATATAATAGACAGTATGTGAATTTGGCGTCTATTTCTAACATTTAACCATTTCAACTCTTCCATCATTTGAAAAAATGAAATAAAGAATCGCGCGCTCACGTTACGGTTGCGAAGGACGACGTAAAAAAAGAGGAGCGGTGAACTGGAAAGGCCAATAGACAATCTCTTTTTCAAATTTATAATGATAAACAAAAATAAGTTGAGTGTAAACATGAGATTCACTCAATTCACTCGCTCAATCACATGTGCAGATAATGGGAGAGTTAGGAAGGCTGTTGAACTGAGTGTAGCGATAGGAAACAAAGTAAAAGATATCTACTGGAACCGGAGAGTAATAAAATCATATTTAAATAAACAAACCCTAAAAAGTTTAAATAAATAATTTAAATAAAGTGTATTGTGACGACATCTATGATATTTTAAAATTTCATTTTATTTTCTACATCGGACAAACTTCAGAACGTTTTGGATAGATCTGGGTACTAATTATTGTAACAAAGGTCTAATTAAAACGGTTTATTCACTTCAAATTAAACCAAATATTGCAAAAGTTAATTATAAACTCAGACTTGTTATTGAATTTACATACTTATTTACATATAACATAGATATTTACATAACTTACATAGTACAATATAAAGTTATTAGCATATGATATAATTACACAGTTATTGAATTTGGGTTAGCGCTTTATTAATAATTTCATCCTTGTAATTTATTTTTATTAAACACTGTTTATTCCACTTTTTTGTAACGGTATAAGCCTACCGGTTTCAAGGTTTTCACCTCATCTTCAGGGGAGCACAAAAAAGACTAAATTCTGTTCGAACTGGTACCGATATACACGCTTCAATGGTTGGGGCTGAGGGTGGCATGGGACGATTTCGGCCAAGAGCGGAGAGATTTTTGGGTTATAACTGTTCAACAGATGTTCGGATCGACGTACTGACTTAGAAATTTCTAGGGCCTCTAATCTGTCCAATTTATTTCCGTTAATACTGATATGTAAGAATTTGGCATCATCGATAGAAAAAGTATGGTTTTCACGGTGACAATGATTAGCCATTTCAGAATAAATTAGAGGATTTGTTAAGGCGTTAATGCCTTAACTACGAGTATAAACAACATAATATTTTTCCCTTTCGAAAGACATCTTGTTTTTCCCTTTCGAGAGACATCCTGTTTTTCCCTTTCGAGAGACATCCTGTTTTCCCCTTCGAGAGACATCCTGTTTTTCCCTTTATAAAGACATCCTGTTTTTCCCTTTCGAAAAACATCCTGTTTTTCAACTGGTTCAATGAATGGAAAACGAAAACGATTTTTTTATATATTCAAACATCTATTAAAAGTCATACACAGACATACCATCACGCCATCTCTCTATCGGGATAAGCAGAAAGGAGAGAGTGCCAGACTTTCCCATCGCGATACACATAATTCGCCTCTTCTACATTCATATAGCTCCTACGATTTCTTTAACTTTTTTACATTTCCTTCTTTTAAAATACACTTGAACTAAACATCCTTTCGTTAGTCTTCCTCTACCACGCCTTCGACTGACATTTACACACGCTGTATATTTTGTTAGTATTTCTTCATTCGTTCATTCCACATGTCCAAACTATATTAGAGCGCTCTTCTTTATCTTACTCAACACGTCAACCTTAAGTTCACATTCATCTCTTATCACTTCATTCCGTATTCTACAATACATTATTACCAAATGTATTATTCTAAGTGCACGAATTTCAACAGCATTTCTTCGTATCTTTTCAATCTTATTCCACGTTCATATTTTACTTCCATTCTTCAAAGTCGGTACTAAAATACTGTTGTGGAAAATCATCTTGTTAAATTTTATTACTCTCCGGTTCGAGTAGATATATTTCATTTGACAATTGACTTTGTTTCCTATCGCTACGTTCATTTCAATATTCCTCGTAACTCTTCCATTATCTGAGAAAATACTATTCAAATAGCAGAATGCTTCAACTTGCTCCAATCTTTCATTATTCACGCATTTACTTTCACACTCTTTATCATTACTTTGGATTTGGCAAGATTCATTCTCCATTGTTTTGTAATGATTCTCTAGATCATGCGTTGCCAACCAAGTCGAAAACCTGGTAGAGGAAAACCACGGAAAGTATGGTTGGATCAAATAAATAATATTTCAAAATATGTAAATATAAAAAGTCCGAGAAATTGTAGGAGTTGTATGAGACGTTGTATGTATATAGAAGAGGTGAAGTAATTTGGCAGTAGAGTAGTGAGTTGAGGAGGAGGAAGCAGTTGTCTCCGGGAGCAGGGCTACGGGGGACGTAAAGCCAGGGATCAAAAGTTATATTTCTAGAAAACTTTTCATCCATTTCATCACACCCTGTCAGCGTCTGAATTTTTTTTATCCAAATTTCCAAACTATGTCTGGTGTTTTAGCTTTTGCTCACACTTTGGACATGGAAACTATAGTAAAACTTCTTGAAAAAAGTTGCAATCTTCTTCTTCCCAGTATAATGTCAGGTCCCCCTCTTCGACCCTCTATTATGCCTTGGATGATCAGGTGCAGTAATTTGTATTTTGCTCCTCTAAGTACATAACCCAAGTAGGACACCTTTCGGATTTTAATATTAGTCAGCAACTTTCTATCACCTTTAGATCTTTGAAGAACTCTTGTGTTGCTGACCATATCCGTCCAGAGTATCCGTAGCATTCTCCGGTGTCCACATTTCGAATGCTTCCAGTCGGTTCATACTACCAACTTTGAGGATCCATGATTCCACTCCATGCAATAACACTGACCAAATGTAGCATTTGACAAACCGTTGTCGAAGTTTCAAGTTTAGATTATCATCGCAGAATACGCTTCTCATTTTATTAAAAGCCGCACGAGATGATTCAATTCTGCACTTGACTTCGGTTTCTGCATAAGACACTAAAACATATATACGAGGCATATCCAGAAAGTAAGTGTACTGAATTTTTGTAGGTTACAATTTTTTTTTATTTAAACAAAAAAATTACGTGGTTACCGTAGTACATATGTAAGCTATTTTTCGACATAGTCGCCATTCCTCTCAATGCAGGTGGTGAAGCGGGGTATCAACTTTTTGATGCCTTCCTCGAAGCAGTTTCCCGCCAACCCCTCCGTCCACTTCTCCACCTCCTCCTATACCTCCTCGTCGGTTGAAAACCTTTTTCCACCCATGTGCAGCTTCAGGGAGGTAAAGAGATAGTAATCTGAAGGTGCTAGGTCAGGGGAATGCGCGGGATGGTTCAGGACATCCCATTTAAACGAGGCGAGCAGTTCCTTCGTGGCGTTGGCCGTGTGTAGTCTGGCATTGTCGTGCAGCAGGCAGACTCCCTTTGTCAGCATGCCTCTCCTCTTGTTCTGAATCGCCCTCCGAAATTTTTTTAGGGTCTCACAGTATCTTGCAGAGTTGATGGTCTCCCCTTGAGGCATATATTCAATTAAAATTATGCTTTGACAGTCCCAAAACACGGATGCCATGATTTTCTTGGCTGAAATTGTGGTTTTTAACTTTTTGGTGGAGGGTGAAGAGGTGTGACGCCACTGTTGAGACTGCCTTTTGGTTTCAGGCGTGTAGTGTGCAACCCAAGTTTCATCTCCAGTAACGATGGAGCGGAGAAATTCATCTCCATAGAGTTTGCAGCGCCTCAAAAACTCTTGCCCGGCATTATTTATTTCGCACTTGGCGGGAGATTAGATTGACATTTTTCACGAAACGTGTTGTCGCGTCGACACTTCTCAACGTACTGACCTCGAACCGGTCTCGTTGCGGAGGGGAAAGGTCAGGCTAACGGAAGTGTAGCCAACATGTCGAAAATAAAATCCATCCGGTCGTGAGAGCTTCAGTACACTTACTTTCTGGATACGCCTAGTATTTACTCGAACCGGACAGTATAAAAATCTTCTAATGTGATAGTCTACAGCACTATTCTAATACGAACTTTGAAATATGGGAATGAATCGTGGGCGTTGAAAATACAGAAAATAACCGAATAAATTATGTAGAGACACGTACAATAAGGATAGATTGTAATGACAATGTATGACGGCATAAGGATTAAAGTGATTGGCGGTGAATATGAACTTACGGCTTGTGTGTTGAGTTGAGTAAAATGACAAACAGAACATAATTTGGGCACTTGGAACGAATGAATAAAAAAATACCAAAACAACAAATCTATAAAACAAATGTGAGTGAATGCCACGGGAGAGGAAGACCAAGGAAAGTATTTTAGGGAAATGTCCCTTAAAGGTATATGATGATTTTGATTGTTGGTAAATAAATAAAACACGTTAAATCGCAATGCGGAAAGAGAGAGCGAATGAATACTTTATTTGATAGTACGTAGGTATTTATAATATTTCAGAATGGGCGCGGGAGTGCGCCCGCGATATACTTTTATCTCGCTTCTGTGCGTGCAGAAATGGTCAATAGACGTATTGTAGATATCGTAAATAGTATTGTAGGTAACAATCTATTTACGGAACCGGCGAGACAGCGTGATGCGTTCTTTTTCTACTGTGGAATGCGGCGCGATGCGCGGCCGGCCTCATGTCGGGCATGTGACCTTTGGACTGTTTACTATAATTTATCGAGGTATCCAAAGGTCGTTTCATCGCTCATTGACCGTATGTCTGCGACAATATTTAGCGACGACCGTGGTTCCCACAGTATGGTCGGATCGAGTGAATGATATTATGAAAGAAGAAAGAGAAATTGTAGAAGCTATATACGAAGGTGTATATGTATATATGTGCAAAAGAATGAAGTGGCAATGGGCCGGACACGTAGCCAGAATGTTAGACTCCCGATGGACATCCGAAATAATCCAATGGTAATCAAATATATGATGAACAGCTTTGCTACCCCAAAACCAATAAACATAGATGGAAAGCCGCTAGAACTTGTCCAGGAATATGTGTATCAGGGCCAACTTATTTCCTTTGTAGGTGGCATATCGGAGGAAATAGCACGAAGGACAAAACTAGCGTGAAGCTCATTTGGACGTTTGAACAACATCTTCAAAAGTAATCTCCCAATATCCTTGAAGCGAAGGGTCTACAACCAGTGTATTGTCCCAGTACTTACGTATGGCTGCAAGACATGGACGCTCACAGTAAAGAACACGCAAAAGCTCCAGACCGCACAAAGGGGCATGGAGGAGATGCATGTTGGGATATACTAAAAGAGACCGTAAACGAAACACCTGGATTCGCAATATAACAAAGGTAGAAGACGTTATAAAAGTGTGCAAAAGAATGAAGTGGCAATGGGCCGGACACGTAGCCAGAATGTCAGACTCCCGATGGACATCCGAAATAATCCAATGGTACCCAAGAGGCATAAAGAGGCCCAGAAGAAGACCGAAGGTACGCTGGATAGATGAAATCAGGAAGCATGGCAGCATCACATGGCATCAACGAGCAAAAAACCGAACTATTTGAAGTCAGCTTGGGGAGACCTTCATCCAGCAGTGGATCGACCCTGGTTGACAATGATGATGATGAATGATGATATATGTATGTAGAACAGGAGAAGTATGTGTGTTAAGATAGAAAAGTCTGGTCCTATTTCCTCTCTGTTTACCCCGGCATGGAAGTGGCGTGATGATTAGTGTGTATGTACGAGTATGATGACATTTTTTGTGACATAAACTTTGATTGGTTTAATAATCGAGGTTAAAAACCAATCAAATGACAGTGTTTTTAACATACTAAAAAACTGTGATTTTTAAATTATTATTAATTAATGAAATATTTGATTTCTTTTTTTATGAACGTGTAATAGCAACTTTAGTTTGATCGAGACTCAACCTTAGAAAAGTCATATAAATTTATGTTCTGAAACTTTTACAATCAATCTTATCTTATCGTATTTTAAAGTTCACTCCTAATATACAATATATCGGATTACATATAAGAATAACTCATTTTATTCAGGAACTTAACAATAGCATACATGTCACGTTTATGGTCGCGCGACTTCGTGCGTCGTTTCATTGCGCGATTATATAAACAATTGTATATGAGCATTATGAATCTTTTTACGCGCGTATTCCAGCGATTTGTGCAACGCACGTTCACACACGACCATCTGAACTTAGCCTAAATATTCAAAAGTAACCCAATAATAACGTTTCACGCGATACTTAAGAATATAAACAGTCGACGAAACATAAAGAATACATAAACGACATATGGTAAATACGAGTATAGGGTGACGCAACAAGAACTGCAATTTAAAATCAAGAAAAAAACCTTTTTTTTTTAATTGATCATCATGTTTATAGCTATCAATATAATCGGAAAGAAGTATCGATTTATTTTTCCATGCTAAATATCCTCAGTGAGATACAGGCAAAAGCCTAGTTTACTGGGGATACGACAAATGAAAGGCAACAAACCCAGATCCATTAAAATTGTATGTCCAAATTAAATTACCTGTTGTTTTTTTCGCAAATTATGTATATTTCTTGTCATGTGTAATAATAAATAAATAATAAATAAAGTGCACATGGGAATTATGTGTGAAAAATATTATCGGCCAAATAACCTCTTGGTACAGATGACGATTCTTTGAGCAAAATGTTCAATAATGGATTCACATAAATGGATACGTATATCCGCAATGACAAGAGTGATGTTGGATTTAAGGTCATGATGGTTTCTGGATTCTTGGCGTACACTTGAGATTTAAGATAACCCCAGAGAAAAAAATTCTAAAAGAGTTAAATCACACGATCGTGGCGGCCAATTTACATTCCCACGACGAGAAACTACACGGTCGGAGAACTTTTCATGCAATAAAGTCATTGTTTCATCAGCAGTTTGACAAGTTTTCTGCTGAAACCACATGTTTTCTAAGTCCAAATCGTTCAATTGATGCCAAAAAAAGTTTGAATCATGTCACGATATCGATTTCTATTGACCGAAGGTATTTTTTTATAAGGTGGCACAACAATAGCTGCAATTTTAAATTAAACACCATTTTTGCAAGTGTCAAACGTGTAATATTTATAATGGGCATACGTCATCTACATAATTTATAAATTAATCGTGCAGCGGTACACGATTGTAGAACTTAATTTAAATTTAAAATTGCAGTTCTTGTTGCGCCATTCTGTGCAATAAACTTAAATTATAATGCACACAAATTAGATGAGAAAGTTGGGGAGGAGAAGAAACATGAAGATAATAAATAGACAGAGACTTTTTCTTCAATGTTTCAAATCAGCTAAATGATTACACTTCAGAGTTAAGGGCTGAGAGACATTATGAAAATAAACCAAAAAATTATTATCATAAAATATTACTCAAAAAAGTGCACTCTTATCACTAAAACTAGTTCAAAATAAATTTCCTTTCTTATAATTACGTAATTATAATGGTATATTGTGGGGTGAAAGTTTTTGGTATGTCTGGAGTGATGAAGTGTGAGGAGTTTCATTTCGCGTGATGTATACATATGTAATTGAATGTCACTGTTTGTCAGGTTGATGAGAATGTGCAACGGGGTTTCATAAATTCAAAAATCAGAAAGAAGTATCAATTTATTTTTCATGCTATATGTCCTCAGTAAGATACAAGCAAAAGCCTAGTTTACTGGGGACACGACAAATGAAAGGCAACAAGCCCAGGTACATTAAAATTGTATGTCCAAATTAAATTACCTGTTGTTTTTTCACAAATGATGTATAGTTCTTGTCATGTGTAAAATGAATAAAAAAATAAAAATAATACCTGCATGTTTGTGGTATAAGAGTTATGGTCTCGCCGTCTCCTTGTCGGGGTAGCTAGAGAGGAGAGAATGCAACACCCGCCACGCCAAACATCTTTCGCCTCTTCAACATCCGTACACCTTCTCATACAACGCCAACAATTTCTGTAACTTTTAACAATTTCTTCTTTTAAAATATCCTACACTTGATCCAACTACACTTTCCTTAGTATTCCTCTGCCACGCCTTCCCATTACATTTGCACTGTATATTTTATTTTAGTTGTCAATATTATACATTTCCAATCATGGATTAGCGCTACGCTCAAACAGAGATTGTCTATTTGCTTTTCCAGTTCACCGCCACTCTTTTTTTACGTCGTCCTTGACTGTCTATGCAGTGAGACTCTGGAATCAGTTACAAACCAATATAAGACTCGCTCCGTCCTTGGCATGCTTTAAGAAGCGACTAAAAAAACTCTTAATTTCTAGTCAGTAAAATAACGTGTTTCATTCCTGATTTTTCTTTTCCTTTCCTCTCCAACATCCTTTCCTTTCCTTTAGATTGATGCTATCTCATTTTATATGAAAAATAATGTTCGGGTGATTGTCCGTCTTTGTGGGGTTCATGGGTATATTCTCACGTATGTGTTTATGTATTTCGTGGAGATGGATAGTCATTTGAATGATTTATGCGACCACGTAACTTTCTTCATTTACTTCTGTACGGTTGGTTGGAAGAGATTGCTGCCTGGCAATAAGCCCGCCTGATTTTATTTGCAATAAAAGTGTTAAATCAATAAAAAATAAATAAATATAAATGAAATGTATACATACATACATACCATCACGCCATTACCCTACCATAGGCAGAGAAGACACAACTTGGGCTTTCTTTCCTCGACATATATCCTTAATGTTCTCCACATTCATTCAACTTCTACGATGTCTCTTATTTTCTACGTTCCCTGCTTCCAGGACATAATTTACTTGATCCAATCACACTTTTCTTGGTCTTTCTCTCACACGCCTTCCACTCACATTTGCATTGCATATTTGGTTTGTAAGTATTTATTCATCCATTCATTCCACGCACCCAAACCATCTTAGAGTGATTTTTGTATCTAACTGAATACATCAGGCAACTCAATACAACCTTAAGTCCACACTCATCCATAATCACTGGCACACATTTTCACTCTATGTATTCTTCTAAGTTTAGGCATTTCTTCATAATTCATTCCACTCTTTTTAGTCTCGTTTCACGTCCACTTGTTATGTTTTTTAAGAATCACACGTATAACACAGTTTGATTGTAGAAGTACACCCTACCACTTTATTCCTGTTGCGATAAGGAGTTTTATAGACTGACTGTTCTGCCACTTTGAGTGGCGCTGGGAGGGGATGGGAGTTAAGGGTGATGTGGTTGAAAAATATGAAGCTTTTTAAACAGTTTTAGCTTTCTTATTTTCCATATAAATCATGATAATATGGATATATTTTATATCTTCGCAAAATATAAACTAATTGTAAGCGAACGAAGTCATTTCGTAAGGTGACCGTAAATCATATTTAAGGGGTTTGCTTTGAAACGTTAAGAATTTTGTTGTTTATAGTTAAGGCATTAACGTTGTGGAGGTTTAAAGACACTGTAATTTGTTTTATCAAACACTGTTTATTCCACTTTTTTGTGACGGTATAACCCTACCGGTTTCAAAGCTTTCATTTCATCTTCAGTCTTGTTTGCGGTCCCCTGATGAGGAGTTGAAAGCCTTGAAACCGGTAGGGTTATACCGTCACAAAAATGTTGAATAAACAGTGTTTGATAAAAATAAATTACAGTTAAGAATTTTGTTTATTTCTTATTTTCAGGTTTTACTATCTGTTAGAATATTGATTAATAAATTACTATGTTTTCCACCTATTTAATTAATCCCTCCGACACATGTTTCTACCTCCAATCTCGAGACTATCTTCGGGAGGAATGATCTTGGTTTGTTAGGAGAGCAATTTTTTTTTATTCAACTGGTTTTGTGTTTCATCAGAAGTTTATGTGATCTATTGAAGTGTATGTTGTCGTCTTTGCTGGACCTCGTAGTCAAAGATCCTCTCGTTATTCCAGCGTCTATTTAGTTGGAAAGTGAAACTGTACCGTGGATTTTTCTTATATTTTTCTCCTCTTTTAAGTGAGTAAGCCGTTGCACTAAAGCATTAAAAAGTAAATTTATCTATCGTGACATACTCCCTACACCTCGCCGACATCCGTACAGCATTTTTCTGTTTCTTTTGCTTCTTACCTTTCCATCTTTCAAAACTAGTCACTTGATCCAACGATACTTCTTTTTGTCCTCCTCTACATGGACTCCTACTCATGTATTGTCAATTGATTTGTGTGTTTATTTAATTTAAAAAAATATTATTAACTTACGTCTATAATTTCATATCATACATTGAAAATTTTTATTTAAAAAAAATTATTAACTTACGTCTATAATTTTATATCATACATTGAAAAATTCAATTTAAAACATAATTATTAACTTAAGTCTATAATTTTATATCATACATTGAAAAATGTTAATTTTATATCATACATTGAAAAAAATTATTTAAAAAACAATTATTAACTTACGTCTATAATTTTATATCATGCATTGAAAAAAATTATTTTAAAAATAATTATTAACTTACGTCTATAATTTTATATGATACATTGAAAAATGCTAATTTTATATCATACATTGAATTTTTTTATTTAGAAAACAATTATTAACTTACGTCTATAATTTTATATCACGCATTGAAAAAGTTTATTTTAAAAATAATTATTAACTTACGTCTATAATTTTATATCATACATTGAGAAATGCTAATTTTATATCATACATTCAAAAAAATTATTTAAAAAACAATTATTAACTTACGTCTATAATTTTATATCATGGAATGAGAAAAAATATTTTATGAATAATTATTAACTTACGTCTATAATTTAATATCATACATTGAAAAATGCTAATTTTATAACATACATTGAAATTTTTTTATTTAGAAAACAATTATTAACTTACGTCTATAATTTTATATCATGCATTGAAAAAGTTTATTTTAAAAATAATTAATAACTTACGTCTATAATTTTATATCATGCATTGAAAATTTTTATTTAAAAATAATTATTAACTTACGTCTATAATTTTATATCATACATTGAAAAACGCTGTTCAATTTCTTTCCTCTTCTACTTTACTTAAATATATTGTAATTTGTTTTATCAAACACGGTTTATTCCACTTTAGTCCCAACACTGTTTATTCTACAAAAGTGGAATGAACAGTGTTTGATAAAACAAATTACAATGTATTTAAACCTCCACAATGTTAATGCCTCAACTCTAAATAATATATTCTTAACATATGAAAAACGTAATAACAAAAAGTTCGGATCCTCACGGTTTATTTCATATTTTTTCTTTGAATTTCTTTTAAATTTTTTAAACCTTTGTAATGTTAATCATTTTGATTTTTTGTATAGTTGATCTATATTACTTTATCATAATTTAATATACGAGTACATTAATAATATACGTCAATATTCAACGGCAAAAACAACTTTCGATTCCCGATAGACCTAACATGAATCTTTCGATCGGTTTATATCTAAATTAATTGTTACGCTGACTAGCTAGAATAGAAAATTGTTACGCTGACTAGCTAGAATAGAAAATCTTGTAGAGCAAACTTTATTAACAAAACAGGGTGACAATATGCTTTTGGACCTCAGTTGAAGAATCACTGCAACACGGTTGGGTGCACTGAGTAATGAATGTTACCATTACCACGAACTCCTCTCAGCTAGTCACTTAATCCCGACTTGCATCTAACTGCATTTTCACACTCCACTGATCCAAATCTAATATTGTTCCACTATCTTCTCCCTCACTAATGCTTTATGTGAGCGTATTTTACCAATGTTTTATGTGAGCTTATTTTACTAATGTTTTGTGTGAGCTTATTTTACCAATGTTTTATATGAGCTTATTTTACTAATGTTTTGTGTGAGCTTATTTTACCAATGTTTTATGTGAGCTTATTTCGGTACTAAGATTAGTTAATACTTATTTTTACTCATTTTTCAACTTCGTTACAACTAACAATTTATATAAAAGCATTATACAAACAACATATGTACGAATTTCTAAAACAATATTAACGAACTAATTATTAAATGTTTTCTTTATATTGTTTATAGTTAAGGCATTAACGTTGTGGAGGTTTAAAGACATTGTAATTTGTTTTATCAAACACTCTTTATTCCACTTTTTGTAACGGTATAACCCTACCGGTTTCAAGGCTTTCACCTCATCTTCAGGAGAGTACAAACAAGACTGAATTATGTTCGAACTGGCGCCGATATACACGCTTCTAACGGTTGGGGACTGATGGCTGAAGGAGGCATGGGACGACCTCGGTGAGCAGCGGAGAGATTCTTGAAATATATGTGTTTGCCAGATGTTCGCCTTCGCCTTCAAATCCTCTAATTTATTCTGAAATGGCTAATCATTACCACCGTGAAAACCATACATTTTCTATCGATGATGCCAAATTCTTACATATCAATAGTAACGGAAATAAATTGGACAGATTAGAGGCCCTAGAAATTTCTAAGTCAGTGCATCGAGGCAAACATTTGACAAACACATATATACCAAGAATCTCGCCGATGCTCGCCGAGGTCGTCCCATGCCTCCCTCAGTCCTCAGTCCCCAACCGTTAGAAGTGTGTATCTCGGTACCAGTTCGTACAGAATTCAGTCTTGTTTGTGCTCTCCTGATGATGAGGAGAAAGCCTTGAAACCGGTAGGGTTATACCGTTATAAAAAGCGAATTAACAGTGTTTGATAAAACAAATAACAATGTTTTCTTTAGTATTTCATACGAATATTTAACATCTCATCTTCTTTTCGTGTCAAAAGCACTATAATATTTCTGCCCAAAATTCTACCGCCTGGATTGCACTGGGCGTTCCGCGAATCAAGCACTCTTAGGTACAATACACCGAGCTCATCAAACACAGGTGTTGCATGGACCTCACCTCACCTCACCGAAGGTACAGAGAGTAAATACGAGGCGTATCCAGAAAGTGAGTGTACTGAGGCTCTCACGACCGGATGGATTTTATTTTCGACATGTTGGCTACACTTCCGTGTAGCCTGATCTTTCCCCTCCGCAACGAGACCGGTTCGAGGTCAGTACGTTGAGAAGTGTCGACACGACAACACGTTTCGTGAAAAATGTAAATCCAATCTCCCGCCAAATGCGAAATACGCGGCGTCATCCGTTATCTCGTTTGGAAGGGAAAACCTCCGGTTGAGGTTTATAATGAGGTGAAAACTGCATATGGTGATAAAGCTATGAATCGTACGAGTGTGTACAAATGGTGTCGCGAGTTTAAAAACGGTCGCACGTCTGTGCATGATGATCAGAGGAGCGGAAGACCTTCAATTGTGACTGACGAAATTGACGAAATTGTTTTGGGACTGTCAAGGCATAATTTTAATTGAATATATGCCTCAAGGGGAGACCATCAACTCTGCAAGATACTGTGAGACCCTAAAAAAATTGCGGAGGGCGATTCAGAACAAGAGGAGAGGCATGCTGACAAAGAGAGTCTGCCTGATCCACGAAGATGCCAGACCACACACGGCCAACGCCACGAAGGAACTGCTCGCCTCGTTTAAATGGGATGTCCTGAACCATCCCGCGCATTCCCCTGACCTAGCACCTTCAAATTACTATCTCTTTACCTCCCTAAAGCTGCACATGGGTGGAAAAAGGTTTTCAACCAACGATGAGCTAAAGGAGGAGGTGGAGAAGTGGACGGAGGGGTTGGCGGGAAACTACTTCGAGGAAGGCATCAAAAAGTTGATACCCCGCTTCACCACCTGCATTAAGAGGAATGGCGACTATGTCGAAAAATAGTTTACATATGTACTACGGTAACCACGTATTTTTTTTGTTTAAATAAAAAAAATTGTAACCTACAAAAATTCAGTACACTTACTTTCTGGACTTACCTAGTATATCACGTAAAATTCCTCATGTTGATATATTGTTCATCGGTTCTCCCAATCTCGTAAAATGTTCCAATAAAATCCAAGTTCTCCGAAGACGTTCAGAGCTAGATGGCAATTCTTCTACAGGCAAAATTATCTCCCCTTAAAGGTGGGGATATTTCTCTTGAGTCATTCATCCTAGCAATAGTAGATGGTTGTTTCTGAGGCTTAGTGATCGTAATGCCTGGATTTCAACCCAACGGCTAGCGGTTATACAAAGGGTATCTAGGGTCGTTAAAGTTCAATATGGCTTATATATCTATGCCTACTAGTGTAGTGAAAATCTTGAATCCCTTACACAAAGTGTAAGCTATGTGTCGTATGGAAAAAAGGTGGAAATCCACAATCCAAGTCAGTCCAAAGACTTTTAATTATGAAATATACAACAAATCAGTAAATGTTTTAGTTCTGTATTCTAAAAAATCGGATTCAGTACTAGTTTCATACGTGTACAAATCATAACGCCGTGTCCCTTGCGGGGTAGTCAGAGAGAACAGATCTCGATAGATTTTTTCTATATATTCCATCATGCACAATCTTCTATGATTCATACTTCTAACTTTACTTTATTTCAAAATCCGGTCCATTTGGTTCAGCCTCGTTTTTCTCAGTCTACCTCTTCCACGACTTGAATACTTGCTTAGTCATTCTTTCATCATTCATTATCTCCACATGTCCAAACCATCTTAAATCTCCGTACCTAATCTTACTTAAAACATTCATTTTATCCATGCATTCATTTTTGATGTCTTCATTTCACCTTCTTTCAAACATTCAAACTTTTTTTTCTTAGTGCACGCATCTATCTCCACAGCATTAATCTTACTCTTGTTGTTCTTTTTCCATGTCTATGTTTCTTTTCCACACATCAATGTGGACATCAACACAGTATTATATACATATATTGTCATTCTTGCAATTGTTGATATTGACCTTCTTCTTCTCCCTGGCTCCATCCCAACTCACTGTCTCCGAAGACTGTTGGGGTCAGCTCTCCTCGTCTTCAGGTTGTATGCTCTTTTGTCCCGGACTACATCCCCCAGACCGTGCCTCTGCATCAGGTTATCTTTTTGCACCACTCATGAATTCTTTGGTCTTCCTCTGGTTGTTATTCGAGGAAGTTCCATGGAGATTGCCTGGTTCACAATGTGATCGGGTGCCCTGCGTCCAACGTGCCCATACCATTTCAATCGCCTCTCCTCCATCTTGCTGTTGATATCTGTAACACCTAGGCTTCCACGAATGTGTGAGCTTTTTATTTTGTCTCTTAGGGACACACCAGCTGACCATCTTAGCATGCGCATTTCAGCAGTTTCTAGTTGCCTAGAGTAAGAGTTATACATCGTCCAGCATCCGGAGCCATAGAGGAGTGCGGGTCTGACAATCGTTTGGTATACTTTTCCTATAATTGTTGATATTGACCGGTTGTATACAACATTAAGTGGTGAGGTTTGTTATCTAGACAGTATGTTTACGTGTGATGGGCGAGATGCAAAAGGCATAGAAAGAAAGGTAGCGACAGGGAACTAGGCAAACGGAGCACTAGTTTCCTTATTTAAAAGTTCGTTGTTTGAAATTGAGAATAAAAAACAATCTTACATAAACAGAGTGTAACTAAAACAAAGAAAAGTTTTTAAATTTTTTTAATCTTTTAACTGAGGTTTTTAGTATTACGAACAAATATATTATATTAAATGTATGAGTTAGGAATGAGACTACTTCGCCATACGCCCTGCCTATACTTGAGAAAATGTAGGATGGTTCCTGTGACATTTGAAATGTCATGTCTCAAAGGGATGGGATAAAATCGTTTTTTTTTTTACATATCGAATCGTTTTTTTATAAATCCAAAAATTGTTTTCCTTTAAACTGACGTTTTAATTTCTAATTTTCATTATACTGACTTTCCAATGTATTGTATGATTTGTATCTATCTTTAAATAGACCAAGATCCACTATGAATTAATACTAATTACGAACATTTCATTTTAGGTAAAAAAAAACGAAAATCCAACTATCGTATACCCCATCCCTAGCCAATGCAGACTAATGTAGTGACTTTTGACAAACGTCGCCAAATATTATTTGATTTTAACAAACCGCCATATTTTTTGCTGATTTGTAACAAGATGTATTAATTTGTCATTATTGTTAGTTTTATGTAATGTATTTACCCAAATAACTTACTATTTATTTGAATCGATGCTTATATTAACACATTCAATGCGATCAAATTATTAAGGTAATTTACATGTGGCTGAAAATTAAAAAAAAAAGATGTAAAATTACGTGCGATTTAATTTGGTGTTGTCTATAGTTCGGAAATTCAAGGATGAGTCCTGTGATAGCTCACAAATTTGCCCCAATACAACCTTGTAACGATGTTCAGTAATTTTAATTATTTTATCAACTTTAATATAAGCCTCAATTCTAATAAAAAGCAAGTTATTTAGGTAAATACATTACATAAGGTTGTATTGGGGCAAATTTGTGAGCTGCCACAGGATTCATTCTAGATTTTCCGAACTACAGTAGTACTCCCTCCCCCCCTTACCCCGCCATTTGAAACGAAACTTTGGTATACGAGTACATACGAAAACGCGTCAGATGCGTTGTTAGCACCCGACGGTTGCGAAGAAGAACGCGCAAGGCGCGTTGTTAGCATTGAACGTGTTAAAGTTGATAAAATAATTAAAATTACTAAACGTTGTTACAAGGTTGTATTGGGATAAATTTGTGAACTGTCACAGGAACCATGCTACATTTTCTCAAGTATAGTGAAATGATTCTCTATATTCACAAAGTGGCGATATTTTAGCATTATCATATACTTATTCTCGATAAAACAATAATACTTTCTCATACACGTACGTTTTTTCTTATTTTCTACTTTTTCTTAGTTCAAAAATATCCTTTATTTTATTTATTTAACACTTTTATTACAAATACAATGTGGCGGGCTTATTGCCAGGTGGCAATCTCTTCCAACCAACCAGACAAAAGTAAATGAAGCAAGTTACGTGGTCGCATAAATCATTCAAATGAATATCCATCCCCACGAAATCCATAAAAATATACATGAGTACATGCCCACGAACACCACAAAGACGGACAATCACCCGAACATTTTTTTTCATATAAAGTGAGATATCATCAATCAAAAGGAAAGGAAGGAATGGTGGAAAGTAAAGGAAAAGAAAAAACAGGAATGAAACACGTGATTTTACTGACTAGAAATTAAAAGGTTTTTCAGTCGCTTCTTAAAGCATGCCAAGGACGGAGCGAGTCTTATATTGGTTTGTAACTGATTCCAAAGTCTCACTGCATGGACAGTAAAGGACGACGTAAAGAAAGAGGAGCGGTGAACTGGAAAGGCCAATAGACACTTGGTTCCACAAATCCTTCACTTGGTTCAACAGTACTTTTCTTTATTTGCGTCTACCACGCCTTCTTCTTATATTTGCACCGTTCGTAACACTTGACTCAATGTAGACTTTTTAAACGAAAACTTATACGACAATATTTAAATAAAATCTTAACTCAGTAGGTACAATAGCCTATTGCACACTGAACGTGTTTAACTTTTCCTTCCCTGTGTTGGATATCTTCTACACGGTTCTTCTAATAACCATCAATATCTCTATAAATATTATAAATACAAGGTTAAGATTTTAGGTATTCCTCCATAATATATTTACGCATTGATTTAAAAAATAATATTAATAATAATCAGAATTTATCGACTACATTGTGGGTATTTTGTGAAGATCGAAAACAAATTCGCATTTAAACGCTGCGAGTGCCTCGTCTTGACGATAGGTGAAGAGTATGCGGGAAGCGCGACACTATATTCGCATCTCACTCTTGCATACTCCACTGAATTGCGAGGTGCTCAATTGTCTCAATCGTCGCAAGCGTGAGCCACGCCGGGGTATGCCACTACTGCACCGCGCCGCAGTAGCTTCTGAGCTTGCAAATAGATTAGACCTACGCCCGTTCCGTGAGCGTTGCCAGGTGTTTTTTTTTTTATGTTTTCAGCAAATAAATCTCAATTATTATAATTTTTAACTTCAATTATAATTAATTAAGGGGATTATCTATGAATGTTCTTATTTTTCCGATTTAAAATCGCTAATTTTTGATCGCGTACTCACTACCCAACACCGGAGCGCGCGTTTCAATTTTAGCACCGTAAGGGAAGGGTTAAATAAAAACAACTTAAAAATTCTCGAAATAAAAAAAACGTTTAATTAAGTCTCAACATTATTATAGTTCGGAAATTCTAGGATGAGTCCTGTGACAGCTCACAAATTTTCCCCAATACAACCTTGTAACGATGTTCAGTAACTTTAATTATCTTATAAACTTTAATGTAAGCCTCAATTCTAATAAATAGCAAGTTATTTAGGTAAATACGAGTACATTACATAAGGTTGTATTGGGACAAATTTGTGAGCTGTCACAGGACTCATCCTAGAATTTCCGAACTATAACAACAAAGTAAATTTCAAAAATTGTCCTCTGCTAAATATGGTTTCCGTTTAAAATACAAGTTGACCCAAAAGTCACAAGACAATTTAAAAAAAAATAACTTTTTTATTTCCTAATAATTCATTTTATTTCTTAATAATTTTTGAAAATTAAATATAGATAAATTTACGACTGAACAACGTGTTAAAATAATCGAATTTTATCTAAAAAATCAACCAACAATTGTGCTAACGCAAAGAGCTTACTACACTCGTCATTTTGGGGTCAGAAAACCACCATATAAACAAAGGATACTTAACTTAGATCGGCGGTTTTAAATTTAGGAGTCTGTCAGTGATTAATTACGTGATGGGAGGCCACGTTCAAGGAGGTCACAGGATAATATTCAGCGTGTACGTGACTTTTGGGCCATCCTGTATATCCTTTTAACGCCTACCTACTTCTCGGCCCTGATTAGCCACTTCTCCCTTGCCCCTCTCCTGTACCTTTTACAATTAGAAAAAATATGTTTTAGGCATAATTTAGTTCATCTTCCCCTGAGGAGGAAGGCGGAGGTCATTGAAACCGGTAGTGGTGATGTCAAAATTTAAAAAAAATAATGTTTTATTTATTTTATGAAAAATTTATAAAAATAACGATTACATAATTAATATTAGTTTCATTTCACTTCTCCCGAAAAGTTCGTTTGATTGAATCACGACGATAACTTTCCTCTGCCGTGATTTCGATCTGGGTTGATCCGCCCAACTTTTATATCCCGACACATTTATCTAATCCAGCTTCCTGAATAGAAGTACGAGTATACCAACTTCCATCAAACAGAAATGACAAATTAGAGTTGGTCCGGGCCAGGGAAACTTTGTTCTCAGTAATTAAGTGACAAAGTGACTTGGACTGAAATGGGGTCAGGAAAAATCGCCGCCAAAGGATGAGAAGTGAGACAAAGGTCAAAGATACGAGAGGAAACTGGGGTGAAAGAAGAAATAGAAAGGGGTGGACAAGGGTTGATGTGTAATTGGATTACCGGAACTAATGCAGGTGAGATGATTATGGCATCTCATACAACAACAAAAAATATACCCATATTCTTCATTAGAAATATACCCCTATTCTTCATTAGAAATTATTGGGTTCAATTGTTTATTTATTTTATTTTACATGGCAAGAAAGTATACAATAATAACAAAGCATCAGTTTAAAGACATAATAACAAAACAACAGTTTAAAAACATACACCTCTAACAGTTTGAAGACATACACCTCTAACAGTTTAAAGACATAATAACAAAGCAACAGTTTAAAGACATACACCTCTAACAGTTGAAAGACATACACCTCTAACAGTTTAAAGACATAATAACAAAGCAACAGTTTAAAGACATACACCTCTCACAGTTTGAAGACATACACCTCTAACAGTTTAAAGAAATTTTAAACAAAGCAACAGTTTAAAGACATACACTTCTAACAGTTTAAAGGCATAATAACAAAGCAACAGTTTAAAGACATAATAACAAAGCAACAGTTTAAAGACAATAACAAAGCAACAGTTTAAAGGCATACACCTCTAACAGTTTAAAGACATAATAACAAAGCAACAGTTTTAAGACATAATAACAAAGCAACAGTTTAAAGACATACAACTCTAACAGTTTAAAGACATAATAACAAAGCAACAGTTTATAGACATATGCTTCTAAAAATTACAAATAAATCTTTAAAATCGCAATATTAACAAATAAATTCATTTATTGTAATGAAATATTATTATAGTATTACAAGATAGTTTCGATGTAAATTGGAAATCCAATAAATGTATCCCATATCCCGCCTGCGGTCTGGTCTACCCACAGCCGCTCCACCGCAGCTCTAGCCATCCCTACCGTCTCCAATCGGTCCGGGGGAAGTTCGGAATCTGTGGGTATCCTGTAAAGCATAGTTTCCCGAACTTTTTCGCCCCGTAGACCACTTGCCGATTTTTTTGTTTTCCATAGACCCCCTGCCTGCCTAATATTGAATTTTCAAAACTTATTAACTTCAAATATGTTTTTGACAGCTGACACAGTGCTGTTTAACTTGATAAAGTTTTTTGTAGAGTGGACAATTGTAAAAGAAAAAAAACATATACAATTTTTATTTTTTGTAATTTATTTTTATCAAACACTGTTTATTCCACTTTTTTTATGACGACCCTACCGGTTTCGAGGTTTTCACCTCATCTTCAGGGGACCGCAAACAAGACTAAATGCTGTTCGAACTGGTACCGATATACACGCTTCAACGGTTGGGGGCTGGGGGGTGAGGGAGGCATGGGACGATTTCGGCCAAGAGCGGAGAGATTTTGGGTAAATAACTGTTCAACAGATGTTCCGATCGGTGTACTGATTTAGAAATTTCTAGGGCCTCTAATCTGTCCAATTTATTTCCGTTACCACTGATATGTAAGAATTTGGCATCATCGATAGAAAAAGTATGATTCTCGCGGTGACAATGATTAGCCATTTCAGAATAAATTAGAGGATTTGTTAAGGTGGATTTGTGTTCACGAAATCTCTTTTCAAAAGATCTTCCTGTCTTTCCTATATAGAAATTATCACAGTCAGCACATAAAAGTGTATACACACCACTGTTGCTAAGTATTCCATTTTTGCCTTTCCCATTAAATAAGAGTTTCCGGAGATTAAAGTTAGTGTAAAAAGCTGGCTTTATGTGACTTGGAATATTTTTGGTTATTTCATATGATATGTTTTTTATAAATAGAACTTTGCTCCATTTATAGGTATGCTTATAGGTGTCGTTAAATATATAATCTTTTATAAGTTTCTTTTATAAATTTTTATTCATACCTTTATTGAAAATACACAAAATGCAAGTAAATATTCGGCTTTGGAACGAAACAAATCAAAACCTAGTAAAATTCTTACATAAAATGAATCCACAAATAATACTGTTAATGAGAGAGATGAACCTGATGCTCTGATAGCAATGGTTCAATATTTGGCTTCAAATTAGTGAGGTATAGTCTTAAATCTCCACGTTCAGTGATTTGCATTCGATTTCTTTATTTTAAGTATTTTCTATGTCTAATATAAGTATTATGTGCACACAATCTGTGTTAGGTGTAATAAGACATTTACGGAACGCCTAAATATTGATGATGATCTGCTTAAATGGGATCCGTTCACGTGGACCTCCATTTACATCTCGTGCACCCCCAATTTTTTTTCTCGTTGATATAGACCCCCTGTAAGTCGAAATCGACCCTTGGGGGTCCATATAGACCACTTTGGGAATCTTTGCTGTAAAGCGAGGATTCCCAAACGTTTTAGTACTTTAGCGTGTGTCCTAGTAGGACGTGCTGATGATGTTGTTGTTGACATCTCTGTATTCGCTTTAGTCGAATTCTGTGTTCCTTTTCGTTCGGGGTCATCAATTTAGCGGGATGCTTAATTTGATACGTCGTGATGATTTTGATTTGTTTTGTATTTAAAATAAAATACGTCGTTTCAGGAATGCGATAAAGTGAGAGTGAATAATCAATAAATAGTAAACGACGATGAATGGTCAAGTGAATAATAACAAGTGCCCTTTATTCATCGATAAGTAGGTATATATAGAATTTCAGAACGGGGCGTGAATGCGTCCGCGGTATATCTTGATCTCACTCCTGCGCGTGCTGAGGTGGTCGCAAGCGCTGCCGATAATACAGTGGGTAGAATATTTATTGTCGAAACGGCGAGACGGCGTGATATGTTCTCTTTCTACCGTGGAATGCGATGTAAATATTATTTGCGTGTAAACAGTATTGACGTTCTAGTATGTGACATTTGTACATATCCAGAGGTTGATTCATCGGTCGTTGACCCTGCATGTTGACAATATTTTAGGGACGTGGGTATTCCCTACAGTACCAACGCCCCTTTGAATCATATTTAGATAAGTCTAGTACTCCTAGTTTAGGGTTCCCCGACGTCTCGCATATAAATTACCCGTTATTGTACTAAAAAAAATGGTATCCCGTAATAATAACAAATTAGGAGAATAGATCATTCAGCCAGAAGAATAATTTTGCAATACTGTGAGTAACACTCTCTGTATTACACAACTTATGTAGTAATATTGGTTTTAGAATGCCACACGATTGGTTCGCGCAGAGCACACGTTTGTAGTGTTGTTGAAATACTCGGTGATTAGAAAAACACTACCATGTCGAAATTAGGAGTGCTATTTTTGTCTAATGTAATGTATAACTCAAAATTTTTCGAAAGGTTAGAATGTATGTCAGCTTTAATTAGATTGCGCATAGAAATAAAATGAATGTAAGATTATTTAACATATTAATGTATCATAATAACAATGCCAAATAATAAAGTTTTCAAATAATAGTGGATGGAGTGATACTAAATTCTAAGAAACTTTAAGTTATAACAAAGTACATTTATTTATTTATTTATTTCACACTTTTATTGCAAATACAATCTGGCGGGTTTATTGTCAGGCGGCAATCTCTTCCAACTAACCAGACAAAAGTAAATGAAGCAAGTTACATGGTTGCATAAATCATTCAAACGACTATCCATCCCCACGAAATTCATAAACACGTGCGTGAGCACATGCCCACGAACCCCACAAAGACGGACAATCACCCGAACGTTCTTTTTTATATAAAGTGAGATATCATCAATCAAAAGGAAAGGAAGGGATGGGGGAGAGGAAAGGAAAAATCGGGAATGAAACACGTTATTTTACTGACTAGAAATTAAGAGTTTTTCAGTCGCTTCTTAAAGCATGACAAGGACGGAGCAAGTCTTATATTGGTTTGTAACTGATTCCAGAGTCTCACTGCATGGACAGTAAAGGACGACGTAAAGAAAGAGGAGCGGTGAACTGGAAAGGCCAATTAACAATCTCTGTGTGAGCGTAGCGCTAATCCATGATCGGAAAGATGCTGAAAATTTTCGGCCAGATAAGAGGGGGGGGGGGACAGTTAAGGATATTATACAATAGAGACAGTATGTGAATATGGCGTATATTTTTAACATTCAACCAGTTGAATGCCTTCTGGTTTGTATTATTCTACATCTTAGTGGATACATTAAGCCTTAAACTCCTAATATACTTTCTAGATGTAACTAAGTCAATTCACAAGGAAATATGAATAACATTTGTTATTTGATAGCTTGTATACACACTTACAGGGAGCTATGACACACTTCGATGCTACCGGTAATCAAATTACATATACATTTTATCTTCTTTTTTCGTATGGGAATTGAAAACATTAGTTTGACATTAAATCTCCTATGGTCAGAGAGAAATTGAATAGTATTGGGTGTTAACATAAGTTGTGTCCGTTTTTTTTTCAAATTGAAAATGAGAACCAAAAGTAAAACAAAATGGTAACGGTTATACGTCATTCGAAAGAAAATTTTCTACTCTACAAGATATTGTGTTTGCTTTTACGTTACACATATTATTTTATTTGATTACAAGACTTCAAAATAGAATGGCAAGTAGACGAAAGTGAGCATTTTCGACACCTCCTTCTGTTCGCGTTCAATCGAGGGAATAAAGCTGCCAAAGCTGCTCGCGATATTTTCGAAGTGTACGGTAAAGATGGTATGAATGAAAGGACAGCTCGTCGATGGTTTTTGCGTTTCAAAGACGGTAATTTTGACCTGAAAGACATGGAGCATTCCGGACAACCAGTGGACTTCGATGAGGACCGCTTAAACCATATTATTCATGAAGATCCCCTTCAAACTACCGTAGAATTGGCTGAGCAGATGAATTGTAGTCACATGACTGTATACCGCCATCTTAAATCAATGGGAAAAGTCCAGAAGTTCGGCGCTTGGGTTCCACATGTTTTGAGTGAAAACTACAAAAATCAACGTTTGACAATTTCTGCTAGTTTGCTCGCGCGTCATCGAGCTACGCATGGCCACAAGCAAAGGTTCTTTTACCGAATCATTACTGGTGATGAAAAATGATGCCTTTATGTGAATATGAAGAAACTGAAAGAATGGGTGAGTTTTGGTCAACAAGCAACGCCCAGAGCGAAACAAGGTTTGCATCCGATAATAGACCTGATGGTTTTTGCTGACTGTAGGCCGAGCGCAGCACCAGATGAGAATAGTGATGTCGGGTAAACCACTAAAGAACACCAAGGAGTTTGTCTACCTCGGGAGCAAAATAACATGGGACGGTCGGTCCGAGAGCGAGGTCGACAGCCGTATACATCAGGCTAGACTTGCATTTAATAAAAGGTAGAAAATAATAGAATCAAATAATATAGACCTAAAACTGAGAATACTCCTCATCAAGACCTACGTATGGAGTATCTTGATGTACGGCTGCGAGACATGGTGCCTATCTGAAAAAGATAGACGAAGACTAGAGGCTTTTGAGATGTGGTCCTATAGAAGACTATTAGGAATTTCCTGGAGAGACCGCATCACAAATGAAGAGGTTCTCCAACGAATCGAAGGAGGAAGGCACCTGCTCAGGATCCTGTCCGAAAGGCGTACAAGATGGATCGGTCATATAATACGACAAGAGGGCCTCTTGCATGCCATAATGGAGGATATGACCGAGGGGACAAACTCTAGGGGACGCCCACGCCGAGAGTACCTGGAGGACCTGTTGGTGGACGTGCGCTGCTCAACATATACAGACTTAAAGAGAGAGCCGCACAGGACAGGGGGAATGGAGGAGAAGAGTTCAAATTGCTGCAAACCAGTCTTAGGACTGCAACCACGGAAGGAAGGTTTTTATCGCACAGGCATTGAAAAACTTATAGAACGTTAGCAAAAACTTGTAGTACTCGTATAATGAAGGAGAATATATTATTGACTAATTTGTTGTGTCCTGTTGTTCTTTTCATCTGGAAAAAAAACGGACGCAACTTGTGTTGACACCCAATACAAAGAGAAAGTGGATAGTGAAAATATATAAAATCAAATTAAGGTTGCGCCTCACAGATTGGGGAACGGTATTGTATAGTATCAATTCCTACGGCGTGTATACATATCTCCTGTACGCCGAACAAGGACCTCTCCTGTCTTGCACCCTGGTCCTGGAATCTCCAGGCCAAACTGGAAATGCTCAACGTGCCGTGTTATTTAGCCGGGCAAGGCGGGATTTGCATAAACATTGTTGATTTGATCTGAAATACTCGTAGTTCACATCGTGATGAATCTACGAAATTCACAATAAATTAGAATATCGTATTATCAATGAAATATTACAAATTCAAATTATAACAATAAAAATTATATATTGCGATACTGGAGTGAGACAGGGCGATACTCTAGCACGCTAGCTCTCAAGTTTGATGCTACACAAAACAGAACATGTCGGATTCCTACAGTGATAAAGGACAATTTATATAGTGCCGTTTAGCCAGCATATTCGCCACAAGAGCTCTAGATTTTGCACATATTTAAATTAATAGTTTTTTCTCTAAATATGTATCGCAGATAGGAAATCTTCCGGCATTTTATAGATTTTGGTGTGGACTGAAAAACAGCTTACATCTTCGCGGCCTGTCTCGCCCTCTATTAGTAGAGTTTTTTTATCTCGACTGGGCCGATATTGAGAGATGACCTCACAGCTTTTTGACCTGAGAAATTACGAGCATATAACTTAATACAAGTAGGAGCTGAACTAGTTGAAAGTGAGAAATAGATGCCAAGTTTCCATACTATATCTATTATATAATATCCTTAACTGTCCCGCCGACCCATCATATCTCGCCGAAATATTTCAGCGTCTTTCCGATCATGGAATTGCGCTACGCTCAAACAGAGATTGTTTATTGGCCTTCCCCGTTCACCGCTCTTCTTTTTTACGTCATTCTTTACTGTCCATGCAGTGAGACTCTTGAACCAGTTAGAAACCGATGTAAGACTCGCGCCGTCTTTGGCATGCATGCTTTAAGAAATGACTGAAAAAACTCAGTAATATAACGTGTTTCAGTCTTCATTTTTCGTACCTCTCCCCTATTCGTTCCTTTTTCATTGATTCATGGTATCTCACTTTTACTATATACCATATATGTCCATAAAGATGAATGATATTTTAAATATTTTTTGCAACATATAACTTCCTTTTGTCTGATTGCCTAGAAGAGATTCCCACCTGGCAATAAGTTCACCAGATTGTTTTTACTATGAAGTGTTAAATAAATAAATAAGGTGTTAGATTTATACCTGCTACGTTTGATATACTACCTTGATCAAAAAGTTTTAGGACTTTATTCATAAAATTGAAAATACAAGTTTATTTCACTTATGCCAGCGCTTGATCCAATCCTCGAAACACCGCTGGTACTCAATTTTCGGTATGTCCATCAGAGCCGTCTTCGATTTTTTAACGCGTTCCGCGAAGCGGTTTTTTAAGTCGGTTGAACAGGAAAAAGTCGCAGGGAGCCAGATCAGGTGAATTCGAAGGTTGCTGGATAGTAGTCGTGTTGTTTTTGGTCAAAAACTCGAGTCCTCTGCTAGCTCTCTGATGGTCAATTTGCGGTTTTCGGCCAACATTTCTTTGATTTTATTGATGTTTTCATCGGTTTTCGACTGCCACTGCGTTCGTCATCTTCGACCGACTCACGACCACTTCTGAAGCGTTCGTGCCACCGAAAAACACTTCTCCAATATTTTCAAGGTGTGCGGACCGTTAAATCCGTTTTTCACACAAAATTTAATGCAAACTCGTTGATGCACAGTTGATGCCATTTTCAAACTTGAAAAAATCGAAAACACGCGCAAAGGTAGATGTACTCAGTGCAGCGTAACTTTTACAATTGTCAAGCTATGACGCTGAAATTCAGAGGGAAGTGTCAATGATAGATGTGATAACCTAACAAATAAAAAAGAATTCCAATCGGGTGACTGACAGCGCCACACGGTGGCCGGTCCTAAAACTTTTTGATCGAGGTAATATGTCGAATCATAATTTCATATTCGTTAAAATTTGACAGCTTTAATGTTTGTAGGTTGATTGTTTGCATGTAAAACTGTAGGTAAATATATTAAGATCCGAATTTAATGTATAAAATAAAATAAATTAATTAAATGTGTTATTTGCGCTGAAATGTGTATGCATTATTTAAAAAAATGCATGCAATTTTTTGAATTATATATTTTATAGTTAAAGCATCGACGTGAGTAAAACAAAGTTCATGGTGTTTGGCCGGCAGGATCACGCAGGAGCACGTCTTACATTGAACGGTGCTGATATAGAGAGAGTGGAAACATTTAAATACCTCGGAAATATCTTAGTGGAAGACCTCGACCCAGAAACCGGAGTCAAGTGCATAATTGAATCATCTCGTGCGGCTTTTAATAAAATGAGAAGCGTATTCTGCGATAATAATCTAAACTTGAAACTTCGATAACGGTTAGTCAAATGCTACGCATGGTCAGTGTTATTATATGGAGTGGAATCATGGACCCTCAAAGTTGGTAGTATGAACCGACTGGAAGCGTTCGAAATGTGGATACTCCGGAGAATGCTACGGATATGGTCAGCAACACGAGGGTTTTTCAAAGAGCCAAAGTTGATAGAGAGTTGCTGACTAATATTAAAATCCGAAAGGTGTCCTATTTGGGTCATGTACTTAGAGGAGAAAAATACAAATTACTGCACCTGATCATCCAAGGCAAAACAGAGGGTTGAAGAGGTGTTGGCAGGAGGCAAATCTCCTGGCTCCGCAATATACGTGATTGGACTGATATAAGGAGCGTTGGGGATCTTTTTCGGGCTGCCGGGGGACCTGGCATGACGCTAGGAAGAAGAAGAAAGCATTAATATTGTGGAAGTTTAAAGACATTGTAATTTGTTTTATCAAACATTGTTTATTCAACTTTTTGTAACAGTTTAACTCTACCGGTGTCAAGGCTTTTACCTCATCATCAGGGAGCACAAACAAGTTCTCTTGTTTGTGCTCACTGGTGATGAGGTGAAAGCCTTGAAACCGGTAGGATTATACCTTTACAAAAAGTGGAATAAACAGTGTTTGATAAAACAAATTCCATTTTTCTAAATTATGTTTAGCGTACGGAAATGGTTCCGCTAGAGTTTTTATATCTACAGTTACTGGTGTTTGTGTATAAGGTTAGTGTAATCTCGTATGTCTGGAACGGCGTGTTTGGGCTGTCACTGTTTGTCAGTAATTTGGCTGTTGTGTGCTAAGCACACATCACAGCGTACAGCTTCAGAACAATCGGTTTATATTCGCTAGAACGGTATGATGGAATAACACCAGCTAGTAAAACTTATATTTTTACGTCGAAATTTAATCCAACAAGGTAAATAAAAATTGTTTTTTGATTAATTTCTTGAGTTGCGTCTGAATTATTGTAATTCCATTTATTCTGGTTTATTTGATTCGAAAATGTTTAGACTTCAGCCTGATTTCAATACAGCTGCCAGGCTGATTTATGGTCACAAATATTGTCATATTAATCAGCATCTAAAAAGGCTCCACTGGCTGAAGTGTCGCTAACAGATTGATTTAAAACTTTGTCTCTGTGTTTTTAAGTCCCTTAATGGGATATCTCCATTGTATTAGGTGTTAACATAAGTTGTGTCCGTTTTTTTTTTTTCAATTTAAAAATGAGCACCAAAAGTAAAACAAAATGGTAAATGTTCGTGAATAATATGGTTTAAGCGGTCCTCATCGAAGTCCACTGGTCGTCCGGAACGCTCCATATCTTTCAGGTCTAAATTACCGTCTTTGAAACGCAAAAACCATCAACGAGCTATCCTTTCATTCATAGCATATTCACCGTACACTTAGCAAATATCGCGAGCAGCTTTATTCCCTCGATTGAACGTGAACAGAAAGAGGTGTCGAAAATGCTCACTTTCGTCTACTTGACATTCCATTTTGAAGGCTTGTAATCAAATAAAATAATATATGTAACGTAAAAACGAACACAATATCTTATAGAGCAGAAAATTCTCTTTCGAATGACGTATAACATTAACCATTTTGTTTTACGTTTGGTGCTCATTTACAAATTGAAAAAAAAACGAACACAACTTATGTTAACACCCAATATACTATATTTTGAATCTATGTTTGACAAATGTTCCTTTCGCGAAAAGTAGATTTTTAATATCAATTTATTCTTCATCTAATAAATTGGTTATTCTAAATCTACCTAAAAGGACGGGGTATTCCTCACCCTTATCGTTCAGAGATTAAGTCACGAACCAAGGGTTCCGGGTTCAATTCCCTGTGGTATCACAGTTTCCACTGTAATTCTGGGCAGGTAATAACGAGTATATCTAAAATAGTCTATAGTGGCGCCTTGTAACAAGCCGAGAGTGTACTTTTCACAGTAATCGTTGGGTGATAATGTGAGATTCACAAAAAATATTAAACAGCACTATATAAATCAGGATAAATTAAAGCACGTTGCCTAGCTTTTAGATATTCAAATTTATTGTTTGAAAAAACATGTGACCCGCGAGCCTTCTACCAATACCGGTTTTGGCACGCAACCTAAAAAGGTGAGCCATCGCTTAAGGGGAAACATTTTATATCGCTTAAGGGGATATTCTTCTCTGAAGGCGTGAATTTCGGGCGTTTTTTTTTCAGACAAAATAAAAAATACTAAAAATATTTTTCGTATACATCTTTTTACAGTTTGTTTATTGATGATTTGAGAATGTTCAAAAAAAATATTTTAAATTCAAGATGTTATCTGCTGTTATATATTGTCGTAAAAAAAAAGAGAGTAAGCTGGTCGACATGATTGGAACCTTTCAATAAATTCGAAATAAAAATCATGCACAGTTTCTTAATAAAAAATAATGTCGTTATTGCTGGTACCAAAGAAAAAAAAAACTAATATGGTGGCTGTCTGAAAAAAAATCCATTTTTTACCCTTTTTTCAAATTTTTTTAAATAGTAAAAGACATTGTTTTGAATTTGTCAAGGTAGCAACGATAGAAAACTATTTATTAAAGTATTATACTAAATTTGAAGGTAATCGGTTGGATAGAACTTGAGATTTTATGTCGACCAAGTCGAAAAAAATAGTTTCGAGAAAAACGCGTTTAAAGTTTTGAGATTATTGTCCGAGTCATTCCGGTGCGGCGTAATTGCTGCCTCATTTATAACTTCGTCAATATTGAGAATTTTTAAATTTCCTGTTTTGAGAACATGTTTTTAAAGGTCTAAAGTTTGAGAATATGCAAAAAAATAAAAAACGTTTCTTTCATATTTCTAGAGTAAAATACCTCCTTAAAGTATAATATCCCATCATACAGTCAATTTAAGTAAAATCGAAACACTTTCGATATTTGCAATAACGATGTTTCACTCAACTATCAGATAATTTTTAATTCCTGTAGCAGTTCATATAACATACTTCCTTCCCCTTTTCCGCATCCATCAACGACAATTTTAGAATTCATCCAAAGCAAGCAGGTGCCCCGCCACCAAGTTTGTCAATCAACAATGGTCTTGCTACGAGTATTAATTATTAATCCATTAAAAATAGATACTTTTGTTTAAAAGTGTAATTGAATTTATTTGATAAGAGTTGATCCAGTGCAAACATTATAAATTCTCAGACAGGTCGTAACCCGTAGCCTACAACCCTCAGCCGCCGGGCTGTGTGCCCAGCACATTACCTCTATTTGCAGGCGGGAGCGATCAATACCCGATGCTTAACACTCGATACCCCGCAGTCTGTACTCCCTACAGCCCAGCGTCATTATTCCACTATTCCAGACTGCACTAATCAATATATCCACCACACTTCAACGTATACGCTCATCTAACTGGCACTTAAACATAATTGACAACTTCCTTAAAATAAAAGTCTTTACCAATGATATTTTTTATACTGGCAATACATTATTGTTCTTAATTCAAATTTTGAAAAAATATTTCTCAAAGTTGTCAAACCATTGTTTTTTTTGTCTATGGTATGAGACATTATATACAATAAAATTTTTCTGCGATCGGACACACTCAAAGATCCGATGTCAATATCTATACGATCCAAATGTGATAAGGAATTAATGTGAACTTAAGGCTGATGTGTTAAGTAAGATAAAGAAGAGTATGCTGAGATAGTTTGGGCATGTTGGTAGGCGGAAAAAATGCCTGTGTCGTTCGAGGGAAGTAACACTGCGCGCGGTTCGAACCGACGACCTTTCGCACTGAAGTCCAGTGCGTTGCCGCGCGGCCATGCATCTCACAACATTGTTACCAGACAAACTCTTTTACAAAGTTGGCACTGTTTTTTTATTGGGTTCCATCGAACCCGAAAGCCTCGTGTGGAAGTCAAGCAAATAAAACAAAGAGGTCCTCATTTTTCCTCCCGGTCTTCATTTTTCTTCTCAGTCTTCATGTTTCTGTTTTCCAGCGGCGCGTCTCGATGCTCAAAAGCGCCGCGATTGATTTTAATAATTCTAAGCAATCTCAAATAAAAAATATCAAATATCGGTCAAACCACAACATGAAACAAAAAATGAGTGCAACAGTGTCTATACTTGAGAAAATGTAGGATGGTCCCTGTGACGTTTGAAACGTCATGTCTCAAAGGGATGGAGTATAATCGTTTTTTTTTTTACAAATCGAATCGTTTTTTATAAATCGAAAAATCGATTTTCTCTAAACTGACGTTTTAATTCCTAATTTTCATTATACTGACTTTCTAATGTATTGTATGATTTGTATATATTTAAATAAGCCAAGATCCACTATGAATTAATACTAATTACGAACATTTAATTTTATGTATAAAAAAATTTGAAGTCCAATTATCGTATACCCCATCCCTAGCCAATGCAGACTAACGTAGTGACTTTTGACAAACGTCACCAAATATTATTTGATTTTAACAAACTGCCACATTTTTGCTAATTTGTAACAAGATTTATTAATTTGTCATTATTGTTAGTTTTATGTTATATATTTACCTAAATAACTTGCTATTTATTAGAATCGAGGCTTATATTAAAGTTGATAAAATAATTGAAATTACTGAACGTCGTTACAGTATTGGGGCAAATTTGTGAAATGCCACAGGGACCATGCTACATTTTCTCTAGTATGGTTTGATTCCAATATTTGAGAAACAGTGTTGAACAACAGAATCACACCTCTCGCTAATAGATGTTATTTTTTTAGGGTACCGTGAAAAAAATACTTATACATAAAGGGCATAGTGAAACCAAAAGTTTGCAAACCACTATCTTAACCAGAGATAAAAGCATTTGTAAGACACATTAAAATAAAATATTCAGCGATATAATTCAATAGACTGGCAACATCTGTAGTAAGAATTCATTTACAAGAGGGAAAGTTTCCAAAAGTCGGAAATAATTTACTTGATTCCTCGTGGAAAAGGAAAAAAAACGTATTTAGTTTATCTTCTCTAAAACAAGATTAATTTAATTAACTTAATGCTCTTTCCTTATCTTCCCTCTTTTTTTGGAATACTCTTTTTCAATTCTCCTGTTTCTCATTGAAGTATTCTCGGAAAATAAAGAGCTGTTTTCATTATGTTATGGAAAAAAATAAATTGTGTTATGTCAATCCATTTGATACAACGACGAGAATTTTTAATATTCATGAACTGAAATGTTTACTTTTCATTAATTTTTATAAATACTATTGTTTTTGTTAATATTAAATGGGAAAAATGCTAACTTTTCAAAGTTTCTAAGATTTATTTCGTAGAACTCCATTTTAAAATATTTAACAATCAATAAATTTGTTATTCTATATATTACATTAATTCCCGCTACACAAGTTTCTACCTTCTATCCTGAAGCTCTTTTCAGGCGGAATGATCCTGTCATTCAGACGGAATGATCGCGGATCATTCAGTCTGAAGAGAGCCTCGGGATAGGGAGGTAGAAACACGTGTAGCATAGACCAGTGTAATTAGTTAAAAAATAATAAAATTCAATGTTATTACTTAAATAACAATGTAATTTGAGGTACATGGCCGCGTGGTAACGCACTAGACTTCTGTGCAGAAGATTGTCAGTTCGAATCCCACGCTGTTCTACTTCCCTCGAATGACGCAGGCATTTTTTTTGCTTAGTATTCGGCGATATAAAGATACCCATGACTTCAGTCATATCTAACAAAATACGGAGGCCATAGATATGACTGAAGTCAGTATTATTTTGGGATGTATTGGGAAGTATTTTGGGATGCGCATGGTAAAATATTCATCGATCACCTTGAAAATGGAAAAACCATCAATAGCGAATATTACATAGCGTTATTGGAGCGTTTGAAGACAGAAATTGCAAAAAAACAGCCCCATATGAAGAAGAAAAAAGTTCGCTTTCATCAGGACAATGCACCGTGTCACAAGTCGATGGTAACGATGGCCAAATTGCATGAGTTGAACTTCGAATTGCTTCTGCACCCACCGTATTCTCCAGATTTGGCCCCCAGCAACTATTGGCTGTTCGCAGACCTCAAAAAGATGCTCCAGGGAAAGAGATTTGGCGCCAATGAAGAAGTGATTGCCGAAACTAACGCCTATTTTGAAACCAAAGATAAATTGTTCTACGCGGCTGGCATAGAAAAATTAGGAAAGCGTTGGAATGAATGTTTTGCTCTTGAAGGAGACTATGTTGATGAATAAAGAAGAATTTTGGAAAACAAATGTTGTTTTAGTAGTTAGTCCCAGGACTTATTGATCGATGTGTTATTCTTTCAAAAAAAAAAGCAAAAGGTTGAATTTGAAGTGGAAAACCTGTAGAAGATTACGTACAATGCAACTAATGATATTCAGAGACTCCAAAAATACATCAATCAAATTTTTTTTCAAATCTATTTTCAAAATACATTACAGTACGTATCATTATTTTTTTCAATTGCTGTCCCTTCTTCATTATTTTTTAAATGTTTTGGTTCGTATGGTTTTATTAATATGACCAACGTATAAACTGCATGCTGCTATGACCGACGCACAAACTGCATGCTGCTATGACCGACGCACAAACTGCATGCTGCTATGACCGGCGCACAAACTGCATGCTGCTATGACCGGCGCACAAACTGCATGCTGCTATGACCGACGCACAAACTGCATGCTGCTATGACCGACGCACAAACTGCATGCTGCTATGACCGGCGCACAAATTGCATGCTGCTATGACCGACGGGGAGATACAATTTCTCCGAAACTCTTCACTCTGGCACTTGAAGACGTATTCAAGGCTCTTGACTGGGAAGATAAAGGTATTCCGATAAATGGGGAACTTCTCAGTAACTAGCGTTTCGCAGATGACATTGTCTTGTTTGCCAAAAACGAGGAAGAGTTGAACATAATGCTCAATCAAATAAATGCAGCCTGCGCTAAAATTTGCCTTAAAATGACTTCTGCCAAAACAAAAATAATGAGCAACACGACAAACAATCTCCCCCGTCTTGGTACTTGTAGGTGGAAGGAATATAGAGAGAGAGCTACATTTTAGGTGTACCTGTTATAAGACACACTGTAAAGCTGGGAGAGGAGAATCAAGGGGCCGAGATAGAGCGTAGACGTGGTCTTGCCTGGGCGGCGTTTAGTTAACTCTCTTGCATCCTGAAATCTCCAAAACTACCCCAATCATTTGAAAAAGAGAGTCATTGATTCATGCATCTTACCGATCCTCACATATGGAATCGAAACCTCTGTCCTAACAAAGCGAATAACGCAAAAACTATTAGTGACACAGAGAGCCATGGAGAGGGGGATGCTGGGAGTTTCACTGCGAGATAGAAAGACCAACAAATGGATAAGAGAGAGAACAAAAGTCACGGACGTAGTTGAGAGAGCAGCTGCCTTAAAATGGAGCTGGGCAGGACATATTGCCAGATGCTCTGACTCTCGATGGACAAAAAAGGTCCTGGAATGGCAGCCTAGAACGATCAGGAGAGGTGTGGGGAGACCACGGGCTAGATGGTCGGACGATATAAGACGGGCCGCAGGGGTGAAGTGGATGCAGTGTGCCCGAGATAGGGAGTTGTGGAAGACCGAAGGGGAGGCCTATATACAGGGATGGATCTAGAACGGCTGAAGAAGAAGAAGAAGATGACCGACGCACAAACTGCATGCTGCTATGACCGGCGCACAAAATGCATGCTGCTATGACCGACGCATAAAATTTGCTTATTTAGGTCAAAGTTTTGGCGATTTCCTGTTAAATTTATCTGCCCAACAAAAAAAAAAGAAAACATTTAACGAAAAAACGATTTCCAATTTTTCAGCCTAATTCGATCTAATGCCACATATCGAACGTCCAACATGGCAATTTATTCGTGTTGCCCGATAGCAAAATGAATTCCTCCCCCAGGTTTACTTCCCTCTCATTAATCATTCCTGGAGACACCCCACACTAATGTAGCTCACGCTTGACCGGGAAGTGAGGGAAATAAACGGTTATAGTATTACGTCGTAAATGCCAAAACGAGATTTATCAAAAAAAAAGCCGACGGAAGTCCAACGCAAACCTCAGAAGTCTTTTATATTAAGCTGATTCGATAGTCATACCAAAACGGAGTGTTGTGAACGCGCATATAACTATTTATAAAGTTTGATCACCGTTTTTGAACCTCGAAGTCGAGGATCCCGTCGCCATTCCAACATCAGTTCTGTTAAAAAAAAAAACAATATGTGCCGGGGCTATTTTTTGTGAGTGATCTGTTTCACACCAGCAAACTCACTGGCAACACCGCTGTACTGGATCCGACAACGGTTTTTTTTTTTTGAAGAATTGAATTGACCGAAATTATATAAAAGATATCCTTATACCGTCAAATACAAGTTGGAAAAATACCTGTGTCATTTGAAGGGAGTAGCCTAGCGCGGGTTTTAAATCGATGACCTTCGGCACGGAAGTCTGATGCATTACCACGCAGCTTCTTTTTCTGGGTTACAATCCTAGGATTGGTCTGCACCAAGCACTCGATCCCTCCACTCATCTCTGTCATCCGCCAGTCTCTTCATCTCCTGTTAGCTGCCACAGCGCACATCCCGGATCACCCGGTCCATGTAGCTATATCTAGGGCGGCCTCTATGGTTATTGCCCTGAATCATTCCCTCGACGATGGTAAAGAGCAGGCCTGGGTGCCTGATGTTGTGATCTATCCAACTGGATCGTTGTTGGGCCACTATATTTAGGAGTTGTTTTGTTTCTCCAACCCCGATCAATACCTCGTCGTTTCGGATGTGATCTGACCAATGGACTCTGGCCATGCGCTTGTAGCACCACATATCAAAGGCAGCCAGATGCCCGGACTCGCTCTGACTGATGGTCCACGTTTCGCAGCCATACAGCAGCACACTCCAGACAACAGTTTTCACTAAATTCTTCCTAACATTTATATTAATGTTAGGAGATTCAAATATCTTGGATTTCTTTTTGGAAGCAGCTTTTTACTGTTGGACCCTACTTATTAATTCTGCCTTTGATCGGCTATCTTGGGTTACTTTGCTGCCTAAGTAAACAAATTCCCTCAATTGCTCAACACTGACGCAACCCATAACAACACTCGCAGCTATGCACCTCAAAGTTTGATATAACTAAGACGTGAACCGAACAGTATCAATACCTTTGATTTATGGAAGTGAAACGTGAACGTGGAAAATACTACTCGTAAATGGAACCGAGTAGATTCTTCAGAAATACGTGGAGGGAGAAGAATACCTTAAGCGAGAATATATGATAGAATACGGAACGGAAGGTAAGTAATACACATCGTGCTTAATAAAGAGACTGTCGGCCATAATCGGTTAACTTCGGCTTTGTTGAGCGTCGTCTCTGTCATTCATACACGTGTTCCGTCGCGATTTGTCAGTCGTTCTCAAGCGACAGAGACGACGCTCTACAAAGTCGACAGTATCTTTCTTAAGCCCGATGTGTATTACTTGCCGCCGGGTACTTGTATTGATGTAAATTTAAGGCCGATGTGTGAAATGGTTTGAACATGTGGAACGAATGAATGAAGAAAGACTAACAAAACTACTATGCAGTCAATTCAAATGTAAGTGAAAGTCGTGGCAAAGGAAAACCAAAGAATGTACAGTTGATTTAAGTTATTTTGAAAGCAAGGAATGCAAAAAAATAATCTTAAAATTTATATAAGATATGCGTACAGTATTGACGAAAAATGTGTGTCACGTTGGTAAAGTCTGATGCTCTATTCTCTCCGCCTATCTCCATAGACAAACGGCGTGATGGTACGTATAGTTTGATAAAAATCTTGATATAAATATTGAAATTGTTGAACGAGTCCAAAAATATAAATATCTGGGATGCTGACTGAATGCTCAATAGGGCTGGTCTCAGAGAACAAAGTAGCGGTGGAAATAACACAAAGATGCTTTTAAAAAAAATAGGATTTTCTCTACAAGTATGATAGTATTTCAATATCGATTTACGGATACTAATTTTAAATCGATGCAAATCCTCCTTATCGTGTCGAATCATCGGCCCTTACTGAAGCTACCACAAAGAAATTGTATAGAAGTTTTTGAAATATGATGCTATCGAAGAATACTGAAGTGCATAACGTTATGTTATTAAATCCGTAATTATAATCTTGAAACTGATGAATAAAGATATATAGAGAAGTATTACTCGTATCCACTATCGACAGGAGAAAGTTCAAGTACTTTAGACATACAAGTTTAATAAGGGTAGCTACTTTCACAATTTTCAAAGAAATGCATATAACTCGAAAAGTATAAGGCTTTAGCAAAAAAAAATTTTTAACTCTGAACCGTCATAAGCTAGGAGACAGATAGTCACCATTCGACGTGAGTTAATATGAGACAGGTAGTGAGGCTACATTGAAAAGTGTCATAATTAAATACGGAAATTATTTATTTTAATTATTTTTAAAGGAGTAGTAGGTATGTATTGTACCATTTTGAAATCTTGACTATACAGGCCATATATTTATGTAACTTGCCAGGTTAGCGTAGTACATTATTTTTACAGTATGGTGAGTTAAAGTTAGCTGATAAAAAATATTTATTTTTATGATTGGAGAAAAAAAATGTTTTTTTTCGAACAAAGATAAAGACATCCGTTCTAGTTTTGTTATTGAAACTCAAACTGCAAAAGTTGTACAAATAATGGTTGAAAAATCTTTGTAATTTAGAATTGATTCATCACTATCCGCGGATTTCGTCATCCACTGTGGGGCTCGGAACCTATCCCCCGCGAATAATGCGGGAATACTGTATTTTTTATACAGTGCCATTGCGGTTAGATATTCAAATTCGCAAGAGTTGATCCTTTATTGCATACAATTTTTTTTTTTGACAGATTCAATTTTATTTCATTGCTTACTAAAATTGTTAGATATTCTTACGCTAAACAAGACATTCTGGCTTATTGTAACTATAAGAATAAAACTATTAAAAGTTAATACTGCCTTATTTTAAGCATCTTAAATACATTGTAATTTGTTTTATCAAACAGTGTTTATTCCACTTTTTGTAACGGTATAACCCTACCGGTTTCAATATTTTCACCTCATCTTCAGGGGAGCACAAACAAGACTGAATTATGTTCGAACTGGTACCGATATACACGCTTCAACGGTTGGGGACTTCGGGTTGGAGACTGGGGGCTGAGGGAGGCATGGGACGACTTCGGCGAGCAGCGGAGAGATTCTCGGTATATATGCGTTTGCCAGATGTTCACCTCGATTCACTGACTTAGAAATTTCTAGGTCCTCTAATCTGTCCAATTAATTTCCGTTACTACTGATATGTAAGAATTTGGCATCATTGATAGAAAAAGTATGGTTTTCACGGTGACAATGATTAGCCTTTTCAGAATAAATTAGAGGATTGAAACCGGTAGGGTTACACTGTTACAAAAAGTGGAATAAAGAGTGTTTGATAAAACAAATGACAATGTCTTTAAACCTCCATAACGTTAATGCCTTAACTATAAATAATACATCTTAAAAAATAATATTTTCTATATCTAAACCGTGTTACGTTTTCTTTAAATAATAGTATTTATATCCCAGTATAAATAACCAAACTACGAGTATGGTTGAAGTCATAAGTGAAACAAAGACTGGAACCCTTTATTAATTTTGGCTACGAAGTTACTAAACTGCAACCCGATAATTTGAAGTCAGGTGGTCATTTCTTCTCGCTCCACGCTTTGTTTCTTAAGATCCTAATGTACATTATTTTAAACCTACTTTCTACTATTTGACGAAAAAATGTGTTCAATTCTACTCTAGAAATTTGAAAAAACGTTTTTTTAGTTTTTTTTGCTTATTTTTAATGTTTAAACCTTTAAAAACATGTCATCTAAAGGAAATTTTAAAATTCTAAATATTTACGAAGTTATAGCTATAAATGAGGCAGGAATTACGTCGCACCGGTATGACACAGACAATAATCTCAAAACTTCAAACGCGTTTTTCTCGAAACTACTTTTTTCGACTTGGTTGACATAAAATCTCAAGTTATATCCAACCGATTGCCTTTAGATAAATTTGGTATGAAACTTTAATACATGATTTTCTATCGTTTTTACCCTGGAACATTCAAAACTGTTTTTTACTATTTTTTTTAAATTAAAAAAAAATGGGTAAAAAATCAATTTGTTCAAAATGTGTAGAAAATATTTTTTATTTATTTAGTCTGAAAAAACGCCCGTTATTCACACCTCTAGAGTAGAACACCCCTTTAACCCTTTATAGGGCAAGTTTTTATGTTTGAGATATTGAGTTTTTTGTTGAATAAATCATTATTATGTGTATCAAATCAACTTTATTTCTTCGAAAATGTGTTTAAATATTATTTTTTTTGGAAACGAGGCGGTCGCATATGAGACCTGTGCCCATTTCAGGGGTCATGTCAGTGGGAGCAAAAGTGACCAATGAATGTTTGGGTAATAATATCGAAGTTTAGGTTGTATTAGGAAATACAATACTTATATGAGATATAATGAATAGTGATTTATTTATAATACCTATTTACATATTTGACAATGAATTGACCGGATGTTTAGATCGTTGCTACTGAACATGCATCTAACTTAACGACGATCCGTCTTAAATAAGACCTCTGCCCGTCCACTACATTTGCCAAGTTGACATTTGTGTTACTTAAAAACGTTTCATTAAGAAAATGAATCCTTATAAGTATAACCATAAGGGTGGTCGCATATGCGACCCATTTCTGCTTATGCCCGTTAAAGGGATAAAGGAAAAATAAATGCGATATATGAATGAACAATAAAAGACGAGCAAGTTGAGAAATTATCTCATTAAAGTAGTATTTTCTCAGACAATGAAAGTTACGAGGGATATCAAACAGGATGTAACAATAAGAAACAAAATCAATGAGGCAATAAAGCACATACTCGATCCGAACAGGATCCAAATCTGCTAAGATGATAGTCCAGAACAGTATTTTAATAAGGCCGCCAGGTTGTAATATTATGTATACTACCTTGATCAAAAAGTTTTAGGACTTTATTCATAAAATCGAAAATACAAGTTTTTTCATCAAAATCGATATGGTCCCCTTCAAAGTACTCCCCATCGACTGCAACGCACTTACGCCAGCGCTTGATCCAATCCTCGAAACACCGCTGGTACTCAATTTTCGGTATGTCCATCAGAGCAGTCTTCGATTTTTTCGTGACATCCTCTCGGACGCTGTAACGCGTTCCGCGAAGCGGTTTTTTAAGTCGGTTGAACAGGAAAAAGTCGCAGCAAGCCAGCCAGATCAGGTGAATTCGAAGGCTGCTGGATAGTATTCGTGTTGTTTTTGGTCAAAAACTCATGGAAATCATGTCTTTCGCGATTTCAACGCGGTCCTTTTTTTGTATGAAATTGAGGTCTTTCGGTATCAATTTTGCAGCGACACGTCTGAGGCCTAAACCACTAACCAAAATGTCATGAGCGGGTCCATAAGCGATGTTAAAGTCTTCTGCCAGTACCACTGCGTTCGTCATCCTCGACCGACTCACGACCACTTCTGAAGCGTTCGTGCCACCGAAAAACACTTCTCCAACATTTCCAAGGTTGGTTGCACAGTTGGATGCCATTTGATGCAATTTTCAAACTTGTAAAAAATCGAAAACACGCACAAAGGTAGATGTACTCAGTACAGCGTAACTTTTACAAATGTCAAGCTATGACGCTGAAATTTAGAGGGAAGTGTCAATGATAGATGTGGTAACCTAACAAATAAAAAAGAATTCCAATCGGGTGACTGACAGCGCCACACGGTGGCTGGTCCTAAAACTATTTGATTAAGGTAGTATACAATTAAAGTGTAATACACTACAATAATACAATACTTACACGCATTCATAGCCCTTTTACGATTTCTTTGATTTTCTATATTTCCTTTTCAAGAATTTCATTCAGTTGACCTAATCAAACTTTTATTCGTCTTTCTCTCACACGTCTATCAGTAACGTTTGCACTTTATATATTTTTTGTTAAAATTATAATTTTCGAAATAGAGAGTTTTGTAAACGACGTTGTATATTTTTTTGGGTAGACTTCCCTAATAATGTATTTCATTGATCCCATAAAAATAAGATACAATTCCCCAATTACGGAGGTTCGGATCAAATCCAAAAGTCGTAAAGTCATGTTACCTGCGAAACAGGAGAACGGGAACACGTGTTGTTTTTAATACCTAACAAATGTATTTATTAAATCGTATACTTAAAAAAACAACACGTTTAGATTTTTATAACTTGATGTTTTTTTTTTTTTCTGAGCCGAATTTTATTTCGGCCAAATGAGGGAATATTTTATTTTACGGGCATAAATTGTGTGAAACGAATACAAATTGTGTAATTATAGGAGAAGAATACTAATGGCAGGGAGAGAAAGGAAAAGAAATTAGGTTTATGGAGAAATATACGAGCAAAAAAAGGTATAAATGCAAAGTATTTAGTTTCTCGGTAGGGAGAGAAATTGAGGATTTTTATTCCCACTTAGACAACCAGTAGGAAGATTTTAAAATATTTAACAAAAAATTACTTTCTTCTTTTAGGTCTATTGGCATGTTATGGTCCTGCATCATCGTTTCCCTCTTGTGACTTCGACTGCCAGCTGTCTTTCCATCTTTTGGGAGGTCGTCCTGGAGATATGCTTGCTTGGGGGATACTGTCCCTTGCCATTCTTACGGCTCTTGGTTCCACCATTCTGGATACATGTTCGTTCTAGAACCTTCTTCTCTGTCGTCCCCATCTGACAATATATTCAACTTCGCACGTCCTTCGGATTTCTGTGTTTCGTACTCTATCACGAAGGGTTTTGCCAGCGATACTCCTGAGTACCTTCATTTCGCTGGTTCGAAGGAGATTTTTGGTTCTGACAGTGTCGGCTCTGAACTCTATGCTGTATGTCATTATGGGGCGAATATAGGTCTTGTATATCTTCACCTGTTCACCTGATGTTCACCTGATGTTCATATGCTTGTTTTTCCAGATAGTGTTCTTTAAACATCCGGAAATAGCTGCGGCCTTTTGTGATTGTTCAAGCACTTTGCCATAGAGGTCATTATTGAACATTATGCTAGCACCCAAGTATTTTAATTTTGTTATTTGTTGAATTGGAAGTTTTTGATTCTGACAGTGCAGAAAATTAAGGTCGACATTTAAATGATACAATTTTAAAAATAAGATAAAAAAGTGCTTTTATTTCTTTTTTAGGTTGTTGGCTAAAATGTCGTAAAACTTGAGTGAATGAGAACTTAAATAAACTTTTCAAAAAAATGAGCTATTTCTAAGTAGCTCAAATATATAATATTTAGGAAAACTATTATCTATCGTTCTCAATATTGAAAAGCATATCAATTTTATTGACTTCATATAAACCTAGCAATATTCTTCGTGGCGTAGTTGGCAACATACTTGTCAAAGAGTAAAACAAATCCGGAAATGAATCCGCTAGAAATCGAACATAGGGCGCCCCCTTGCTTAGTTTGAATGCTGTTAGACCGCGGAAGAGGTAACAAAACCAGGGTAATGAAGTCGGCGAAAAAATTTCGAATCCGACTCCGACTTTTACTACAAAATTTTTAAATGTTTAATCCGACTTCGGCTCCGAATCTGTCTTCGACTTCAATTAAAGAACTTATATTGCTTACCACATGTTATACATAATTACGTGACATTAGTATTTAAATGTAGGTTTTTGGAAATAATTTCTGCGAGGATTCCTCATTATACTGGATTTATTTTTACTAAATGGTACATAGTTCATAATTCCATAAATTAATTTATGTTGCCAATAACAAAAAAAAAAATTAACTCCGGCTCTGATTCCGACTCCTTAAGACTATGCTTTTTGCAGATGATGTAGCACTGATATCAGATAACCATTGTGACTTGCAGAGCAGCCTGGAAAGATGGAGAGAGATCTTAGAGGAAAACGACTTAAAAATTAGTAAGAAAAAGACAGAATATCTGTACCTGCCATTTGAAGACCCAAATGCCACAACTCCTTCAATGCAACTGGATGGGGAAATATTAGCCGGCTGTGACTCATTTAAGTATCTGGGCTCACTCATTCACAAAGACGGAGGGTGCGCCGCGGATGTTGACCATAGAATAAGTGTGGGATGGATGAAATTCAGATCGGAAACAGGAGTCTTGTGTGACCCAAAAATGCCTATAAAACTGAAAGGAAAGGTATACAAGACTATCGTTAGACCCGCAATTATGTATGGCTCAGAATGCTGGACTATGTACAGCTCCTACTCTAGGTTGAAACAGCAGAAATGTCAATGCTTAGGTGGTCGGCAGGAGTATCACTGAAAGATAAAATTAAGAGCTCACGCATTCGTGGTAGCCTGGGAGTCACTGACATAAATAGTAAGCGGGAAGAGCGACAACTGAGATGGTACGGGCACATAAGACGGAGACCACCAGACCATACTGTAAATCAGGCAATGTCTGTGAATCTTACTCGACAGCCGTCCAGAGGAAGACCAAAGAACTCCTGGATGACTCAATGCTCCAAAATTCTGCAGAGAATCGGCCTAGATGAAAGCGACACCCAGAACCGAAGAACATACAGCCTGAGAACGAGAAGAGCCAACCCCAACAGCCTCTACCTAGGCAATGAGTTGGGACAGTGCCAGGAAGAAGACTCTGATTCCGACTCCACAAAAAAACAACGGACTTAACGACTGCGACTTTTCTCTCCGACCTAGACTCCACAACCTCGGACAACACTCATATTTATTATTACCAAATGGACTCTTTTATCAGACTAGATACCTTGTCTTTCTTTTTTCCAATACCATCAGGAATTGATCCCAAAAATCTTAGATGTCAGTCAAGTATCTTACCAACTAAGCTACGGAGACCGTCATTACATTTTACAGTTCTTCCTGGACTATTCAGGTTAATCAAATGGTATATTTACTTTCCAGGGTGGATGCACACGCTAGCCGAGCGGCTGAAGGTCTCGGTAAGCAACGTGTCTCATGCGGAGAGCTACATCACAGCGCTGTACTTCACTTGCTCCAGCCTGACCAGCGTGGGCTTCGGGAACGTCTCCGCCAACACCACCAGCGAGAAAGTTTTCAGCATTTGCACCATGCTCATCGGAGGTAAACCCATTTTTATTTTATAAATTCTCTATATCTCACAAAAGGGGTAAAACAAGGATGTATCATGTCACCATGGTTGTTGAAAGTGAAGGAACCACAGAAATCAATAGAAGGCTTCAAATGTCAAATAGAAATGTGTGCGGATTGCTTTCTGCTGATGGCATGATAGTGTTTGTGAAAAAAAAAGGCTGAATTACAGAGTATGGAAGTTCCTAATCCAATAGAGCATCACCTTCATAACCTTATACTTAATTTTTGTAACATTTTTAATCTGTCAATAATACACTCATACATACCATCACTCCATTTCTCTGTCAGGGTAGACAGAGAGGGCAGAGTGCCTGACTTTCCTATCTCGACACACGTCCTTATCTTTTACTTCATCCATTCCCTTCTCATGCAAATTTTAAGATGTCTGTCAATAATAGGTGGGTTTGAATCTCTAGTTAAACCGTATTTGAGGAGAATCTGTTCGCTTAATGGTTCATTGTAATTTGTTTCATCAAACACTGTTTATTCCACTTTATGTAACGGTATAACCCTACCGGTTTCAAGGTTTTCATTATATCATCAGGGAAGCATAAACAAGCCAAATTACACAAAAACAATATACTCATAATACCTGTGATTTCATTTAACCGGGTATCAACTTACAAAATAAGTTAATTTGTCAAAAAACAATTTTATAATCTAACCCATTTTAAAGCTGAATATTCAATTCAAAACTCCTTGGAATTGATTGAAAAGCTAAAAACACATAGAATTATTGTACTTCATAATGCTAAACTAGTATCTTTTGATGTCACTAATCTCTATCCAAGTATACCAGGATCTTCAGGAGATCTTCAGGAGATCTTTATAGCGAGAAAAAAATATCGTAAATGAAAATAATAAGGACTCCATTAAAAATTCGGAATTGATTTCACTAATGAACTTATGCATTAAACAAAATTACTTTAATTTCAACAATACTCATATAAAGAAGAGAACACAAATGCTGTCACTCCCCTAATGCAAATGGATGGAGAAACATTACCAAATTGTGACTCCTTTAAGTATCTTGGGTCACTCATCCATAGCGATGGAGGATGTGCAGCAGATGTAACACATAGAATTAGTGTGGGATGGATGCAGTTTAGATCAATGACGGGAGTTCTATGTGATCCGAAAATGCCAGTAAAGTTAAAAAGAAAAGTATACCAAACGATTGTCAGACCCGCACTCCTCTATGGCTCCGAATGCTGGGCGATGTATAACTCTTACTCCAGGCAACTAGAAACTGCTGAAATGCGCATGCTAAGATGGTCAGCTGGTGTGTCCCTAAGAGGCAGGAAGCCTAGGTGTTACAGACATCAACAGTAAGATGGAGGAGAGGCGAATGGATTGAGATTGTGTGGGCATGTTGGACGAAAAGATATACTAGGTGACTTTATGCTTTGTCACACCAAAGTGCTTCGCACAAATTCATTTGACATTTGGGAGTGGTTGAGTCAACAAACGATGCCACTCTCAAAACTAACCAATTTCACTACAACTTAACATCTTTATTTACTTTCTGTGCAACTTCATTCCAAAGTGATTTTATTACAGATACATTTTTGTATAATTTGCTCGATGGGTTACACAAAGGCTCCCGTTTATACACAGCTGTTAATAAAACTTCCGCCATCTTATAAAATCAAGGTGACACAATAAAATTAACCAACACGTCTGTTCACTAGGAGATTCACTCGGTGACTAATCGTTATGTAGCGTGGCGCGAAGCGTGCAGTGTGCCCATTGCGATAGTATTCGGTGCGTTGGTTCGCTAGGATATGTCGCCTAACTCACAGCGTAGCTCTAAGCACCAAGTGAGGCTCTTACCTGTGTGGCCGAGGCATTACCGATATCGTCCGTAATAATAAAAGCACAGTTTATTAACTTTAGAAAGCAGACTGTCAGGAGAACTTGGTATTCGAACCCACTGTTATTGTCACATTGAGAATATTAACACAAACAAGTTGAGTGAAACTATAGGAAGGTGGTGGCTGAAGCCATTAGATTGGAAACCTGCATACTATATGTTAGGAGAAACATATAGTATTTGGTATAAAAATCGCAGCAAAATTTACTAAGAGTAGGTACCTGAACTACAAAGAAACTTATGGAAAGCCCCCGATATATGATAGTAACACATTCGGATTTAAGTGAAGTGTAGTATTTGTGTATAGGTATCATATATATAATTACAAAATAAATATATATGAGTATATTAGTTGAATGTAGGAATAGGAAGGTGATGCCTTCACTTCCACTTGTCTGCCAGATGTTCAATAAAACATATTGGGTTAGAAAACCGTAGAAAATTTAACAAGGAAAGACGAACTACGAAAGAACCTTGTTAGATCTCCCGATATGTGATGGTAACATGTTCGACCTTATATATGGTGTGTTTTTTGTGTTCATATATGATCGTAAGTTTTGATAAAACCTCCCAAAAAGGGTTGTTTTCAAGTGCTTCTTAAAGCTGCATCCATTATCTCAAGCACTTAGAGACAGGCCATCCCGCACCATGAGACCAACAATGGTAAAAGCTCTATCATTATACCACACCCTATTAATTTAAATGTTAATGCATCGCGGTCATTCTATCCTATCTTCTCTGTGAATTCAGCTGGGAAGGAGGTCCTCTCGATAGATATACTCGTATATGTTGTGAGAGTTTCTTGATCCGGATGTACGAATATATCTAACTGAATGGGATCTCAATTAGTTCTAGTGTCAGTGTAGGTAGATGGAGTAAAAATAAAAAAATAAAAGTCTAAATACGAGGCATATCCAGAAACTAAGTGTACTGAATTTTTGTAGGTTACAATTTTTTTAATTTAAACAAAAAAATTACGTGGTTACCGTAGTCCATATGTAAGCTATTTTTCGACATAGTCGCCATTCCTCTCAATGCAGGTGGTGAAGCGGGGTATCAACTTTTTGATGCCTTCCTCGAAGTAGTTTCCCGCCAACCCCTCCGTCCACTTCTCTACCTCCTCCTTTACATCCTCGTCGGTTGAAAACCTTTTTCCACCCATGTGCAGCTTCAAGGAGGTAAAGAGATAGTAATCTGAAGGTGCTAGGTCAGGGGAATACGCGGGATGGTTCAGGACAACCCATTTAAACGAGGCGAGCAGTTCCCTTGTGGCGTTGGCCGTGTGTGGTCATGCATTGTGTGTGGTCTTGCCTCTCCTCTTGTTCTGAATCGCCCTCCGCAATTTTTTTAGGGTCTCACAGTATCTTGCAGAGTTGATGGTCTCCCCTTGAGGCATATATTCAATTAAAATTATGCCTTGACAGTCCCAAAACACGGATGCCATGATTTTCTTGGCTGAAATTGTGGTTTTGAACTTTTTGGCGGAGGGTGAAGAGGTGTGACGCCACTGTTGAGACTGCCTTTTGGTTTCAGGCGTGTAGTGTGCAACCCAAGTTTTATCTCCAGTAACGATGGAGCGGAGAAATTCATCTCCATGGAGTTTGCAGCGCCTCAAAAACTCTTGCCTTTTTACAAAATTTCGCACTTGGCGGAAGATTGGTTTGACATTTTTCACGAAACGTGTTGTCGCGTCGACACTTCTCAACGTACTGACCTCGAACCGGTCTCGTTGCGGAGGGGAAGGGTCAGGCTACACGGAAGTGTAACCAACATGTCGAAAATAAAATCCATCCGGTCGTGAGAGCCTCAGTACACTTACTTTCTGGATACGCCTTGTATATAAATAATTGCAAACTCAAAGCTTCAATTTAGTTTAAAACATCTTTGATGTTCATAGCCTCATCTACCATTTAAAGTCTGACTTTTTCAAAGAGATTATTAATGGATCCACCCCTTGACTGTGTCTTATATTACCGTTTCCCGATATAACCCTCCAGGTTTCTCCCACAACTCCTCGCCTTATAAACTCACCCCCTAACAAATTTCATTCCAGCACCTTATAAAGAGGCGTTCAGATTAAAATAGAAATCATTATTTACAATTTATACCAGGAATCGAGAACGTGTGGTTCGGAAGTTGTGTGACACTCTGAGCCAGGAAGGATGGCGTTATTCTCATGAAACGGGATATAATATCTACTCTTAAATTGTTCACAATTATAATAAAAGAAAAACTTGAAAAACATATTACAAATAGAGAGGAACAGCAGGGATTCAGAAAGAACCGCTCTACTACCGACGCTTTATTCACTCTTAGACAAATTAAAGAAAAAGCATTAGAATACAACAAACCAGCCTACCTCTGTTCAGTCCATCTTACAAAAGCTTTCGGCAGTATTCGGTTGAAGGACCTTCTGAACACTTTATCCACAAAAATGATACCTCCATCACTCATTAATGTCATAAGAGAGATCAACCTGAATAGTAACACAAAAATCAGAGGAAATGGGAAATATAATAAACCCATAAAAACATCAGTTTGAATCAGACAAGGCGATAGCCTAAGCCCATTTCTCTTTATCTGCATAGTGGATAATATCATTGCAGAGGTTGCATCTCTCAAGTTGGAGTACACTCTTGGTAAGGAAGCGGTGGGAATTCTCTGTTATGCTGACGACGCTACACTCACAGCTGAAAATAAAAATGACACAGAGAATGCTCACAAAGTTCGATGAATCCTGCTCAAAGTACAATATGATTATCTCCGTAGCAAAAACCAAGTGTATGACATTCTCCAAGGACCCATTAGAGTGCAGAATTTCAGTACGTGACGAGCCAATTGAACAAGCAACCCAGTTCAGATATCTTGGCAGTTAACTGCTCAGCTCTCATGACCTCCCCAGAGAAGCAAGGCCTCAGGTAGATAAAGCTTTAGTTGTGGCGGGCTGCCTGAGAGATGTAATATGGAGGAATAAAGATATGAGAACGGATAACAAGGTACGCATTCATAAGATCTGTGTGCGACCTATCCTCACAAATGGCATCGAAGCGAGGGCGGACACTGTTAGGACAAAAAGTATGCTAAGGACAACGGAAATGAGAACTCTGCGCGCTATTGCTGGGAAGACTTTGCGTGATCATGTAAGGAACACCACAATCCGAGAGGTCTGTGAGGTCCAGAATGTGGTCAGATGGGGACGACAGCGTCGACGATACTGGTACCAACATGTACAGAGAATGAATTCCACAAGAATTCCATACATAGCTCTGCATGGGGTGCCAGATGGACGACGTCCGCCACGGAGACCCCCGAAACGATGGAGAGATAGCTGGAGCTCAGCATCACAGGGCAATCCTTCAGTAACAGAGTCATGAGAGTCTACAGAAAGTTTAAGACGAAGAAGAAGGGATATAATATCCTTTCTTTTAAACTAGACTCATTCTTTTGTGTGCATGGTACATCTGGCGGGCGTATTGCTGTACAGCAATTTATTCCAACCAACTAGCTAATTTCGGATACATTAAACTGTTTTTATCCATGACACATCCAATATATCTTTGAAGTTTGTTCCAGTCACGTCGAGTAGACCACAAATGAAAATGTATAAAATGCTGCATATATTGGAATACTAAAGAGTCACGTCCGTGTTCTAAAAGGAACTGTATTTTTTCGCCAAAATATAAAGAAAAATTTGAATAGTTAATGATGAACCTGATTTCATTTCATTTTTGAAGATCTTTCACATAAAGATGCTAGAGAAGTCTTTGTTGTATTCGATCTAGGAAACTCTCGCATTGTCCATCCTTACCACTTGCTTTCGTCAGTTTCTCCGATCTTTCCCACAGCTTAAAATATTTTCTACTGTTCACATTTTTCTCGAGTGTGAAAGTTTTTTATTCTGATTTGAGTTTTTTTGTCTGAAACATTTCAAAATATGTTTTTTTCCATTGTTGAAAGGATGTGTTTCTATTGCATATTTACTACTGCACTGGGTGTCTCAATCGAACTCACTACTGTCTCCTCAATTCAACCTTTAGAATGGCCGATTGGTCTCAAGACTTGAAATAAGTATATTTTAAACTAAATAATTTACGCTCGGGTGCTACTTTAGTGGACAGACGTGATTTTATATTTTCTGTTTAAATGTTTAAAGTAAATTATATTTTTTTAGATATTTCTAAGCTGTGCACAGTATCCTATTAAATGTACAGTACCCGGCAGTAAGTAATATGGCTTGAGAAAGAGACTATCGGCCATAATCGGTTAACTTCGGCTTTGTCGAGTGTCGTCTCAGTCGCTTGACAATGACTGACAAATCGCGACAGAACACGTATATGAATGACAGAGACGACGCTCAACAAAGCCGAAGTTAGCCGATTATGGCCGACAGTCTCTTTCTTAAGCCCGATGTGTATTACTTACCGCCGGGTACTTGTATACGAGTATTTGATAATTTATTTTAGTCAATAACAATATCATTTTAACGTGCTTATTTGTAATTCAACAGTTATATTGATATTGCGTAATGTTTCATCAATTCATAATCTTTATTTTTTGTTAATGTTCATTTTCTTAAATTATATTTCAATTAAATCGATCTTTTTCTGCCTCAAAGCATTCTTAATATGGATGAAGTGTGAAGCTTTAGGGAGCAATTGAAGACAACTCTTTTTGGAAAGTTTTATCGTAATTTATGATATGAATACTACACATACACTTCGTTACAACTTAAGCCGAACGTGTTACTTTCACATGCCGGAAGTTTACTAAAGGTTTCTGCGGTTTTCTTACCAATTGTGGGTTTTAAATATAGAAATAAATGGGAAAGTTTTTAATTCAATGGCCGCATTCACCACATCCCTATTTTTACAATTTTTTTTAAGTGAAACTTCTATTGGCGCGGTAAGACAAATTGACCTGAACGTCACGAAAAGTGAAACGGTGTATCATATTATTATTTCATTACTATTAAATTATTATTTATAATTCATAAATATTTTATTTATGTATAAATTATTATTAATTATTTTAAAATTAATATTTTTTTATTTTTTACAATATTTAATATTATTTTTATATTAATAAGTGTATTATATTTTTATTAAAATTATTATTTATTATTAAAATTATTATTATTTATTTTATAAAATAAAAATATTTTTTGTCATATGTTATTTTTATATTAATATATAATATTTAATAATTATTAATTTTATTTTAAATTAAATTATTTTATTTTATATTTTTTTAAATATTTATTTAATATATAATTTATATTTAATATATAATAATATATAGTGTACATGTTATTATATTAACAATTAAATTATAATTAATTATAATATAAATAATTAATAATGAAATAAATATAATATAATGATAAATAAATAATTAAATAATTATTTAAAAATAATAACTTTAAAATATTAATTTGTTTAATATTAAAAAATATAAATGTTATATTATTAAGTGTATTATATTATTATTAAAAAATGATTTATTATTAAAATTATTATTATTTATTATAAAAAATTAAAATATTTATATTTTTTTATTTAATTTAGAGAGATTTTCTTGAATTAAATTCCACATAACTATTTCCTAGTCCTAAAAAAAATCGTTAACAAATGGAAAAAAAGCAATGCATAAAATCAACTTTTCCTAGGTGCTAAGAAGTTTCACTTCTACCGCGCGAGAGTCTCACTCATCTGTTTTTTTTTAATATATTTATATAAGTGGGATTGAACCCCGAATTTGAGATTATTTGAAAAATCTTCCCTCTAATCGGACATATATAAATTATAATTTTACTATGTATTATTATTACAAAAGCAATGCAAGAAATAAACATCTCAATAGATCAGTCGAGCTACTTTGCGATATCGCAGCATCCCAGTGAAACCGAGGTATCTCCTTCCTCCTACGGTTTAAAGTAAGGGTCTCCAATTTTTTTTAGCCTAAGGGCCACACTGACTCATCCACTAAGACCCAAGGGCCAAGACCTAACTAGTTCATCATACCAACATACTGTAGTTTTGAATTACACGCAAATTTTCGTATTGGGACTAGCCGGCGAGTGAGGTATCTATGGCGCAGGTAGCGAGGGTGAACTCCGTTTCGTACGCAATTCATTTCACTACGTGAATTACCTATTTATGTCACTTGTTGTAAGTTTTTAAGATAAATCTCATATCATTAATAACAGCTAAAATGTTCAATTTCATTATGTATGTCAGTTATTGAGTTTCTTAATTTGTCGTTAAATGAAAACATCTGATTATTATTTTGTATGATTTACTTATATTGTAAATTTTACAATGTAATCAAAATAAACTATGACGGGCCGGATACCGGGCATATCCGGGCCGGTGTTGGCCCGTGGGCCGTAGTTTGGAGACCCCTGGTTTTAAGGATATTATCTATACCTTATTGGTTTTAACGCACGTGAATGTTATATTAAAATGTAGGCATTTGTGAAGAATTTGTGTGAAACCCGCGGGTGATTCGTCACTCTCAATATTTTTTGTAATATATCCACTTACTTGAATCCGGTTTCAACCCATGGGTCTATCGCACAAGGTTTCTTCTAGGTATTTTGGGAGACTACCTTCTAAGCAAGAAAAAGAATGTGAGGTTTTCTTCTTATATATTTAAGTTGCTAATGGGAGCAGCATCCAATCTGACATTGTTAAAAATATATAGTTTTATATTCGAGGTACAGAAATATTGATCTCTTTATACAGGCAATGAGAATTACCAACTAGCCAAGCACTCTTCCTTTGTTTCACGGGCTGTCTCTTTTAAATAGAGTCTCGGATATTGACATCTTAAAATTTTCAGAAAACGTTTTTAAAGAAGGAATTTTGAGCTTTCTTATACTAGAGAAAATGTAGCATGGTCCCTGTGACAGTTCACAAATTTGCCCCAATACAACCTTGTAACGACGTTCAGTAATTTTAATTATTTTATCAAATTTAATATAAACCTCGATTCTAATAAATAGCAAATTATTTAGGTAAATACATTATATAAAACTAACAATAATGACAAATTAATACATCTTGTTACAAATTAGCAAAAATGTGACAGTTTGTTAAAATCAAATAATATTTGGTGGCGTTTGTCAAAAGTCACTACGTTAGTCTGCATTGGCTAGGGATGGGGTATACGATAATTGGATTTTCGTTTTTTTATACCTACCTTAAATTTAATGTTCGTAATTAGTATTAATTCATAGTGGATCTTGGCCTATTTAAAGATAGATACAAATCATACAATACATTAGAAAGTCAGTATAATGAAAATTAGGAATTAAAAGGTCAGTTTAGAGAAAAACTATTTTTCGATATATAAAAAAAATTATTCGATTTGTAAAAAAATCGATTTTACCCTATCCCTTTGAGACATGACATTTCAAACGTCACAGGGACCATGCTACATTTTCTCTAGTATAGTAATGGAAGATAGATATTTTGACTTACTCGTAAATATTCCCTATTTATTGATTTTCATCTCTTTTCATTGTACATAATTATCTTTAAACTTTCTATGTTTTGGTTCAACCTGTATATGCACGATTTATAAAACAATTAAACAAATATTTAAAGTTCGCATCCTTTCATGGATATTTCTTTGTAATTTGTCCAAAACTCACAATTTTGATAACCATGTATTCTCGGTTTCAGCCCTGATGCACGCCGTGGTGTTCGGAAACGTGACGGCCATCATCCAGCGTATGTACTCGCGCAGGTCGCTGTACCAGAGCAAGTGGAGAGATCTCAAGGACTTCCTCACGCTGCACCAGATTCCCAAGGAGCTCAAACAGCGAATGCAGGACTACTTCCAGACCATGTGGTCGCTCAATCACGGCATCGATATGCACGAGGTAAGGACAGTACACAAGTAGCACGAATCAACATTTTTTCTTTTAAAAATGCTTATCTAAATTAAATTTACGTATCATGCGAGCTTCCTTAATATTTCCTTACCTTCGTTTTTGTTTGGTCAAATATCTATCACAGATTTTTTTTTATTTATTTACACATGACAATATATACATAATTTGTGAAAAAACAATAGGTAATTTAATTTGGACATACTATTTTAATGGATCTGGGTTTGTCGCCTTCATTTGTCGTGTCCCCAGTAAACTAGACTTTTGCCTGTATCTCACTGGGGATATTCAGCATGAAAAAATAAATCGATACTTCTTTCCGATTTTCGATTACACAAAAACAAAAACCCCGTTGAACATTCTCATCAACCTGACAAACAGTGACAATCAATTACAACTGGAAACATCATGCGAAATCCAACTCCTCACACATCATCACTCCAGAAAGACCAAAAATGTTCATCCCATAATATAGCGCACACAATCATAAAAATAAAAACAAAAATATATAGAAAAACAAATATAAAACAACAAAAAGAAACTTACACTCAAGAGCTCACACAAACCTTTTCCACGCGTCATTCATTCTGAAAGCCCAAGTACTCAAACTCCTGTCGCAATAACAACCACGCTCCGATCGACTGCTTAAATGATTTTCCTCCCTTTACCTTTATTGAATTCGGCACGCCATTGTATGTCATGGGAGCTAAATAGGCATATTGCCTTTGGGCAAAAGAGGTTTTAACTCTAGGGATGGTAAACATTTGATCAGTTGCCATGCGTGTCATGTGTCTCTACTGAGTCTGCATCTTCCCTTCCTCTCGATGGTAGTGCCAGAGAATGGATTTGAGATGCAAATTGGCTATGTTCAAGAATTTAGTACTTTGAGTTTAGATAAATACTAACAAGAGCCGAATAAATGTCGTAGAAATGCATGCACTGAGAATAATACATGAGGTGACAATGTATGACAAAATACTGAAACAGGCAATAAGGGATGAATGTGAACTTAAGGCTGGTGTATTAAGTAAGATGAAGAACAACACTCTGAGATAGTTTTAACATACAGAACGAATAACTAAGAAAACAAATATAGAGTGAAAATGTAAGTTAAAGGCGTTAAAGAAGAAATTATGGTTGGACCAATTGAATAATATTTTGAAAGAATGAAACGTAGAAAGTCATAATCATTGTCACCGTGAAAACCATACTTTTTCTATCAATGATGCCAAATTCTTACATATCAGAAGTAACGGAAATACGAGTAAATTGGACAGATTAGAGGCCCTAGACATTTCTAAGTCAGTGCATCGATCCGAACATCTGTTGAACAGTTATATCCCAAAAATCTCTCCGCTCTTGGCCGAAATCGTCCCATGCCTCCCTCACCCCTCAGCCCCCAACCGTTGAAGCGGGTATATCGGTACCAGGTCGAACAGAATTTAGTATTGTTTGTGCTCCCCTGAAGATGAGGTGAAAGCCTTGAAACCGGTAGGGTTATACCGTTACAAAAAAGTGGAATAAACTGTGTTTGATAAAAATAAATTACAATGTCTTTAAACCTCCACAACGTTAATGAATTAACTATAAACAACATCATAAAAATCTTAGGAATTGTATGAAAAGGTATACGGATGTGGAAGAGGAAGAGGAAAAAAATGCAGAGAAGGATATAGAGGAAAAAATACCTCCCTTATCTGTCCCCGTGATCACCAGCTTCGCCAGACTTTCGTCATTCTTTCCAGTAACATGCTCAAAGCATGTTATCAATTTTTATTCGATTATTTGTTATCTTATATAAGTTCTAACAGTCTTCTATAATTATAATACTAACCCACGCAACATATTGTCAGAATTAAGTTTGAATATTGTAATTTATTTTTAACAAACACTGTTTATTCCACTTTTTTGTGACGGTATAACCCTACCGGTTTCAAGGCTTTCACCTCATCTTCAGGGGAGCGCAAACAAGACTAAATGCTGTTCGAACTGGTACCGATATAGACGCTTCAACGGTTGGTGGCTGGGGGGTGAGGAAGGCTAGGGATAATTTCGGCCAAGAGCGGGGGAGATTTTGGGGAAATAACTGTTCAACAGATGTTCCGATCGGTATAAACAACATAAGTTTGAATATATTTGACCAACTTCCAACGACGAGATGTTGCACGTGACAAGTACTCAACCGAATCTCAACCTAGATTAACCCTTCCTTCCCTGTGACGTGTAACTAGTAAACATTGCTTCTAAAAACTTTAATATCTCTATAAATATAATAAAAACTGGGTTCAGATTTTAGGTATTCCTCCGTAATACATTTACGCATTGAATGAAAAAAATAATATTAATAATAATTAGCACTCATCGGCCAAATCAGAGATATTTTGTGAAAATCGGGAATAAATTCAACAATACAATCAAACGTGTGCCAGTGTGTAACGTGGGTATATTAATTCTAAAAAAATGCTATGGGTGAGGAAGTGACGCTATTCATATGGGAACGCAAGAAATAAAATCTCAGTTCGCTCGTTTCTCTCGCTTTAGTAGCTCGCGGGCTTTCGTTTGAGGTGGTCGCCTCGCCCGTTTTGTGAACATCGACCGATGTTTTTTTTCATATTTTCAGCAATTAAATTTCAATTATTATCACTTTTGACTTCAAATTTAATTAATTTAAGCGATTTGCTATGAATATTCTTATTTTTCCGATTTTAAATAGTTAATTTTTACATGTGTATTGAATACACAGTACCGGAAGGCGCGGATTTTTTTAGCACAGGAAGAGAAAGGTTAAGGTGCGGTTCTAAAAATAAATAGATAAATTGCTTTTTATTTATATTCCCGTAACTTACTGAACTGAAGGAGTTCTTTCCTTTTCCGTTTTTTTATAAAAACTCGGTAAATTTAAATTTCCCTTTGAGACCATCCAGCATCCGCGAAAAGTATCAATTTTTATTTTGTTTGCCCCAAGTTCTAATTAAATACTCTTGTCGCGATTTCATTAAATCTTTCATTAAACAAGAAATTCCGCGATGCGCAAACTTCTTTCGTCTCCCGCGTGATCGTGAAAGTGATCAGTACGACATCTATGTATGTGTTCGCGTAATAAAACAGAACGGGAAAATTTAACTGTAATTTAATTTTGCGTAAATCTGTACCGATAGAGATGTACGATTTGGTAACGCTGACAAATTAATGTATGAATTGCGAATAAATGTACGTTTAATTAAAATTAGAATATTTCAATGCGTTTCCATAAATAATTTTAATGTTTGTGCAAGTCTTAATTTCAAATTCAACGACCGATCTAAATACTTAAGTAAAAAATAATATGGATAGATGGTATTTTGCCATCAGGAGGATGAAAGCTTCAGTTGTATACATATATCCCAGTGTATGCAAATTTTCAAAATTATTCATTACACGCTGAATGGTTGACTTGCTTGGCATATAATTTAAACAAAAAAAAACAAGTAATTTTCTTCGCGTATTCACAATTATTGAAATACAATGTTTTAATAACTACAACATGTTGTTACGAAGTTAGACGCTCCATAATAAATTGTTATTGACCACTCTCTACGACTGTCAAATATGAACTGACAAATAATAGCCAAATCAAAATGGCGGCCAAACAAAATCGGCCTGGAACATAAAACGCACCCTGTATTTACCGTATATTGTAATATATATTTTGGCTTTGGTTAATGCATTGAATAACTTATTTATTTAACGATTCATTATAATCAATCTGACGGGATTATTGCCAAGTGGCAATTTCTTCCAACGAACCAGACAAAAGTAACATAAATAAAGGTAGCTACATGGTCGCATTTTTTTTTAAATTATTATTCTCTTTTACTAAATTTGTGAACAATATATTAAAACAATATGTAAAAGTGAAAGTGAGATATCATCACTCAAAGAATGATGGAGAGGAAAGAAAAGTCAGGAATGAAACACGTTATATTACTAACTTGAAATTAAGACATTTTTCAGTCGCTTAACTTAGCTAACACAGAACTTATACTGAGCTAACACAGAACTTCTCTGTCCTGAAGCTGTTCTCATGCGATATTTTTCATAATCTGAAATTTCATTCCCTTATTCTATTAATACGCTTCATAAATTTGAAAAAACCTTTAAAAGAGAAATCTCTGGACTGTGAAAACTAAGAGATTTCTCTCGGTTTCCACAACCATTGCGTAACCACAAGGTTACAGCTGAATAACTTGCCATTAGACCTATAGTAACGTAGCCCGTGAGAAATTGCTGGTGTTGTTTAAAAATTAGCACATAAATTGCTGGTGTTGTTTCAAAAAGTAGCACTTTTAAATCTACTAGATAATTGTAAGGTAAGGAATTGTAAGTTAAGGAATCTTAAGATAAGGAATCGTTAGCTATGGAATTATTAGGTAAAAAATCGTTAGGTCAGGAATCGTAAGGTAAAAAATCATTAGATCAGGAATCGTAAGGTAAAAAATCATTAGGTCAGAAATCGTGAGGTAAAAAATCATCAGATCAGGAATCATAAGTTAAGGAATCGACTTCGCTATGGTTTCAGTAACAGCACTTACCTTGTGCATATAACATATTTCGTTTTTTCTTATAATATACGATCAATTTCGACCATTAAAATATTAAGTAAACTTTTAAATAAAATACTTTTTCATTATTTTGTATTCACCGCTGTTTTATTTGAGTTCATTACCGGTTTCAAAGACTTCCGTCTTTCTCGGCAGGTGAAGTTGAACTAAATTATGTCTAAAATACGTTTTGTTTTTTCTAATTATAATAGGTACAGAAGAAAAGGAGATGAGTAGACGGAAGACGGAGGTATTTGAAACCGGTAGTGAACTCAAATAAAACAGTGGGAAATATAAAATAAAAAATAACCGTTTTATTTATTTTATTACAAATTTAAAAACATGACATCACTAAATGAAGCAAATATATTTTCTAAGATTCAAGAAAAAAATATGTATGCGAGTATGTTTGTTTTAAAAAAAGTTTAAAGGATATGTAGGGTACCCACGTCCCTAAAATATTGTCAACATGCAGGGTCAACGACCGATGAATCAACCTCTGGATATGTACAATTGTCACATACCAGAACGTCAACACTGTTTACACGCAAATAATATTTACATCGCATTCCAAGGTAGAAAGAGAACATATCACGCCGTCTCGCCGTTTCGACAATAAATATCCTACCCACTGTATTATCCGCAGCGCTTCCGACCACCTCAGCACGCGCAGGAGTGAGATCGAGATATACCGCGGACGCAGTCACGCGTCCCGTTCTGAAATTCTATATATACCTACTTATCGTTGAATAAAGAGCACTTGTTATTATTCACTTGACCATTCATCGCTGTTTACTATTTATTGATTATTCACTCTCACTTCCCGCATTCCTGAATCGACGTATTTTATTTTAAATACAAAACAAATCAAAATCATCACGACGTATCAAATTAAGCATCCCGCTAAATTGATGACCCCGAACGAAAAGGAACACAGAATTCGATTAAAGCGAATACAGAGATGTCAACATCAACATCATCAGCACGTCCTACTAGGACACACGCTAAAGATATATTAAAACAAAATAGAGATCTTACCAAGTACAAAAGTAACATAATTTATGCAAAACTATAATCAGAAGAAGTATACATATATTACCATATGGACAAGCACACAGCAGACCAAGACCCGGGGCTGTATCCCGCGCACGGAAGGATTCTCACAAAATAACAATATACACAAAGAATAAAATCCGTTGGGAAAATAAATTCATACAATACGTAGAAAAATATAATTATCTCCACAAGATTACCTTTATCTATATTCTTTTTAGAAAAATAAGAAGTTTAAACTCTACAAGTACGAGTATTTCAATAAATATGTTAGATACATAAACATTCCAATCAAATCTGGAAATATTAAAACTATAAAAACTCTATTTTAAATTACATTCATGAAGGATTCTCAAATCATGCTTAAGATACAATGAAGAAACAGAAGTTATAAATTAATATGAACAAAAGTAATAAAAACAGAAGTAATAAAAAAGCAGAAGTAATAAAAAAGCAGAAGTAATGAAAAAACAGAAGTTATAAATAAACAAGTTAAAAAAACAGAAGTAATTAAAAAAAACAGAAGTAATAAAAACACAGAAGTAATAAAAAAAACAGAAGTAATAAAAAAACAGAAGTAGGTAATAAAAAAACAGAAGTTATAAAAAAACAAGTTAAAAAAACAGAAGCTATAAAAAAACAGAAGTAATTAAAAAAAACAGAAGTAATAAAAACACAGAAGTAATAAAAAAAACAGAAGTAATAAAAAAACAGAAGTAGGTAATAAAAAAACAGAAGTTATAAAAAAACAAGTTAAAAAAACAGAAGCTATAAAAAAACAGAAGTAATAAAAAAAAAGGAAGTAATAAAAAAACAGAAGTAATAAAAAAACAGAAGTAATAAAAAAAACAGAAGTAGGTAATAAAAAAACAGAAGTAATAAAAAAACACAGGTAATGAAAAAACAGAAGTAATAAAAAAACACAGGTAATGAAAAAACAGAAGTAATAAAAAAAACAAGTAATAAATAGAGAGGTGCATGGCCCCGCAGTAACGCACTAGACTTCCGTGCAGAAGGTCCCGGTTCCAGCCCCGCGGTGTGCTATTCCCCTCGAACGACACAGACACTTTTTCCGCCTAGTGATCGAGGGTATAAGGATACCTATGACTTCGATCATATCTATTATTTTAAAATACACATATTCAAATATCCAATATATACATCGTCCAGCATTCGGAGCCAAATGACTATCTTATAGTCATTCAAATGACTATCCATCTCCACGAAATTCATAAACCCATACGTGAGTATATGCCCACGAACCCCACAAAGACGGACAATCACCCGAACAATATTTTTCATATAAAGTGAGATATCATCAATCAAAAGGAAAGGAAGGGAGGGTGGAGAGGAAAGGAAAAGAAAAATCGGGAATCAAACACGTTATTTTACTGACTTGAAATTAAGAGTTTTTTCAGTTGCTTCTTAAAGCATGCCAAGGACGGAGCGAGTCTCATAATATATTGGTTTATAACTGATTCCAGAGTCTCACTGCATGGACAGTAAAGGACGACGTAAAAAAAGAGGAGCGGTGAACTGGAAAGGTCAATATAAAATCTCTGTTTGAGCGTAGCGCTAATCTATGATTGGAAAGACGCTGAAAATTTTCGACGAGATTAGAAGAGGTGACGGTTCAGTTAAGGATATTATACAATAGAGACAGTATGTGAATTTGTCGTATATTTCCAACATTCAATCAGTTCAATGCCTTCTGGTATTAAGTTATATTTATACTAAGCTGGAAGAAAATACCACATGACATGAAACTAAGGCGCTATATAACATTTATATGTTAAATTCCATTTTTGTTTGTGTTTAGAAGCAATGTGTACTAAGTTACACATCACGAGGAAGGAAGGGTTTTAATAAGACATTTTTACTCTGGCTCGGACGTAACGGGTTCGATTCCCTTTGGGAGTCATATTTTTTCTAAAAAGGGTTCCAGTCTGGTTTTAACGTAAGGCCTTTTTAACATCATTTTAGTTGGTTCGAAAAGATTGACACATAGTATGTTAAATAGTAAACCAGCCAGGTTGTACAAGATAAAGCGAGTAAATTATACCGAATATCTTTATATCTGAAAAACAAATAAAATATGGGTAATATATGATTTAAAAATTCAAGCAAACACTTTATTTCAAGGTATATAAGTTATAATGGTCCTTAGTCTTCCTTGGGGAAGACAAGAAAAGGGCGGAAAGGAGTTAGGGGCGAGAGACAACAGACAGGAGACAGAGGACAAGAGGGGAACAATATTTCCCGTCCTCTGCCCAACCCTCAACCCTCATTTCATATTCTGAAACTTCCATTTCACCTTTGTCTATGTTTCTGCAAGCTGATCAATATTCATGTGTTTTTAGAAACCTTTCTTCTGAGAAAATAAAGAAGATACCAAGGTGAATTTTTAAATTTTGCGGTTTCAATATATTTCAAAATGTAAATATGACCGACGATCTGTCAAATATGTTTTTTTTACCCGCGAATATTAAGCGGAAAACGCTCCAAATATTTTATTTAAAACTTCATTATACATCCATCCAAGGATGTGCGAAAACTTAATTATACATCCATTCAAGGATGTGCGAAAACTACATTATACATCCATCAAATGATGTGCGAAAACTTCATTATACATCCATCCAAGGATGTGCAAAAACTTCATTATAAATGCATCCAAGGATGTGCGAAAACTTCATTACCCATCCATCCAAGGATGTGCGAAAAATTCATTATCCATCCATCCAAGGATGTCCGAAAACTTCATTATACGTCCATTCAAGGATGTGCGAAAACTACATTATACATCCATCCAATGATGTGCGAAAACTTCATTATTGTAAACGTATTGTAAACGCAGAGACGAGACAGCGATATATCGCGTGCGCATTCCGGCACACATTCAATAAACATTATAAATACCGACGTCTGTCAATAAAATTCCCCTTTACACATTCCGATTTCGACGAGTTTTTATTTATCAACCATCATCCTCATCATCTCTCCTTTAAGGAACAACCGCTCCTAAACATCCATCCAATGATGTGCGAAAACTTCATTATTGTAAACGTATTGTAAACGCAGAGACGAGACAGCGATATATCGCGTGCGCATTCCGGCACACATTCAATAAACATTATAAATACCGACGTCTGTCAATAAAATTCCCCTTTACACATTCCGATTTCGACGAGTTTTTATTTATCAACCATCATCCTCATCATCTCTCCTTTAAGGAACAACCGCTCCTAAACATCCATCCAAGGATGTGCGAAAACTTCATTATGCATCCATCTAAGGATGTGGAAAAATAATTGTTAATTTTTACACTTATTTACATTCTATCTCATCATGTCATGTCCTTATGGGATAGGCAGAGAAGATGAATTATACATATGGTATCCACAAACGTAAATTATGTGATAGAGGATTCTTCGAAATCTTCCATCCCGACTGTACCGTGTCTGATTTGCCGTTGTTGCATATTATCATTCATCATATTACGAGTATTTGTCTTACCCTTACCCTGTCGGCGTCTCTGGTCTTGAGTTTCCGATCTTTTGTTGGAGATCCGAGATCTTCGATCATCATTAAAATATTGTCTTTGTTCAACATTTCTAGTTTGTCATCATAGCCGTCGTTGAAGTGTTCTTCGTTTTGCAGCAACACGCTCTTCTTTAGTCAATCTGGCTCTTTCGTGCATTTTAAAACGGCTTTATTTTATAAAGTTTTAAAGTTAACGGTCACACCGAATGTTACTACCTTTATGCATTCACTAAGTCCAAAAAAATCTAATTGTATGATGTTTCACTTAATAATTACTTTATTTTTAGTGCATATGCACTCAAAATGAGCAAAAAATAATAAACACACCTTCATTTGTTTTGTTAAAAAAGCATAAAATAAATTATTAGTTTAAGAAATAAACGATCTAATTTAATATTCCAAGTACATAACATCTTCCAATTGCCGACTTGTTTTACTTCGATAGCGTGTATTTCAAAATTGGAATATTCGTCACACGATAACATTTACATATGTTTTGTTTCATTTTTACTTCACGGGCACAGTATGGCTAATTTTAATTTCGGGGTCATAGCATTCGGCAAAGTATGTTATATATTAGATTGTACAATATGACTTGTTTATTGTTCAGTAGCATTGTTTTCAATCAATATTTTTTTTTTTTACAAAAAATTGAGTGAATTGTAATGTAACAATCTTTGCAATATCAAAGTAACCCAACTAGAAGATACAAAATAAGTAAGCAACAAATATAAAATCAAAGTAACCCAACTAAAAGATACAAATTAAGTAATGAACAAATATAAAATCAAAGTAACCCAGCTTAAAGATACAAAATAAGTAAGCAACAAATGTAAAATCAAAGCAACCCAACTAAAAGATACAAAATAAGTCAGCAACAAATGTAAAATCAAAGTAACCCAACTAAAAGATACAAAATAAGTAAGCGACAAATATAAAATCAAAGTAACCCAACTAAAAGATACACAATAAGTAAGCAACAAATATACAATCAATGTAACCCAACTAAAAGATACAAAATAAATAAGCAATAAATATTAAATCAAAGTTACCCGTCAAAAAGGTACAAAATAAATAAGCAACAAATATAAAATCAAAGTTACCCAACTAAAAGATACGAAATAAGTAAGCAACAAATATAAAATCAAAGTAACCCAACTAAAAGATACAAAATAAGTAAGCAACAAATTAAAAAAAAACAAATACAAATTCAATAGTCATCGATAGGAGAAGGAAAATGATGTTAGAAAAAGGATGATGAAAAAAAGAACGTTATTAACTGGTTCCAACATCTACCACCATGGGCAGTAAAACAAGAAGTGAAAATGTAAAGGGGTGAACTGGATATACCAAAAGATAATACCAGCTGGAACGTAACGCGAGTCCATGATCGAAAAGAAAACATTAACATTTTCAACGAGATATGTGGAGGCGGCGGGTCAATTAAGGGTGTTTTATGGAAGTTAAAACACGTGAGCATTTCATGTCTAGCATGTGAGGAGCCACTCTAAACTGGAGGTGAAAATTCGCTGCTAACGAAAGTGCAAGAGCTGACACTCTTTAGATGTGTGGAAATGCTCCCCATGACGTCCCAGTGAGTGAACATTAACATAAATGAAATATAATTTATAATAATATATAAATAATACCAGATTTTAATCCCTTATTTATATATTATTGTAAGATTATTATAAATTAAGTATTTGATATCTTAACAACCTGATAACAAAGAAAAATTGACGCTATGAAAAAAATATATACTTCAAACCAACTTGTTGGGAAAGGAATCTTTTGAACTTTTAATTAGAAATTTTACAATTTTCTATCGCTAGATTATCCATCAACATTGGTTTTTGTTTGTTTTTGAAATCAGAAAATCAATTGCAGAGTTCCGCTGATGAACCAAACTTTTAACTGTGCCTTGGAGCGAAGCTTCTTTAGGTGTAAGCTTAAAACTATAATCAGAAATTTAAATTTATCGTGTGTTTAGTGGAAATATCTTCCATTCACCAAAAAAATAATTTGAGGCCTTAAATATTGTATATAGGGCGTATCAACAAAATGTATACACACTTTTATACCTTGCTGTTTACTTGAACTTGTCTTGATGAAAACAAATGGAATGGACGCTGAGGTAGCGTTGACTACGTTGTATTAGTGAATTTATTCCCGATTTTTACAAAATATCTCTAATGTGGCCGATAAGTGCTAATTATTGTTATTATTTTATTCATTCAATGCGTAAATGTATTACGGAGGAATAACTAAAATCTGAACCCAGTATTTATTATATTTATAGAGATATTAAAGTTTTTAGAAGCAATGTATGGCGTTCGTACGCTCGGTCAATGACCGGCGATACGACCTTTGCATACCTTGGCAATTCAAAACAAACAAGTACAAGGTCCACACGCCGGTCATTCAACTCATTGTCAGGCGTGGAGCGCATTCCATGTTAGAGCGAGAGGGCAGCACATCTGTCGCGCCAGTTCCCAAATCTGAATGATACCTACATACGACATTAATCGTTTTGCGAATGCAGAAACGAGACGGCGGCATATCGCGAGTGCATTCCCGCACACATTCAAAAATGATATAAATACCTACGTCTACCAATAAAATTTCTCTTTCCGCATTGCGATCTAAAACGAGTTTTATTTATCAACAAATCATCATCATCTCTCCTTTAAGGAACACAGTACCTAAAAATGTGTACTATAGTTCGGAAATTCTAGGATGAGTCCTGCGACATCTCACAAATTTGCCCCAATACAACCTTATGTAATGCATTTACCTAAATAACTTGCTATTTATTAGAATCGAGGCTTATATTAAAGTTGATAAAATAATTAAAATTACTGAACATCGTTACAAGGTTGTATTGGGGCAAATTTGTGAGCTGTCACAGGACTCATCCTAGAATTTCCGAACTATAGTTACACATCACAGGGAAGGAAGGGTTTAAAAGGATTACTCATTTGCAATAAACGTACAAAATTGTGTATTTTATAATGAAGTATTTAAAATAAATAAATTTGTACCTCGTTTCAGTAAAAAAGTCAATATAAACAGGTTCCCTACGATTCACTTTACCGTCGATATTTGTTATAAACCTTTGCTGAGATGCAAAATATAAAATATCTGGACCCTCTTTTGTGCCAAATGTGTAGAATCCAATGTCCGGTATTATTTGAAAACTCGACGGGAAAATATTCGTATATTATATTTAATACGTTTATGTAAGTGTCGATTCCCGAATATTATTCGGGACTCCTTATTTGTGAGATCGGAAGAGAAGGGAGAAATTGAGCGGATATTTGGACAATGGAGGATAATTGGCAACCCTTCCTGTATCTACCCTCTGGATCTATCAGCCAGCTGCGCGATTTCAAATTTATAATATTTATCCTAGATCTATTTGAATATTTATCTTATATAAAGTCGTATTTAAGGCTTCAATCTGTTGTAATTTTTGCGGCCAACTAAATCAATTTACAGATCACATTTTATGGTACGGCGACGATAATCGAGCTAGTTATTTTCCGTAGGGGTCTCTATTCAGCTTTACATCGATATATTTATACGAGGGTTGCTTCTTAAGTTTTGAGATATGGCAACACCAGTGTAGATACGTCAAATCTGACATCAACATCGTAAAGTTTGACGTTTTTAATGGTATACATGCTCGGAAAGTTTTGTCATACGAGTGCTATTTGTGTTGTTTACAGTGACTTAAAAAATTCATCTCGCCCAAAAGTGGAATTAAATCGTGAACATCGTATGGTCAATTCTGATAGTGTTACCAAAATTGGTGTCAAAACTCTCATTAACAGTTTGAAGAGCACTAAGGCAATTGTACCCGATGGCATACTCACATTCTTTATAAAAGCATGCGGTGAGACCTTTTCAGCACCCCTTGCATACATTTTCAAGTTGGTTTTTGAACTGTATGGGTCTTTCAAGATGAGCCAAATCCAACAAAAGTTCTTCACGCACGAAGCACTTCGAAACAAATGGTGACTTGTTTCTTCGATATAAATGGTCATGTCGCAACAGTGTCTTAAGTGGAACGTCGTACGGTCAATTCTGAATGGTACACCATCATTTGTTTGCCAGAAGTGTTCGGAGAAATGATTAAACCCAACCGCCGAAGACGGATCATTCTCCACCACGACAATGCGAGCTCTCACACATCGGTTTAAACAAGTGACTTTTTGAGCACTCAAAACATCAAATTGATGGGTCATCCGCCATACAGCCCTGATTTGGCACCCAATGACTTCTTTTTATTCCCGAACATCAAAAATAAATTGTGAGGTCAATGCTTTTCGACGCCTGAAGAAGCGGTTTGTGCATTCAAAACGCATGTTTTAAAGTTACCTCATTCGGAGTGGAAAAAGTGCTTCGAAAATTGGTTCAAACGCATGCAAAAGTGTATTGATCTTCGTGGAGAATATTTTGAATAATGATAAAGCCATTTTCGATGATAAATATTTGTTTTTACTTGTCTGTCTCAAAACTTAAGTAGCAACCCTCGTATCAGACCGATTGGTTACTCAAATCTAATAGCAACTAAGGATAGTTTTACTGCATTTGAAGATTTTTGCGAAAGTGCCGGAAACTTGTTAAGCTATTTGAACTCCAGACTTTAAGGGGGTATTCTAGTCTAGAGGCGTAAATTTCGGGCGTTTTTTAAGACTTTATAAAAAAAAATTTAAAACGTTTTTTTACGTGCTTTTTTTACAGTTTGTTAATTGATGACTTGAGAATGTACAAAAAAAATTCAAGATGTTATCAGCTGTTATATCCTGTCGTAAAAAAGGGGGTACGCTAGTCGACATGATTAAAGGTCTTTTGTAAATTTTAAACAAAAATTATACACAGTTTCTTGATACAAAATCATTTTTTTATAGTTGGTACCAAAAAAAATTGTATTATGACGACTGTCTGAAAAAAATTTCCATTTTTTTACCCTTTTTTTACAAATTGTTAAATTTAAAAATAGTAAAAAAAATGGGTTTTGAATAATCCAAGGTAGGAACGATACAAACAAATTTATTAAAGTTTTATACTAAATTTGAAGGTAATTGTTTTATACTAAATTTGAAGGTTGGATAAAACTTGAGATTTTATGTCGACCAGGTCGAAAAAAGTAATTTCGAGAAAACGCGTTTAAAGTTTTGAGATTATTGTCCGAGTCATTCCGATGCGGTGTAATTGCTGCCTCATTTATAGCTTACAACTCGTACATATTTAGAATTTTTTAATTTTCTTTTGTGAACATATTTTTTAAGGTTAAACTTTAAATTCTTGTGGAATTAATTCTCTGTACATGTTGGTACCAGTATCGTCGACGCTGTCGTCCCCATCTGACCACATCTTGGACCTCACATACCTCTCGGACTGTGGTGTTCTTTACACGATCACGCAAAGTCTTCCCAGCAATAGCGCGCAGAGTTCTCATTTCCGTTGTCCTTAGCATACTTTTTGTTCTGACAGTGTCCACCCTCGCTTCGATGCCATATGTGAGGATAGGTCGCACACAGATCTTATAAATGCGTACCTCGCTATCCGTTCTCATATGTATATTTATTCCTCCATATGACATCTCTCAGGCAGCCCGCCACAACTGCAGCTTTATCTACCTGAGGCCTTACTTCTCTGGGGAGGTCATGAGAGCTGAGCAGTTCACTGCCAAGATATCTGAACTGGGTTGCTTGTTCAATTGGCTCGTCACGTACTGAAATTCTGTTTATATATATTCTGTATTTTTTTTTTCTCAATCTAGATGGAGGCTTGTTCATTTCCTGTATTATAGTTGCTTCTTACTGGAAACACGTGGTATAATGTTGCGCAAACGGAAATGAAATGAATATGTATCATCGGGAATATAACTAGAAACCCTCCGAATTAAAGTTAAGTGTCTTGCCAATCGGGCCATGGAGGCTGAAATTTTCATTTGAACTACCCCAATTCAAATTTGAAAGTACGAAATCCTTATGCAACAGCTTAACAGCGGGTCTGGCTCAAGGTCTGCCAAATTCTGTTCTTCTCCTGCATAAACCCAGTCTACTTAAAATCCACTTACCCACTTGTTTTGCCTAAAATCTGAATTCTCAATTGGCCTTTTGCCAAGTGACATAAGCCTTAAGATTAACTTAAGGCAGTGTTTGTTAACCTTTTAGATCCGTGATCCACATTAGGGAATTAGTTTTGGTTTCACGACACAAGTAAAGATTAATTAGATAACACATACAGATACGAGTAACAAATAAATAAATTTAATATTTTAATAATACAACATGACTAAGTTGGACTAGGATCTATTGTTAAAAGTGATGAGGTTTACAACCTTTTCAGGTAGAAGAAAGTGATGAGGTTTACAACCTTTTCAGATAGAAGAAAAGGGTGAGATTTACAACCTTGTCAGGTAGAAGAAAGTGATGAGGTTTACAACCTTGTCAGGTATAAGAAAGTGATGAGGTTTACAACCTTTTCAGATAGGAAAAAGTGATGAGATTTACAACATTTTCAGGAAGAAGAAAGTGATGAGGTTTACAACCTTGTCAGGTAGAAGAAAGTGATGAGGTTTACAACCTTGTCAGGTAGAAGAAAGTGGTGAGGTTTACAACCTTTTCAGGTAGAAGAAAGTGATGAGGTTTACAAGCTTTTCAGGTAGAAGAAAGTGATGAGGTTTACAACCTTTTCAGGTAGAAGAAAGTGATGAGGTTTACAACCTTGTCAGGTAGAAGAAAGTTATGAGGTTTACAACCTTGTCGGTAGAAGAAAGTTATGAGGTATACAACCTTGTCAGGTAGAAGAAAGTTATGAGGTATACAACCTTGTCAGGTAGAAGAAAGTGATGAGGTTTACAACCTTTTCAGGTACAAGAAAGTGATAAGGTTTAAAACCTTGTCAGGTAGAAGAAAGTGATGAAGTTTACAACATTGTTTTAGTTTGTCAGCTCGTATTTCAATAGGCCGGAACTAACTCAGCTTGTCATGTTACACGTTCCTTGTAGGCCCACTCGGCAAAATGTTTTGTTCCTTAGTGAAGTAATAGCAACTTATTATTTGTAATACTCTTGCATAACAAAACCGTACAGATACACGAGTAAAATGAAGAATTTATTCTTGCCGAATTGAATTGTATGTATTTACTTTGTTATGTTGTTCGAGTTATGCCGTTTTTTTTCCTATTGTTAAACACTGCTTACATTTCAATGTTAAATTATATATGTTGTTGGTTTTTTTTTTAATTTCATCATAATATTTGTATCTAAAAGGTCTTGTGTGACCCAAAAATGCCTATAAAACTAAAAAGAAAGGTATACCAGACTATCGTTAGACCCGCGATTATGTATGGCTCAGAATGCTGCACTATGTACAGCTCCTATTCTAAGCAACTTGAAACAGCAGAAATGCGAAAGCTAAGGTGGTCGGCAGGAGTATCACTGAAAGATAAAATTAAGAGCTCACGCATTCGTGGTAGCCTGGGGGTCACTGACATAAATAGTAAGCTGGAAGAGCGATAGCTGAGATGGTACAGGCACATAAGACGGAGACCACCAGACCATACTGTAAATCAGGCAATGTCTGTGGATCTTCCTTAACAGCTGTCCAGAGGAAGGTCAAAGAACTCCTGGATGATTCAATGCTCCAAAATCCTGCAGAGAAACGGTCTAGATGAAAACGACACCCAGAACCGAAGAATATACAGCCTGAGAACGAGAAGAGCCGACCCCAACAGCCTACCTAGGCAATAAGTTGGGACAGTGCCAGGAATAAGGAAAAGTGTCTTCATTCATTCATTCTACGTGCCTAAACCATCTCAGACGTGTTCTACTTTATCTTACTTAACATTATTAAAAATGAATTATCAAAAATATTAAAATGTTGTCATTATTGTAAATATTTCGAGACCCTTTCAACATACCATTGGATACTGACCCGCAGGTTTAGAAACTTTGACTTGCGCTTTCCTTTATTAAAATCCTAAATGTTTAAACCGGAAAATTTCTCTCAAATAATAAATACTTAAATATTCTCAGGATTTAATGAAGCACTTTTTTTTTTTTTTTTAGAATTCGCGTAAGGATAAAAAAGAAACGATTTCAAAAAACTTTTGCAATGAATTATCTGTGAAATGAAACTTTTTTAATAAATTACAAAAAAGAAACTCTTTCGGTGGCAGACAACTTGAAAGTTATTAGAGATCGGAGAATATTTTAAAGAAGCTTCGACTTTATTGCGTCACAAAATATTGTTTTCAAATTTATTTTCTTGTTTCTCAAAAGAAGACGACCTCCGTGTCCAAGTTGGAAGCACGCCTGACGCCTGTCTGCCAACCTAGGCGAGTTATTGGTTCGATTCCCTCTAGTACTTAGTTTTTTAAAAGGATTCCAGTCCGGTTTTCACGTCTTTTCTTTTTAATAGCTTGCTTGATTTTGAGCATCGTGACCCTCCACTATATCTTAAACAAATCGGTGCACGATCTCCATCTCTCCCGATCTTAGGTCATGTTAAATGCAGCGCATCGTGTTAACGCCTTAATTTGGACCTTCCATCTTGTAAAAAACATTGCTGATTTTACCTCAACCATCCCCAACTTCTCCAGAGTGTTGCTATTCTTTCTGACAACATGTTCCTTCCATCTCTTAAGAAATCTACTTCTTGCTCATTTTACCTCAACCATCCCCATCTTCTCCAGAATTTTGCTATTATTTTATGACACATGCTTCTTACACATGTCTCTTCCATCTCTTAAGAAACCTACTTCTTGCTCATTTTACCTCAAATATTACCAACAATCTTCCAGAATTTTGTTATTCTTCCTGGCAACATGTTCCTTCCATATACTCGTATGTCTTAAGAAACCTATTTCTTGCTCATTTTACCTCAACCATCCCCAACTTCTCCCGAATATTGTTATTCTTTCTCTTAAGAAGTCTCTTAAGAAACCTACTTCTTGCTCATTTTATCTCAAACATCACACACTTCTCCAGAATATTGCTATTATTTCTGGCAATATGTTCCTTCCATATATCTCTTAATAAACCTATTTCTTGTTCATTTTACCTCAACCATCCCCAACTTCTCCGGAATTTTGTTATTATTTAATAACATGTTCCTTGCATATCTTAATAAATCTACTTCTAGCTCATTTCACCTCAAATATCCCCAACTCCTCCAGAACTATGCTTTTCTTTCTGGCAACATGTTCCTTCCATATATCTCTTAAGAAACCTATTTCTTGCTCATTTTACCTCAACCATTCCCATCTTCTCCAGAATGTTGTTTTTCTTTCTGGCAACATGTTCCTTTCGTCTCTTAAGAAACATTATTCTAGATCATTTTACCTCAATCATCCCCAATCTCTTCAGAATTTTACAATTCTTTTATGACAACATGTTCCTTATATCTCTTAAGAAATCTACTTTTCGCTCACTTTACTTCAACTTTCCCCAACTTCTCCAGAAATTTGTTATTCTTTCTAGTAATACGTCCAAAATATGTAAGGTTTCATTTCTTACACGTTGTCGAAAGTCTTTCAGTTATCTCTTATTCTTGAGTAATAGAAATATTGGTACGCCTTTCGGTCCATGTGATACGAAGCATTTTAGACCAAATCTCGAAACCATCTACCAAATATATTTCTTTCTTTCTCATTGACAATGTTTACACTCCATGCAGCGCTATGGATACTCGTCACACTCGATATTTCCACTCCATACAGCGCTATGGATACTCGTCACACTAGATATTTCCACTCCATACAGCGCTATGGATACTCGTCACACTAGATATTTCCACTCCATGCAGCGCTATGGATACTCGTCACACTAGATATTTCCACTCCATACAGCGCTATTGATACTCGTCACACTAGATATTTCCACTCCATACAGCGCTATGGATACTCGTCACACTACATATTTCCACTCCATACAGTGCTATGGATACTCGTCACACTAGATATTTCCACTCCATACAGCGCTATGGATACTCGTCACACTAGATATTTCCACTCCACACAGCGCTATGGATACTCGTCACACTAGATATTTTCCACTCCATGCAGCGCTATGGATACTCGTCACATTAGATATTTCACTAGACAATTTTGGTCTTAGTCTATTCGATTTATTGGTTTCTGTACTGTTTGGATTTTGGAGTATTCACTCAAGGTATTCATTAAATGCTTGTTGAAACATATTTCTGGTTAGTTGGAAGAGATTCCCATATAATAATAAACCCACTTGTTGTTATGTATACAAGGAAAGTATAATACATTTGTTAGAATCCTGCTTTTGCAACAGAGACATTATTTTAAATAAACATAAATATATACCGTCACACTATCAGAGTAGTCAGAGAGGAGAGAGTAGCAACTTTCCTATCGTGACACACATTTTCTCATATTCTACATTCATACACCTTCTCATACGATATTTACATTTCAGTCTTTCTTCATTCATCCGTTCTATGTGCCCAAATCATCTCATTGTACACGAATATTCGTTTCACGTGCTCGATTTATCTCCGAGTTCTATTAAATATAAATAAAACACATCACGTATGTATCGTCAAACGGTCGTTAGTCCTATTAACATAGCTTGAAGATAATTCAATTTAAAAACATGAAATTGTACATAACTTTCAGATGAAAAGTGAATTTGCGGAACATGTCTCCGCTCAGTTTTCGAACTATTTGGAGGTTATAGAAAGGGATGTGACGTTAATTAATAGAAAATTTCTTGTTCTATGGTACCATGTTGTTGTTATATTATTCAGTTTTGACAGTTGTATGAATTAAATTATTCTTGTAATAATTACAGAATATAAACTAGAGCAGATACGAGTACAAGAAAAGAAATATGCTGAAAAACTAATTAAAGAAATATATTGTCAAGTATAAAAATAATTAGACTTCGGTTACAAAAAAAAACTGTCAAAAACGAGTATTCCTCAGACCATAGTGCGTTTTTTTTTCTTATCGCTTTGTAAGCAGCTGAGCTCAAACGTGTGGCACATATCAAATCGCTACCATTTATGATATGCATTTATTATTTTTTTTTCTTATCGCTTTGTAAGCAACTGAGCTCAAACGTGTGGTACATATCAAATCGCTACTATTTATGATATGCATTTATTAATTTTTTTTGTTATCGCTTTGTAAGCAGCTGAGCTCAAACGTGTGGCACATATCAAATCGCTACTATTTATGATATGCATTTATTAATTTTTTTTCTTATCGCTTTGTAAGCAGCTGAGCTCAAACGTGTGGCACATATCAAATCGCTACCATTTATGATATTCATTTATTAAATTCTTTTTTCTTAACTGACATATAAGTGTTTATCTTATAAACAATATTTTTATCATGAGATGCGCTTTTTTTAGAGAGAGTAATGAATTAATTGTTTTAACCTTTATTTCGTAAAAAATATAGAATTATAAACCTAAGTATATGAGAAATGTGTAAAACATATAATTTTGTGAGATGGGCTAGAAACCGCTTAAGGTACTGGTGAGGACATGTGGAAAGAGTGAATAATTCAAGAGTTACCTACGTGGCAATTTATGAAATACCTGCTGGTAATCATTTCCCAATAAGACCTCCAAAAAGATGGAACGACAGCTGGGAGTCAACGTCTTAAGAGACGCAATTCTGATGATAACATACCACAGATCTAACTTGAGAGATAGAAAAATAAGACATATTTTTCGGTAACTTTAAAATAATTGGCAGACCTTGACAAATGTAATACTGTACGGCACAGTACAAAGACTATAAAATAGGTGGATGGTTGCCACTCAATACTAGGAGATTTCGGTTCACTTTATGCTTTTCCGGTGAAAAGTAGAAGGGTGAAGATATTCCTCTTTAGCAGGTAGAAGTTGGTCGTAAGTAAAACACAGTAGACGTTTCACAAACTGAGAATGTATTTTTGACGTTTTGCGCTCCTTATGTGCGGCCAATCGCTCATCGTAAGCTCCTATTTTCGCCCGTGTATGCCGTCATGGCTTGCGAAATACTACGTATCTCGCACGTTTTTCACTTGCATGGGCCGGCCGACTTTTAATAGTAGCTATTGCGAAGACCACGCATAAGGAAAATTTTACTCGTACAATCTCTGCTTTTTCCGATTCTGGACTATGCGGACGTATGTTACTTGGATGTTACAGAGGAACAGCTGGACAAATTACAGCGTCTTCAAAATGTGTGTCTAAGATTTATTTTCAACCTACGAAAGTACGATCATATAACTTCATACCAGAAGGCATTGAACTGGTTGAATGTTAGAAATATACGACAAATTCACATACTGTCTATATTGTATAATATCCTTAACTGTCCCGCCGCACCCTCTTATCTCGCCGAAAATTTTCAGCGTCTTTCCAATCATGGACTAGCGCTACGCTCAAACAGAGATTGTTTATTGGCCTTTGTGTATTGGCCAGAGATTGTTTATTGGCGCTACGCTCAAACAGAGATTGTTTATTGGCCTTATTCCACTTTTTTTGTAACGGTATTATTTCTTTTATTTTATTTAACACTTGTATTGCAAATACAATCTGGCGGGATTATTGCCAGGCGGCAATCTCATCCAACCAACCAGCCAAAAGTAAATGAAGCAAGTTACGTGGTCACATAAATCATTCAAATGACTATCCATCCCCACAAAATCCATAAACATATACGTGAGAACATGCCCACGAACCCCACAAAGACGGACAATCACCCGAACATTATTTTTCATATAAAGTGAGATATCATCAATCAAAAGGAAAGGAAAGGATGGTGGAGAGGAAAGGAAAAGAAAAATCAGGAATGAAACACGTTATTTTACTGACTAAAAATTAAGAGGTTTTTCAGTCGCTTCTTAAAGCATGCCAAGGACGGAGCGAGTCTTATATTGGTTTGTAACTGATTCCAGAGTCTCACTGCATGGACAGTAAAAGACGACGTAAAGAAAGAGGAGCGGTGAACTGGGAAGTCCAATAAACAATCTCTTTTTGAGCGTAGCGCTAATCCATGATTGGAAACAAGACCTTGTTTGTGCTCCCCTGAAGATGAGGTGAAAGCCTTGGAACCGGTAGGGTTATACCATTATAAAAGAAGTGGAATAAACAGTGTTTGATAAAATAAATTACAATGTAATTTTGTTTATGCAGAAATCACAATGTAATATAATATTTGTTTATCTAAAAAAACAACACAAAAAGTTAAATATCCATCCACAAGTAAACAAAATGGTAACTTCGTTTTCCACTATAAATCAGGATTTTCTCCAATCTCATTCCATGAACAGGAAATCCCCTCGCAATCGCCATTGAAACTGAGAATAAAGAAAGAAATATTCTGAGAAGGAAAGAAAGTATATGCTTGTAAGCATTCAATAATTTATTCATTGTCTGCACACTACAAATATGAGTCGGTTTTAATCAAACTTGGTTAAATCCATAAAATTTCTGAAAGAGAAAATTAAGATTGCTTCATAATGTGGCTTGTGAATATTTTTCGTTAGTGTTTTTCAAAAGCTGTATTGAATAAAGAATATATTTTCAGTGGAATACATTTTCGGAAGTATCCTAGTGGAAGACCTCGACCCAGAAACCGAAGTCAAGTGCAGAATTGAATCATCTCGTGCGGCTTTTAATAAAATGAGAAGCGTATTCTGCGATGATAATCTAAACTTAAAACTTCGACAATGGTTAGTCAAATGCTACGTTTGGTCAGTGTTATTGCATGGAGTGGAATCATGGACCCTCAAAGTTGGTAGTATGAACCGACTGGAAGCATTCGAAATGTGGATGCACCGGAGAATGCTACGGATACCCTGGACGGATATGGTCAGCAGCACAAGGGTTCTTCAAAGAGCCAGAGTTGATAGAGAGTTGCTGACTAATATTAAATTGCGAAAGGTGTCCTATTTGGGTCATGTACTTAGAGGAACAAAGTACAAATAATTGCACCTGTTCATCCAAGGCAAAATAGAAGGCCGAAGAGGTGTTGGCAGGAGGAAAATCTCCTAGCTCCGCAATATACGTGATTGGACTGGTATAAGGAGCGTTGGGGATCTTTTCCGGGCTGCCGGGGACTAAGATACCTATTATCGGGTGATATTCAACCTTGAGGGGACCTAACATGACACAGAAGAAGAATAAATAATTTCCTACAAAATTTCATGAGTCATAAGTCGCTGTGAAAAACGCACACTTGTTCATCTTAATTTAAGATCTTCGCTAAATTTAAATACCTCTAATAATGTGTTATTCCTTTTTTTATGTATAGATATTACCAAAGTCATATGTATCTTTACCCCCGTGAATGCTAGGCGAAAAAATTGTATGTCATTCGAGGAGAACCTAAAGGATGTCTAATGCGTTACCGCGACACACAAACCGAATTCATTACCAGTCAAAAAAATAAATTAAAATAAGTATTTTTTTAATCGAAAGTGGATTTGGCGAGTACAATTTGTTTTGCATCAACTGATATATTCGCCCGATCTAAACACAATGGATATTCCAATCTGGTCACACTCGTGCACAGTGGAGATGAGAGTGGGGAGAGAGGAGAGCGGGAAGCAGGAGAGCGGGAAGCAGGAGAGTGGGAAGCAGGAGAGCGGGAAGCAGGAGACCGGGAAGCAGGATAGCGCTGGACCGGGAGGAAATCCGGTTTAAGATATTCAATACATCGTTATGTTATGAAATCCTTGCAATACATAACACAAGGGCCCATCAGCGGGTTGGATACATTTTTGGAGAGACTTGTTGAAGTGGGGAAATTTAAAAAAAAATATTGGGGCCATATTTACAAATGTAAAAGGATATAAAAAAAAAACGGACAGTATCAAAATATGCTAAGATGAAAGTCCACAACATTGCAAAAGTAAATGCGATATATGTAATGAGGGAGTAATGAAAGATTGATCTAATTATTTATTTATTTATTTAACACTTTTATTTCAAATACGATTCGGCGGATTTATTGCCGGGTGGCAATCTCTTCCAACCAACCAGACAAAAGTAAATGAAGCAAGTTACGTGGTCGCATAAATCATTCAAATGACTATTCATCTCCACGAAATCCATAAACATATACGTGAGCACATGCCTACGAGCCCCACAAAGACGGACAATCACCTGAACATTCTTTTACATATAAAGTGAGATATCATCAATCAAAAGGAAAGGATTGCGGAGGAAACATTGTGGAGGTTTGAAGACATTGTAATTTGTTTTATCAAACACTGTTTATTCCATTTTTTATAACGGTACAACCTTACGGGTTTCAAGGCTTTCACCTCATCATCAGGAGAGCACAAACAAGACTGAATTCAGTTCGAACTGGGGGCCCTATAAATTCGTGCATCGAGATGAACATCTATATCCCAAGCAAACACATATATCCCAAGAATCTCTCCGCTGCTCGCCAAGGTTGTCCCATGCCTCCCTCAATCCCCAGTCCCCAGCCCGAATGTTTACCGTTCGAAGCGTGTATCTCGGTACCAGTTCGAACATAATTCAGTCTTGTTCGTGATCCCCTGAAGATGAGGTGAAAGCCGTGAAACCGGTAGGGTTATACCGTTACAAAAAGTGGAATAAACAGTGTTTGATAAAACAAATTACAAAAGATTTATCATGTTGAAGAATTCTGCTATTTAAGTAGTATTTTCTCAGTTGATGGAAGAGTTACGAGGGATATCAAACGGCGTGTAGCAATAGGAAACAAAGTCAATGGGGCACTAAAACATATATTTATTTGAACATGACAGTATCAAAATTTGCCTAAATTATAGTCCATAACAGTATTTTAGTACTATATTTGACGTATGAGAGTGAAACGTGAACGTGGAAAAGGACTGAAATGAACCGAGTAAATGTTGTAGAAATTTGTGCATTAGAAGAATACACGGGGTGACAATGTATGACAGGATACGGAATGAAGTGATAAAAGGGATAAATGTGAGCTTTAAGCTGATGTGTTGTGTAATATAAAGAAGAGCTTTCTACAATAGTACAATAGTGTGAGTGGGTGAAACGAAAGAATGAAAAATTACTAACAAAAAAAAATGCAGTGCAAATTTGGATAAAAGTAAGACCAAAGAAAGTGTGGTCGAATCAAGTGCATGATATTTTGAAAGAATTTATAAAAAGTCAAAGAAATCGTATGAGAACGTGTATAAATGTAGAAAATATATTGAAAGATGTGTATCGCGACAGGAAAGTCAAGCGTTCTGTCCTATTTGCCTGCCCCGACAGAGAGACAGCGTGATGGTATGTATTTATTTTATACATTTTTTCTCGTTTTATCACTAACTTCTTCGTTAATTCAGCTGGAAAAAACGTTTATTATGTATCCCCGCGTTGGGACAAGCAGATTTAGCCCGCTCAGGAGGTTGACACTGAGCCTGGGTAATACGGACTTAATACCGGATATTCCTCCCCAGTCTGAATCCTAAAATAACATTAGATGTTGTCCCACTATGGATGAGCTCCTATATCTGATGTAGCACCAAGCGTCAGCCCACATTACGAGTACATCATGAACAAGTTTAACAAACTCGATTGTTTCGTATGCATAATTAATTCGAAACCATTTCAGTTTACCGCGTAGAATGGACAACATTTTACGCGATTTAATTGCAAAAGGTTTATCTCATATATATATTTTCAGTTGACCAACGCAAAACTTGACTGTCGTGATTTCGTATGACACTCTTCAACTTATCAAACACGCTTAACCGTGTCCGGAAGACGGGTTAACTCTTCCTTCCCTGTGATGTGTAACTAGTACACATTGCTCCTAAAAACTTTAATACCTTTATAAATCTAATAAATACTGGGTTCAGATTTTAGGTATTCCTCCGTAATGCATTTACGCATTGAATAAAAAAATAATATTAATAATAATTAGCACTTATCGGCCACATCAGAGATATTTTGTGAAAATCAGGAATAAATTCACCAATACAATCAAACGTGTGCCAGTGTGTAACGTAAGTATATTCATTCTAAAAAACCGCTATGGGTGAGGAAGTGACGCTATTTACGTCTCACTCTCACTCTACTTCGGTGTATGGGAACGCAAGAAATAGAATCACAGTTCGCTCGCTTCAGTAGCTTTCGGGCAGCCATTTGAGGTGTTCGCATCGCCCGTTTTGTGAACGTCGGCCGATGTTTTTTTTCATGTTTTCAACAATCAAATTTCAATTATTATCACTTTTGACTTCAAATTTAATTCATTTAAGCGATTGACTACGAATATTCTTATTTTTCCGATTTTAAATCGCTCATTTTTACATGTGTATTGAATACACAGCACCGGAACGCACGGATTTTTTTAGCAAAGAACGGTAAAGGTTAAGAACGACCGGAGTAGGCATGGAGCTCGCGATTCGTTAATGCACATGGTATAAACACTACCGTACGTGAAGAGGTAACGACACTCGCACCAGACAGATATTTTTTTTGTTTTTTCGGTACCATCGAGAACCAAACGCGAAACCCCCGGGCAGAAGTCAAGGGTACTATTGGCAAAGCAACAGAGGCTGTATAATATAATATATTAACGTTGTCTTTGACTTAATTCATATGCATATACTCGTAAGTTATATTCTGTCAGGAAAGACATATTTTCTTTGGCGCACTCGGCATCTCTGTTTCTATCACGTACAGAAAGATGAGAAATAAAAAACTCCAATTTTCTTCTTCCAAGTGACATGTCAAGTCCCCCAACGTTGACTATCACCTGAGAGTAGGCATCTTTGTCCCAATCTTGACGAGTTTGTACCACGTGAGTCAACCCTTGATGTACTCAATAAATTAATAAGTTGTGAGACCTAATGACGAGTATGTACCACGTGAGTCAACTCTTGGTGTGCTGCATAAATTAATAAGCTGTGAGACTTAATGATGAGTATATACCACGTGAGTCAACCCTTGGTGTACTGCATAAATCAATAAGTTGTGAGACCCAATGATGAGTATATATCACGTGAGTCAACCCTTGGTGTACTGCATAAATTAATAAGTTGTGAGATCTAATGACGTATGTACCACGTGAGTCAACCCTTGGTGTACTGAATAAATTAATAAGCTGTGAGATCTAATGATGAGTATGTACCACGTGAGTCAACCTTTCGTATACTGCATAAATTAATAAGTTGTGAGACATAATGATGAGTATGTACCACGTGAGTCAACCCTTCTTGTACTGCATATATTAATAAGTTGTGAGACCTAATGACGAGTATGCACCACGTGAGTCAACCCTTCGTGTACTGCATAAATACATTAGTTGTGAGACCTAATGACGAGTATGTACCACGTGAGTCATCCCTTGGTGTACTACATAAATTAATAAGTTGTGATACCAAATGACGAGTACTCGTATGTACCACGTGAGTCAACCCTTGGTGTACTACATAAATTAATAAGTTGTGATACCTAATGACGAGTATGTACCACGTGAGTCAATCCTTGATGTACTGCATAATTAATACGTTGTGAGACCTAATGACGAGTATGTACCACATGATTCATCCCTTGGTGTACTGCATAAATTCATAAGTTGTGATGAGTATGTATAGTTCTAGCAAAATATAGAGATCTTCGGGTATAGGATGGTTCAAAAGTAAATTTAGTAAAATATATATATATATATATATATATATATATATATATATATATATATATATATATATATATATATATATATATATATATATATATATATATATATATATATATATATATATATATATATATATATATATATATATATATATATATATATATATATATATATATATATATATATATTTTTTTTTTTTTTTAATGTATCTTATTAAAAAAATAAAATATTCCTGTTATTAAAAAATATTTGTTGAACAATTCACCGCGTCATAAAATAACTAAGTAGGTAAGTAACATAATGTATAATTATAGTGATTTATGTTGAAGATTCTTATGTCATATTAATATAATTTAATTATTTGTAACTGACTATCTTTCGTAATTTCGTAATATGTCCATTTTTCTTTATTCCGTAGACCCTGAAAGAGTTTCCAGAAGAGCTACGGGGTGACGTCTCGATGCACCTGCACCGGAAAATCCTGCAGCTGCCGATCTTTGAAGCGGCCTCCCAGGGTTGTCTGAAGCTGCTGTCGCTGCATATCCGCGCCAACTTCTGCGCGCCCGGAGAGTTCCTCGTGCACAAGGGGGACGCGCTCTCCTACATCTACTACATCTGCAACGGCTCAATGGAAGTCATGCAGAATGATATGGTAGTCGCCATTCTGGGTGAGTTTTATTCATTTCAATTATCGACTTCCGTGGTCTAGTTTATTTTCGTAGTTTAATATTTCAAGTTTGATACAGGTTTTTTAACAAATTAATCGAATTTGGACATGTTTAGTTAACATTACCAGAGTTTATGAACTTAGTGACTTAATTGACAGAGAAGTGTTTTATTTTTTTCCATATATTGTATAAAATGTATAATATCTTCACTGGCCTGCTGACATGACTGACATAACATAGCATCTTCATTGTACACTTCGCAAATATCGCGAGCAACTTTGGCAGCTTTATTCCCTCGATTAAACGCGAACAGAAGGTGTCGAAAATGCTTACTTTCGTCTACTTGACATTCCATTTTGAAGGCTTGTAATCAAATAAAAGAATATACGAGTATGTAACGTAAAAGCAAACACAATATCTTGTAGAGCAGAAAATTTTCTTTCGAATGACGTATAACATTTACCATTTTGTTTTACTTTTGGTGCTCATTTTTTAAATTGTAAAAAAACGGACACAACTTATGTTAACACCTAATATATGTGTATTAAAATATGGGCGAATAATAAAACATTAGAGAAAGTTAAATAATTCTGCTATTTACGAGTATGCAGGTAGTATTTTCTCAGATGGTGGAAGAGTTACGAGATATATTGAATGGCGTGTAGCAATAGTAAACAAAGTCAATGGGGCACTAAAACATATATACTTAAATCGGGCAATATCAAAATATGTCAAGATGACGATGACACAGTCCACAACAGTATTTTAATATCAACTTGGATGTGGAACAAGACTGAAAAGAATCGAATAAATTCTTTAAAAATGCGTGCCGTAACATACATGGGGTGAGAGTGTATGACAAAATACGAAATGAAGTGATTAGGGATGAATTTGGTAATTATCACTGTCATTGGCATTGTTATCATTGGCATTGTTATCATTGGCATTGTTATCGTTGGCATTGTCATTGTTATTGCCATTGTCATTAACATAAACACTGTCATTCTCATTACCATTGGCATTATCATTATCGCTGTCATTATCAGTATTATTATAACTGTGCATTAATCAATATGGACAAACAATATGTATGCAAAGAGGGACTTAATCCATATTTTAGCAGTTCTGCGATAATTAAGGAAATATCACGCCGCTTTCTATGGACTTGTAGGGAAACATTTTTATAAGACTAAATTCAATCACTAAAAAACTTTTCAACTGCCTTAGTTCATTGACACTAAGTGTATTCCACAACACTTTGTTAATTGACACTCAGTGTATTCTACAACACTTAACATAGTTAATTGACACTAAATGTATTCTACAATACTTAACATAGTTAATTGACACTAAGTGTATTCTACAACACTTAACATAGTTAATTGACACTCAGTGTATTCTACAACACTTAGTTAATTGAAACTCATTGTATTCTACACTTAGTTAATTGACACCCGTTGTATTCTACTACACTTCATTAATTGACACTCATTGTATTATATAACACTTCGTATATACGGTATAATCAAGTGCATTTATTACCATGTGGCAAACTCTTCCAATTAACCAAAAACATTTAAAACAATCTTTAAATGAAAACCAGGAACTGAACAGAACTGGAATCGAGACATCATCAAAACCGCAACCTCGAGTTGGAATATACTCGTCTTACCAACTAGGCCACAAAACCGCAACCCCCGAGTTGGAACATAGTCGTCTTACCAACTAGGTCACAAAACCGCAACCCCCGAGCTGAAACATAGTCGTCTTACCAACTAGGCCACAAAACCGCAACCCCCGAGCTGAAACATAGTCGTCTTACCAACTAGGTCACAAAACCGCAACCCCCGAGCTGAAACATAGTCGTCTTACCAACTAGGCCACAAAACCGCAACCCCCGAGCTGAAACATAGTCGTCTTACCAACTAGGCCACAAAACCGCAACCCCCGAGTTGGAACATAGTCGTCTTACCAACTAGGTCACAAAACCGCAACCCCCGAGCTGAAACATAGTCGTCTTACCAACTAGGTCACAAAACCGCAACCCCCGAGCTGAAACATAGTCGTCTTACCAACTAGGCCACAAAACCGCAACCCCCGAGTTGGAACATAGTCATCTTACCAACTAGGTCACAAAACCGCAACCCCCGAGCTGAAACATAGTCGTCTTACCAACTAGGTCACAAAACCGCAACCCTCGAGCTGAAACATAGTCGTCTTACCAACTAGGTCACAAAACCGCAACCCCCGAGTTGGAACATAGTCGTCTTACCAACTAGGTCACAAAACCGCAACCCCCGAGCTGAAACATAGTCGTCTTACCAACTAGGTCACAAAACCGCAACCCCCGAGCTGAAACATAGTCGTCTTACCAACTAGGTCACAAAACCGCAACCCCCGAGTTGGAACATAGTCGTCTTACCAACTAGGCCACAAAACCGCAACCCCCGAGCTGGAACATAGTCGTCTTAAGGCGCGTTCTCACGGTTCAAGTTTAGTTGACCGACTAAAGTTGATCAACAAAAGTTGAATAAGACTTGAATCAGTTTTTGTTCACACGTTTCAATAGAAACTTCTTCAATAAACTGTTTCAATTTAATTCAGTTAAAAATGGCGTCGAAAGCATTTTCTCTTGCATCTTTACTTTTATATTTATCGAGTTGAAAGCGAACTTGATAATCAACTTGAATTCACACATTTCAAGACAGGTTTCAACTTGAAAGCAAATGGCGGATGACTCATAACTTGAACGATAAAGTTTGACTGGGTCAATCTTTTCTTGATCAATTAAAAATTTGATCAACTCTATTGAAACAAAGGTTCTCACTACAGATTTCATTCAACTTTTGTTGATCAACTTTAATCGGTCAACTAAACTTGAACTGTGAGAACGGGCCTTTACCAACTAGGCCACAAAATACGTTATTCGATAAATGCGTTTTCAGGATTGAGTTCTTATTGTATGTCAATAAAGGAATAAAGGTTTTTTTTTCAAAATGTTTGCACTCTGAAAAATATAATCGATAAGTTGGCGTGAAACCAAAGCCGCTATCGGAAGTAAATCTACGTGAAGTGTGCCTGGGGAAGTTTTTCCATTTCCTTTTTCCGCCTTATGTTTTCCTTTCCCAAGTTCTCCCCTCATTTAATATGCAGCCATCTGCATTCACCACCCTATATCAAGGGCTGGCTATTCACACACACAAAAGTCTCTGTAGCTGACTAAATGTAGCCACTATTGAAGACTACCTCGGAATTTATAAACTACCCTCAAAAGACCTCGCCGACAGCGTTATAAATAGTTGATTAAACGTTTTAGAAATACGTTTTATAAAGCTTCTAACTCCGTTTTATTTACTTTTCTTCTCGTTGATTTTTCTCTCTCAATCTATTGTATTATATAACTTATTAAATGCAGTGAAACTCTTAAAGCTGTGTGACAGAAGAAAAATAGCCGATATAGTACTGCAATACAAAATAATTCACTCAGTGATCGATACACCTCACTTATTCACAAGCACGTCATTTCGTATTCCCACTAGATCCACAAGAAAGCTCAATCCCTTTTATACCGAAAATTGCTATACTAATTATAAAATCAACTCCTCTATAATTCGTATGCGAAGACTTGGAAACGAGTTTTGCAACAATTTAGATATTTTTGATATAAGTATATATAGTATTCGCCAGAATATCACAACAATATTTAGAAATAGCTATTAACTTTGTGCTCTTCTTTATTAATATAAATAACGTAATATAAAAAAAACATTAAGAACAATACTTTGCCTCTGGAGTTGAGTAACCCTGCATCAACATGTATGAAGGTTTTAATTCTGCAAAGCAACTTACATCTCGTTCTACTAATGAGGCCATGTGTTTTCTATTGTATATCTCAATATCTATCCATAAAATTCCCACAAAATTCTCAAAGATTATTAAATAACTTTAAAACAATGACTGTTATTTATTATTACCACTGCTTTTTGTATCTTAATGTTAGTTTAAGATACAGTTTTCTATTATTTGTCAATAATTTTAAGTACTTGTATAACCTGTCACATGTTCATTTGTATATAAAGACACTGTTGTGTCGTTAATTAAATAAATAAATAAGTTATTTTCTCTCAATATCTAATTAGAATATTGATCATTGGCAGATAAATCATAAGCATTGGTGTGTGGATCATTTGGCATAGTGATCATTGTCATTTTAAACAAGGTGATTATTGTTATTTTTGGAAAGGTGATCATTGTCAATTTTAGCAAGGTGATCATTGTCATTTTTAGCAAGGTGATCATTGTCATTTTTAGCAAGGTGATCATTGGTACGATTTCTCCATTTTTTTACTATTTATACTTCTCACTTATCTTCTTTCAAACTAGCACTTTTGACTTGTTAACTTGCTTAATCATTCTTTCCATATTCACTTTCTCCACATGTCCAAACTATCCTAATAATTATTTTTACCTTATTTAACCCTTTTAATCCCACGGGGCCGATTATCGGCCCCAACTGGTGTATGCGAAAAATCCTACGGGGCCTATCATCGGCCTCAAAGTTTTCATACAAGTTTTTATGTTGAATAAAAAAAATTTTTTTGTGTAATATGAAAAATAATAAATATATTACACTCTACAGGGAGGTCTCCACAAAAAATAGGTTTTAAAAGCTAAATATTAACTGAGATAATAAAATATAAACTTCTGTTTTTTTGTCAAAAAATACTTGGAATTTTTCGCACATTTTATGCAAAATATACTGGGATTAAACGGGTTAAAATATTCAATTTATACATATATCTACATTAATTTCCAATATCTTGATTCCACCTTCTTTCATACATTGACAAACCACATTTTGTTCTCCACAATCTTGTATCATTGTATAGTATTTACACGTTCGTTGTATACAGTCTAATCTGTCGGGTGTGGTCATTATCATGTGGTTTATTATCATGTATCAATCTCTTCCATGTAGTGTACTATCATGTATCAATCTCTTCCAACCTACCAGAAATATTTTAAGCATATCTTGAGTGAAATTTAGTCAAGAATCCTTTTTAAAAATCTGAGATCCAACAGGAATCGAACTCACAACTCTTCAATTGGAAGTCAGGCATCTTACCAACTAGGTCACGAAGTTTGTATTTTATTAGTCGTCTGTCAAGTCTAAACATAACCTTATACGCTGTCACTACCCTTCATTTAATATCCCTATCAACTCGTCCATCACATGTGAACATACTGCCTTAGCAGATGTGTGTCGGGATCGAAAAAGCGGAGAATTAACATGATAACTTGATTTCAAGAGCTTTGATAATTATTTGACAAAGTGGCTATAATAAAAGGCTAATATTACAACCCTCTTCAATTCCATGTCGAGTAGCTCGCTCTCTGCGCTTGACAGCCCTGACGAAGGGAGATCTAAAAAAGACCTAATATACTCGTACTTGTATTATAGTTTACAACAGCACGCAACATCCGCTGGGAGGGATGATCTAGGATCTGATATTTAGGGGTTGGAACCTATCAGTATGGAATAATCTGACCCATTTCACAATCTTTAAGATCCAAACTCTGCGTGGCCCTTTCATTGGGCTGGATTCGGGGACACGACAATACTTTGAGGCAGGCACGCGCCTATAGGCCGAGCAACGTGTGCACATTACACAGGCGGCAAAAGGAAAGGGCGGCCGTCCGCATTACTTGACCAGAATATTTTTTTGTTATTTACATTGTCAATCTTAGAATACTAATCAAAATAATAATATGAAAATTTATATGTCACCATTTACTCTCTAAGCCAGTGTTTCCCAACGTTTTTTTGTGATATGCCCCACCTAAGCCTTTCTAAAATTCTTATGTGCCCCCTACATAACGGTGACGCGACAAAGCGATCAAAATACGATTAAACTCTGAACGAGTCAATTTTCAAATTGCCCCCCTTAAAAATCAAATTGCCCCCCCCCTGTGGGGCGTCGGGCCCACGTTGGAAAACACTGCTCTAGACAGATTGAAAATAAAAAGGTGGTGACTGCGGTCATTACCAGCTATATATGTTTATAAAAACGTATTAGGTAAGAACATCGTAGAAAATTTACCAAAGTTTATTTGAAGTTCAAAGGAAGATGAACTTCAAATAAACTTGAATAGATCTTCGATGATAATCTAAACTTGAAACTTCGACAATGGTTAATCAAATGCTACGTTTGGTCAGTGTTTTTGCATGGAGTTGCATCATGGACCCTCAAAGTTGGTAGTATGAACCGACTGGAAGCATCGAAATGTGGATACACCGGAGAAAGCTACGGATACCCTGGGCGGATATGGTCAGCAGCACAAGGGTTTTTCAAAGAGCCAAAGTTGATAGAGAGTTGCTGACTAATATTAAAATCCGAAAGGTGTCCTATTTGGGTAATGTACTTAGAGGAGAAAAGTACAAATTACTGCACCTGATCATCCAAGGCAAAATAGAGGGTCGAAGAGGTGTTGGCAGGAGGCAAATCTCCTGGCTCTGCAATATACGTGATTGGACTGGTATAAGGAGCGTTGGGGATCTTTTTCGGGCTGACGGGGACAAATATGTCTACTCTCAGGGGATATTTAACGTTGTGATGACCTGACATCACACTGGGAAGAAGAAGAAGATAGGAACATATCAGATTTTGGGTGTAATGTAGTGTATATACGAGTATGTAATGTTCAAATTAAATTATAAATTTTGATTACCCATCTTAAAAAGAGTTATCTCTATGTGATTTCTAAAGCTATACATACCACCCATGTCTCTAATACTTAGGAGCAGACAATTTCAAGCCACGATAAAGGTTTGTAAAACACGTTAGTCTTTCAAATTTACGAAAAACACTTCAGGAGGTATTGTAGTCTAGAGGCGTGAATTTCGGGCGTTTTTTCAGATTTAATAAAAAAAAACTAAAATCATTTTTCCTATGCATTTTTTACAGTTTGATGATTTGAGAATATACAAAAAAAATTAATTTAAGATGTTATCTGCTGTTATACAATATCTTGTCGTAAAAAAAGGGGGTAAGCTGGTCGACATGATTAAAGCACTTTTGTAAATTTAAAATAAAAAATTATACACAGTTTCTTAATAAAAAATAATGTCGTTATAGTTGGTACCAAAAAGAAAAAAAATCGTAAAATGGCAGCTGTCTGAAAAAAAAATCTATTTTTTACCCTTTTTTCATGTATCTATTTTATTTATTTTTAAATAGTAAAAATAAAATTTTTGGATTTTCCAAAGTAGGAACGATATAAACATATTTATCTAAGCTCTATACCAAACTTGAAGGCAATCGGTTGGATAGAACTTGAGATTTGTGCATTTGGTGGACATGTTCTTTTTTTAATATTACCTCCTCAGTTGTGATTTATTTTAAACGTAAAATTTAAAAAAATAACAATACGTAATAATTTGTTTGAAAACAATATTCATATTACCCATACTTACGATAGTAATCTTGAGATATTTCGATATCAAATCTTTGGGTATAGGGGAAATCCCGGGAAATTAACCGTTCGCCGACATGTAATAAATATACCTGTCGTTCCCCGCCAAGGCTATTCGTTCCGTGATTTGGAGGAAAATTTCGAATTATTACAATTCATAAACATATTTCGCCTAAAAAAAACCTGACGGAATATGCGGCTATTCTAATTTATAGTAGAATTTATATCGATTCCGAGACCAAGAAAAAGGCGAATAATATTTTTTTCTAATTAACGGACATTTACTGTAATATATAACAATTCATCAAAACCATTTCGCCCCTGAAACAGCCCTGTATTTAATTTGAGACTTTCACTTTGCCGTTAAATTCGTTTAAAATTTTTCATAGACAAGAAGAAAGAATTTCCTGCACGAAATTAGATAATAAATCTCCCGCCTGAATACACGACTCGAGCAGTCATGGACCCGAGACGTTTATGTCCATGTTTTATCATTACAGGCATTATGTTGAAATATAATATCAAAAATATTATATTAAAGTACCCGAAGGACGTGTAAAGGAGCTGAAAATGGCTTTGTGTGAAGAGTACTACGGCAGTTACGACTTACGAAAATAGCGATTCAAAGTAAATTGTGGGAAAATTCTGAGAGGCATGCAAAATAAATTCGTTTAAAGCAGGGATCGGCTAATGGTAAATCTAGGGGTTCCTTAAGATACGGTTTCCTAAGAAATCGGGTTCATTATATAGCGCACGTAACATGACGTGATGCTGACGCACCGCCAGATGGTAGAAATGAAAACCCACAACAGTCAGTTGGAAACGTCAAATGATATTATTCCACACATTTTGTTTCAAATGGGCTTTTCTATAGTATTTGCTCTTCACATTATATTAAGCTTCATTATTTTTTACAAAATCAATCAATATTTCGACATTTTCGCTGGTCCAAACTAAATTACGTTTGCGTCGCATCCGCCTGGCGCGCCGCCAGACGGCAGAAATGAGAACCCACAACTGTCAGTGGAAACCAAATCTGATTCCTCATATTTTGTTTCAACTGGGCTTTTCTATAGCATTTGCTCTTCACATTATATAAAGCTTCATTATTTCTTACAAAATCAATCGATATTTCGTCATTTTCGCTGGTCCAAATTACGTTTGCAATCATTTTTTTATTTTAAAACGGTGTCCGCTACACGGGAAAAATCGTTCCACGACTGTTTGCTCCGCTATCACGGCCGTCATGCAAATGGCAGCATTGCTATTTGATATCACGCTCACAACCAACGCACACTAGGAAACCAACGCCATTGGTTTGCATATACAATGTTTTGTAACGTGCGCTATATAACGACACAACCAACGCCATATGGTTTGCATAGACAATGTTTTGTTACGTGCGCTATATAACGACGCCACTTTTTTAGGAAACCAATGCTTAAGAAAGCGGTTTTGTTATGTAGCGGCCGTAACATGACGTGATGCTGCTGACCTATCAGAGAGCGTGTTGCGGTGGAGAATGGACGTGTGCGCAAGTAATTTGCGTCGCATCCGCCTGGCGCGCCGCCAGACGGTAGAAATGAAAACCTACAACGTCAGTTGCAAACTTCAAATCTGACAGCTCCGAGAACGAACAATTATGAAGTATTAGTTTGGCTTTTATTTTTTTAAGGAAGAATTAACATTAGGTTCTTTTAAATTTGGTTAGAATAATATATAAACCCCCAGCAAAGCAAGGCAGCAATACAACCTTATCAATTTACAATATACATACATTCCTGATTTTTCAAGTGCAGTCTCGATATTATTCCACATATTTTGTTTCAACTGTGCTTTTCTATACTCTTTGCTCTTCACATTATATAAAGCTTCATTATTTCTTACAAAATCAATCAATATTTCGTCATTTTTGCTAGTCCAAATTACGTTTACACTCATTTTTTTTATTTTATAACGGTCACCGCTACACGGGAAAACCCGTTTCACGACTGTTTGTTGCGCTATGACGGCCGTCATGCAAATGGCGACATAGCTATTTGACGTTACGCTCACAACCAACGCTCTCTAGGAAACCAACGCCATATGGTTTGCATAAACAACGTTTTGTTACGGGCGCTATATAACGACACCGCTTTCTTAGGAAACCCTAGCTTAACCGGCTCATTGCGACATACTTGTACTTTATAGGCAATAATCTTGACACTAGAAATGGGTCGCTTTAAGGAATTCTTCTTTTTCTTCATCATCGCGTGCTCAATGTTGAGCGTCGTGGTCTTATCTAAAAATATTCATCATTATATTAATCAATAATTAATTAATAATTATACTTAATAATTAATTAATTATTTATAATAAATTAATATTTATTAACATAAATAATAACTGATATTAATTAATAATTATAATGTTTATATTATATTGTTAATTAATATTAATATTATAATTGATCAATTAATTATTTATATTAATTAATTATTATTAATAATAATTTATATTAATGTTAATTAATATTAATTTTAATAATATTATTAACATTAATTATTAATATTAATTAATATATATATTAATAAAACTGCTATACTGCTCTTTAGTACGTAGTCGCCTTGACTACAACTCATCAATATGGTCTCCTCATTACGCCGCCCATGCACTAACTTTAGAACGTGTACAAAACAAATTTCTAAGATTCATAAATTTTAAACTTGGAATACCGCATGAACAAAGAAATTATCCCAACTTATTAAATGCAGTGAAACTCTTGAAGCTGTGTGACAGAAGAAAAACAGCCGATATAGTACTGCTATACAAAATCATTCACTCAGTGATTGATGCACCTCACTTACCCGCAAGCATTTCATTTCGTATCCCCACGAGATCCACAAGACAGCTCAATCCCTTTTATACCGAAAATTGTTATACTAACTATAATATCAACTCCTCTATAATTCGTATGCAAAGACTTGGAAACGAGTTTTGCAACAATTTAGATATTTTTAATATAAGTATATATGGTATTTGCCAGAATATTACAACAATATTTATAAATAGCTACTAACTTTGTGCTCTCCTTTATTAATATAAATAACGTAATACAAACCAAATATTAAGGACAATATTTTGCCTCTGGAGTTGAGTAACCCTGCATCAACATGTAGGAAGGTTTTAATTCTGCAAAGCAACTTGCATCTCGTTCTACTAATGAGGCCATGTGTTTTCTATATCTCAATATATATCCATAAAATTCCCACAAAATTCTCAAAGATTATTAAATAATTTTAAAACAATGACTGTAATTTATTATTACCACTGCTTTTTGTATCTTCATGTTAGTTTAAGATAAAGTTTTGTATTATTTGTCAATAATTTGAAGTACTTGTATAACCTGTCACATGTTCATTTGTATATAAAGACACTGTTGTGTCGTTAATTAAATAAATAAATATTGATAATATTAATAATTATTATCATTATAAATTATTATTATTAATTATAAAGTAATTATTTATTTATTTTATTATATTTATTATATTATATTTATTAAATTGTATTTATTAATTATAATTAATTAATTATTATTAATTAATTTATTATTATTTCGTTTAATTAAATATAAATATTTATTATTGCAATATAATATTTAATTTTATGTTTAATAAATAAATAAATTTATTTATTTATCATTCATTTATCAAATTATTTAATTTTTTATTTATATTATTAATAATTATAAATTTATATTTAATATTTATTAAATTTATTTATTTATGTTAATATAAATAAATATTTGAAATATAACCATTTAAGTCGGAGAAGGGGAAGCGTTTCACTTTTCGTGACGTTCAGGCCAATTTGCCCTACCGCGCCTATAGAAGTTTCACTTCAAAAATAAAAATGTACATGCTACAAGCACAACCAAAAATAAAAATTGTCCCCACACACTCAATATCTTAAGATTTTCAAACGAGTTGAACAAAAAAAATTTAAAATAAAGACACAAAAAACCAATCATTGAACAACAAATTGAAAACAAAATATAAAGGATGGAATCAAACAGCTGTAACTTTGCAATGTTGGACTCGAACAACAATTTCACTAATGATATTCTTGAAAAAAATTATAGTACGTGGGTACCGGTAAAAGCTATAAAGTTTGCCGATCTCTAGTTTCAAAACGACAGTGGAGATCTTTTCTTAAAATTAATGAGGCAAACAAGGTCAGCGGCCTCAAATCAAAAATTTAAGAGGTAAAATAGTTGTAACTCTCCCAGAAAAGGGTCGTTATTTTACCCTTTTGACATATTTACGACACGCGACTGGCGGCGCTCACACTTGAAACAGTTTCAGGGAACTTAATATTTATTTCAAAAAAATAATATTCGAGGATACTTCGGACATAAGACTAGATCAGTGATCAGAGGCGTAGCGCTAGGTTTTTGACGCCATTGGCGAATTCATTTGTAGGAATTTAAATATTCGCCGTTTGTTATATTTTGTCAAAGTATTGGGTGTTAACATAAGTTGTGTCCGTTTTTTTTTCCAAATGAAGAGAACAAGAGAACACAACAACAAAAAATTACAACAAATTAGTCAATAATGTATTTTCCTTCATTATTTTACAACAAATTAGTCAATAATGTATTCTCCTTCATTATTTGAAGGGGATCTTCATGAATAATATGGTTTAAGCGGTCCTCATCGAAGTCCACTGGTCGTCTGGAACGCTCCATGTCTTTCAGGTCGAAATTACAGTCTTTGAAACGCAAAAACCATCGACGAGCTGTCCTTTCATTCGTAGCACCTTAACCGTACACTTCGCAAATATCGCGAGCAGCTTTATTCCCTCGATTGAACGCGAACAGAAGGAGGTATCGAAAATGCTCACTTTCATCTACTTGACATTCCATTTTCAAGGCTTGTAATCAAATAAAATAATATGCGTAACGTAAAAGCAAACACAATATATTGTAGAGCAGAAAATTTTCTTTCGAATGACGTATAACATTTACCATTTTGTTTTACTTTTGGTGCTCATTTTTAAATTTGGAAAAAAACGGACACAACTTATGTTAACACTTAATATAAAAACTTGGAATTTAGAACCCTAACAGTGCCAACGACGCCTTCGTGCTATCGGTGCCCCTAGCGACTACCCAGATGCCAGCACCTAGCTACACTACTACCAATGATATTCAAACCGGGTTCCGCGGAACTCTGGGGTCCAGTGGAACCTTTTCAGAGTTTCCACAACTATTTTTTTTAATTAAATTTAATTTTTTTACACAAAATTTTCTATACGAGAAAAAAATTTAATAGCTATTACTCCGTCCACTTTCAAAGATTCCTCTGTTTCATTTACTACGCTTATTATTACATATATAGAGGCCTAGAGGACAGAACGCCAGATTATCCTATCTCGACGCACATTTTTCGCCTCTTCTATATCCATATACCTTCTCATTCAACTCATACGATATATCAGACGTTTTTACTTTTCCTCTTTCAAAATATCATTTACTTGATTCAACCGTACTTTCTTGCGGTTTCTTCTACCATGCTTCACATTGGCATTTGAACTTTATATTTGTTTTCTAAGTCTTTCTTCATCGATTTCCCCCCCATAACTAAACTATCTGAGAGGCCTCTTATTCATCTTACACAACACATCAACCTTTAGTTCATATAGTATTCATAAATATCCGTAATAAAAGGTCTTTCAAATTGAGCGGTTTTTTTTAATTCTTGGATAAAACATAGATGGCGTCGTGAACTTGCTTGGGTCTTGTTACATTTAAGAAGTGTAATGTATGACATTTATAAAAATGGAGTCGTATACAATACAACAACGCATTCAAATTGTTGAATTATTTTATGTATTGTAATCTCCGAAAACGGTGATGTTAATTGGCCACCAAGATCATGTGATCTGACACCGTTGGACTATTTTCTCTGGGGTTACGTGAAAAGCCAGGTCTATAAGCATGACCCCCGATCAATTCCTGAGCTGAAGGATGAAATTATTCGCGTTATGGTGAGTTAGAACCGCTTTATGCCAAAATGTTTTAGGAGAATGGTCCTTAAGGGGAAGAGATGATGATGATTTGTTGATAAATAAAACACGTTTTCGATCGCAATGCGGAAGAAGTAGTTTTTATTAGTAAACGTAGGTATTTATGCTATTCCCGCGTGTATGCGGGAATGCGAGCAAGATATCCTTCGTCTCGTTTCTGCATTCGCAAAACGATTAATGTCGTATGTAGGTGATAATTTATTTACGGAACTGGCGCGACAAATGTGGTTCGTTCTCGCTCCAGCATGGAATGCGCTCCGCGTCGGCTATGAGTTGAATGACCGGCGCGTGGACTTTGTATTTGTTTGTTTTACATTGCTAAGGAATGCAAAGGTCATTTCATCGGTCATTGACCGCGCATATGGACTGAGTGTGCGACCGCCACAATGTCATCGAAAATTTAGACAAAAGAGTAGACATCTGTGGAGCTGCAAGAGGTGGACATTTGGCGTATATTGTTTTTTGTGTTTAAATGTCATACATTATACTTCAATGACCAATAAAAAGTTTTTTGAAATCAAAGCAAATTGTGTGTTTAATTCAAGAATTTTAAAAAAATTTAAATAAACCGCTCAATTTGAAAGACCATTTATATTATCACCACGTGTATTCTTCTCAGTGCACTCATTTCTACGCCATTATTTCGACTCCTTTCATTATTTCCCACATCCAAGTTTCATTCCCATACATCAAAATTGTTACTAAAATATTGTTGTAAGCTATCACCTGGTTTTGATTATGTTCGGTTCGAGTATATTTATTTAAGTGTCCTATTGACTTTATTTCCTATCGCTATCTCTCGTAACTTTTCCATCACCGAAGAAAATACTACCCAAATATAATTTCTCAGTTTGTTTCAATATTTCATACATACTCGTATATACATACCATCACGCCGTTTCCCTGTCGTGATAGGCAGAGATGACAGAGGGCCAGACTTTCCTATCTCGACACACATCCTTAGCCTCTTCTACACCCATACACATTCTCATACAACTTCTACGATTTCTCTGACTTTCTACGTTTCCTTTTATAAAATTTACGACACGCGATTTACCATCTTTGTGTAACAGGAGAAATCCGTGCAAAGTGGAAAAAAATAATATTTATCCCCCTTATCCAACATATTTTTTTTTAATCTTCCTTTCACACGCTTTTCACTCACATTTCACTCACTATATATTTGTCTTGTTAGTATTTCTTCACTCAATATTTAATTGTACAACCATACATTGTAATTACTTTTATTTAACAATTTAATTATTATTTTCAATACAATAACGAAAGTATTAAAGCAAATTATTTACAGTTCAACTTCTTTTCCATTTTCCAATATTTATTATTCAACTACATTAAGTCACAGGCCATACTTCTCAAAAAGGTTTCCACGAAAATTTGCAAGGTATTGTATTTTTTTTTCCAAATAATCATAAACCAACTACAGACATGGTAACCCAAGTGTGATAAGTGTGACAAAAAGGTTTCCACGAAAATTTGCATGATATTGTAATTGTTTCCAAAGAATCATAAACCAACTACAGACATGGTAACCCAAGTGTGATAAGTGTGACAAAAAGGTTTCCACGAAAATTTGCATGATATTGTAATTGTTTCCAAAGAATCATAAACCAACTACAGACATGGTAACCCAAGTGTGATAAGTGTGACAAAAAGGTTTCCACGAAAATTTGCATGATATTGTAATTGTTTCCTAAGAATCATAAACCAACTACAGACATGGTAACCCAAGTTTGATAAGTGTGACAAAAAGGTTTCCACGAAAATTTACATGATATTGTAATTGTTTCCAAAGAATCATAAACCAACTACAGACATGGTAACCCAAGTGTGATAAGTGTGACAAAAAGGTTTCCACGAAAATTTGCATGATATTGTAATTGTTTCCTAAGAATCATAAACCAACTACAGACATGGTAACCCAAGTTTGATAAGTGTGACAAAAAGGTTTCCACGAAAATTTACATGATATTGTAATTGTTTCCAAAGAATCATAAACCAACTACAGACATGGTAACCCAAGTGTGATAAGTGTGACAAAAAGGTTTCCACGAAAATTTGCATGATATTGTAATTGTTTCCTAAGAATCATAAACCAACTACAGACATGGTAACCCAAGTTTGATAAGTGTGACAAAAAGGTTTCCACGAAAATTTACATGATATTGTAATTGTTTCCAAAGAATCATAAACCAACTACAGACATGGTAACCCAAGTGTGATAAGTGTGACAAAAAGGTTTCCACGAAAATTTGCATGATATTGTAATTGTTTCCTAAGAATCATAAACCAACTACAGACATGGTAACCCAAGTTTGATAAGTGTGACAAAAAGGTTTCCACGAAAATTTACATGATATTGTAATTGTTTCCAAAGAATCATAAACCAACTACAGACATGGTAACCCAAGTTTGATAAGTGTGACAAAAAGGTTTCCACGAAAATTTACATGATATTGTAATTGTTTCCAAAGAATCATAAACCAACTACAGACATGGTAACCCAAGTGTGATAAGTGTGACAAAAAGGTTTCCACGAAAATTTGCATGATATTGTAATTGTTTCCTAAGAATCATAAACCAACTACAGACATGGTAACCCAAGTTTGATAAGTGTGACAAAAAGGTTTCCACGAAAATTTACATGATATTGTAATTGTTTCCAAAGAATCATAAACCAACTACAGACATGGTAACCCAAGTTTGATAAGTGTGACAAAAAGGTTTCCACGAAAATTTACATGATATTGTAATTGTTTCCAAAGAATCATAAACCAACTACAGACACGGCAACCCAAGTGTGATACGTTCCATATATGAACAGAACTATGGAGATCTTATGGAGTGGACATCACTTGATTAGTGGCGTTTGCTCCTTCAAGAAGAAATAGTTATACTTATAAGTCGCGTTATTTTTTTTTTTCTCTCTTGGTTCAGGTCGTATGACCTGTTTGTGACGGTGGGTGTAGTCGCGTTATGTTTCATGTTATGTTAAGTCGCGTTATGTTTCAGGTAAAGGCGACTTGGTCGGCTGTGATATAAACGCCCACCTCCAGTCCGGCTCTCACAATGCGAACAACGGTCAGCTGGGCGGGGGCGGCGGTGGGGGTGGGGGCAACACCTCGGATGTCATCGTCAAGTCCAGCAGCGATGTCAAGGTAAAATGCTAAAGCAACAACAGGTTATCCCTCTTTATCAAGTATGATTATCAATCATCTTGTGGGTGGAAGACGCCTGTGCGTGTATTAGTTTATTATGCGCAAACTGTTGACATCAACATCAACAAGTCCACTGACATCAACAAGTCCATAGTCTTGACAGATCAAACTTAAAATTATATACTAATAGTATATATGGTATGTACACATTATGTCGCTGTCAAGGAACCTTTATTTGTTTGTTTGAATTAATCTAAGGTGGTATTTGTGGATTTCTTTATTTTTCTGCCATCTATTTATTTTCTGTTGTTTTTTTTCTTCTTATTCTACATGTGCAAGGGTGTGGGCTGAAAAAACATCTAGTGTCTGTTAAGTTTATTTAATGCGGGACTCAAGTGATACATGGTTTGCTCTTCTATAGGGCAAGACAAACTTGTAACAATACTGTACAAAATATATTCAGAGAATTGTGACGCAGAGTATTGTCGATATGGTGAATACAAAATGTACCTACATATCATCACGCCTCCTTACAATTTATATTCACATTTTTTTAATTGTAAGAATTTTAGCATTCTTACTTTCCATTGGAAGTATTCTTCACCGTCAAATAACGTTATATTAATTTCACTATTTCTCGCCATTTTTATTTAAATAAATACTTTTTAAAACTTTCAACTTTTTAATTCATTAATCACGGACCTCTAACAACGGATCTCTAACAACCGATCTCTAGCAACGCTATGCTACCATGTTAAGTTTATTTAATGCGGGACACAAGTGATACATGGTTTGCTCTTCTATAGGGCAAGACAAACTTGTAACAATACTGTACAAAATATATTCAGAGAATTGTGACACAGAGTATTGTCGATATGGTGAATACAAAATGTACCTACATATCATCACGCCTCCTTACAATTTATATTCACATTTTTTTAATTGTAAGAATTTTAGCATTCTTACTTTCCATTGGAAGTATTCTTCACCGTCAAATAACGGTTTATTAATTTCACTATTTCTCGCCATTTTTATTTAAATAAATACTTTTTAAAACTTTTTAATTCATTAATCACGGACCTCTAACAACGGATCTCTAACAACCGATCTCTAGCAACGCTATGCTACCATGTTAAATTTATTTAATGCGGGACACAAGTGATACATGGTTTGCTCTTATATAGGGCAAGACAAACTTGTAACAATACTGTACAAAATATATTCAGAGCATTGCAACACAGAGTATTGTCAATATAGTGAATATAAAAGGTACCCACATATCAACAGTGTCCCCGTGGCTGGGCTCGCCCTATATTGGTAGGGTGTATCTTGGCCGGAGGGATGTTATTAGATGAGCCCAGATAGACCTTTTAATAGCTTCTGTCTTTAATGTATTCTCTGCAATTTATGAAGTGGTATTTAAATATATTATGTACATACTATGTTGCTGTCAATAAACCTATATTTATTTATTCAAAAAAATACATCCTAAACAATGAACGAGAAAACGTTTAATTTACATACAACAGGCTTTCGTTAGATAGATTTTTACATACATACATGCATGCCATCACACCATTTCCCTGTCGGTGTAGGCAGAGAGGACATAACGCCAGACTTCCCTATCTCAAAAAACTTCCTTGGCATCTTCTACATCCATACACCGTCCCATATAACTCCTACGATTTCTCTTACTTTCTACGTTTCCTTCCTTCGAAATATAATTCACTCGATTCAATAATAGTTTTCTTAGTCTTCCTCGACCACGACATTTCCTCATATTTTCACTATATATTCGTAATATATAGCACTTTAAAGATTTTATATAGCGTTATTTGTGTATTGCTTAACAGTGCTAAGAAAATTGATACAAGTAGCATATTGGCTACAGAAAAACACAAATTTAGGTGTAAAATAATCCAAAAGTAGAACTAGTCCAGTAGTGAATCCGCTAGGAATCGAACCTGGACCACATGCTTTTTTTTTTAACTTGAATGCTAACCGTCTACATACAACTTGCTCCAATATTAAATTATTCACCCATATATCGCATTTATTTTCACATTTTTTTCGCATTTACTTTCACATCCTTTCACATTTTTCTATAACCATTATATTAGATTTCGCACATTCATTCTTCCATCTTTCTCTTTGCATTTATCGTACAATTCACTAATCAAACTCTACAATTCATCTTCCCGTTCGACATTTGTATACCACCAATCGGTTGCAAAAGTATGTAAACATTATATTATTTATAGTTAAGGCATCAACATTGTGGAGGTTTAAAGACATTGTAATTTGTTTTATCAAACACTGTTTATTCCACTTTATGTAACGGTATAATAACCCTACCGGTTTCAAGGCTTTCACCTCATCTTCAGGGGAGCACAATTGTACTCCCCTAATGATGAGGTGAAAACCTTGAAACCGGTAGGGTTATACCGTTACAAAAAGTGGAATAAACAGCGTTTGATAAAACAAATTACAACATGTTAACATTTTTGAGACACCTCTATGTACAATTTATTTATTATTATTCATTTATTATTACACATGACAAGAAATATACATAATTTGTGAAAAACCAACAGGTAATTTAATTTGGACATACAATTTTAATGGATCTGGGTTTGTTGCCTTTCATTTGTCGTATCCCCAGTAAACTAGGATTTTGCCTATATCTCACTGAGGATATTTAGCATGAAAAAATAAATCGATACTTCTTTCAGATTTTCGATTACACAAAAACAAAACCCCGTTGCGCGTTCTCATCAACCTGACAAACAGTGACACTCAATTACAACTGGAAACATCATACGAAATCAAACTCCTCACACATCATCACTTCAGAAAGACCAAAAATGTTCATCCCATAATATACCAAACACAATCATAAAAATAAAAACGAAAATATACAGAAATACAAATATAAAATAACAAAAAGAAACCCACACAATTTTTTTCCACACGTCATTCATCCTGAAAGCCCAAGTACTCAAAATCCTGTCGCAATAACAACCACACTCCGATCGACTGTCTAAATGGTTTTCCTCCCTTTACCTTTATTGAATTCGGCACGCCGTTGTATGTCATGGGATCCAAATAAGCATATTGCCTTTGGACAAAAAATGTTTTAACTCTAACAATATTTGTCAACTTTTTCAATTTCAATAGGTTTTAACAATATTTGTCAACTTTTTCAATTTCTTGTCCTCCCTATCAAAATCTGGCGAGAAGTATGAATAACAAACTTTGCAAAATTTCCTTCCAGGCCCTCACCTATTGTGATTTAAAATGTATACACATGGGCGGACTGGCTGAAGTCCTCCGACTGTACCCCGAGTACCAACAAGAATTCCTCAACGACATCCAACATGATCTCACATATAACCTAAGGGAGGGTTACGAAGCCGAGGTATGTAGAAAACCCCACAATTTTCCCCTAAAAATCAATAATTAACTATAATCACTTTTAATTTATGTTATACACACTTACTAGTATAAATAATATTTCAGATTTTCTAGCTGTGGTTTACATATGAATTATTTATAATAAGTTTAGGAAATTTGATGTCTTGGAAGCATGTTCACATTGGATGACCGCGCGAAATTAAATATTGAAAGAAGAGAAGCAACAATGAATAGAGTGAATGATAGGTTATACAATGTGTTAACCGATTGAAGTTTTGCTTGAAAAGCGAAGTTATCTCCTTATATTAGAGTTTTAGGTGCTATGTCCTTAAGGGAGAGATGATGATGATTTGTTGATAAATAAAACACGTTTTCGATCGCAATGCGGAAAGAGAGAAATTTTATTGGTAACGTAGGTATTTATACTATTCCCGCGTGTGTGCGGGAATGCGAGCAAGATATCTCGCCGTCTCGTTTCTGCATCCGCAAAACGATTGATGTCGTATGTAGGTGATAATTTATTTACGGAACTGGCGAGACAGATGTGGTGCGTTCTCGCTCCAGCATGGAATGCGCTCCGCTCCCGGCAATGAGTTGAATGACCGGCGCGTGGACTTGGTACTTGTTTGTTTTGTATTGCTAAGGAATGCAAAGGTCATTTCATCGGTCATTGACCGAGTGTGCGACCGCCACAGAGTCTTGGTCACAACATAAGGATGTGCAAGTAAATCTTGGACGTGGCAAAAAAGTGATGAAAGTAAGATAAATACGGTAGAAATGAGAGTGGTAGAATGCGTAGATTAAGACAATAAGGAATGAGAATATTAAGAAATAATGCGGATTAAAAGATGATGTAGTGTTTGATTGAAGAAATGAGCATTGATATGGTTCGGTCACGTTGAAAGAATGAATGATTTACAAAAATTATCTTTAAGGTTAGTATACAATTTACAATAAGAATGAAAAGGTCTACAAAAGCGTGACATTACCAAATTAATCAAACTGTACAAGAAAGAAGAGTGAAAAGCTTTTATAATAGGATAGTATGCACGACGAGGTGTATCGGCGTAAGAGAAGCGAAAGATATGTGGTAGGGCAGAATGAAGATCTATCATCTCTGCCTACAACAATAGGGGCACGTTTTGATGGTGATGATGATTTAAAAAACTCATAGTTTAATATTAAATTTAATATAAATTGAAGCAAGATTCAAGAGTAGGACGACAGCATTAAAATAGCATGTGTGAATCTCATCTAATTTTGAAAATCTTAATGAAAACCTATCACAATTACAGCACCCGGCGGTAAGTAATACACATCGGGCTTGAGAAAGAGACTGTCGGCCATAATCGGCTAGCGTCGGCTTTGTAGAGTGTCGTCTCTGTCGCACGATACGTTACGTTTGCGCTTGACAACGACTGACAAATCGCGACGGAACACGTGTATGAATGACAGAGACGACGCTCTACAAAGCCGAAGTTAGCCGATTATGGCCGACAGTCTCTTTCTTAAGCCCGATGTGTATTACTTACCGCTGGGTACTGTACAGACATAAATTATACGTAAAATGCATTTCGCATTTTTTTCTAAATTTAATGTTGAAAGACTTTGTAAGTAATTAGCGACCGTTACGTATCTAATTTAAAAACAATATTTTCTTCAACAAAATAATGGGATTCCATTCCTCTCCAAAAAAATTATTTCTATTTTATTTTAACTGCTTTAAAGCAATTTCTTCCAATCAGTCAGCTATTGCTTCAGAATTATAAACCGTACTTATGAGCATGTTTAGTAAAATTAATATTGGAGTAAAAGTAACAAAAATTAATATAAAAGATAAATCTGAAGGAAAATAGAGGTAAGAGGTATTGTATAGACATTGGAGGATAACACAAAAAATATAGTAGCCAGGAGTAAGTAATGCAGACTAAAGGGAGGCTTTCGAAGTGTATAGAAATTGATAAACGGCATTTGATTAAAACATGCCAAAAAAATGGTAAATATTAATCTTTTAGATCATAAAATATATTTTTGCAGGACATTTATAATGTTTTTTTATTTAAATTTCAAAAACAAACGAAGCGTTATCTCTGCTATGCCCAGTATAAGGGAGCTTTAATACATGTTTCATATTTAAAAAGTTGTCGGTATTATGTTTCCATTGTTTAAAACCCCATTTCTCCAAACTATTTAATTTTACCTTGTGACAGTTTAGTGTTAAATGCGTGATACTATATGTATAATACATAAATGCATGATACGATTATGTATAATATTAAATACATAAATGCGTGATATGTAAATTACATAAATGTATGATATGTATAATACAATACATAAATGCGTGATATGTTCAACACATAAATGCGTGATATGTACAATGCATAAATGCGTGATACGAGTATGTATAATATTAAATACATAAATGCGTGATATGTACATTACATAAATGTATGATATGTATAATACAATACATAAATGCGTGATATGTTCAACACGTAAATGCGTGATATGTACCTACAATACATGAATGCGTGATACGAGTATGTATAATATTAAATACAATACATAAATGCGTGATATGTACATTACATAAATGTATGATATGTATAATACAATACATATCATACATTTATGTACACCTTGGAGTTTCAAAAGGTAAACTAAGAAAGAGTCCTGATGGTGGTCGGATGATGTACAAAGGGGTATTAAGGAGAAAAAGATCGATTTTAAGAATTGGTCTAACTGTGATAATGAAACAGAGAAAGAAGGCCTCCTTCTATTATATAGGGAAGCCAAAAGAAAAGCAAAGAAACTAGTAGCATCTGCCCAACATGAGGCGATGAAAGACATATACGAAGAACTGGAAATACAACAAGGAGCTCAGAAAATATATAAAATTGCGGCACAACGAAAAGAGAGGGCTTAATCGATCAGAACCCCTAAGTACGTAAAGGATAATGAAGGCAAGTTAATCACTGAAGAAAGTAAAATATGTGAAAGATGGAAAGACTACTACTCAGAACTACTGAATGAAGAATTTCCGAGAACTACAAATCTTTGGGCCAATTGTAGATATTACTCCTGCAGAAGTAGGGTTGGCCATATGTCAAATGAAAACAGAAAAATCAGTAGGACCAGACAATATACTGACTGAATTTTGAAAAGAATGTGGTGAATGGGGACAGAATTGGCTGTGTAAGCTCTTTAATAAAATATTGGCCGGAGCCCCAATGCCAGATGAATTCCGAAGAAGCTATCTCCTTCCCTTCTACAAAAACAAAGGAGACTCCAGGAAATGCAACAACTATAGAGGCATCAAGCTAATATCCCACACTATGAAAATCTATGAGCGAATTATAAACTCGAGAATCAGGAATTTGGTGGAGATACATGACAACCAGTGTGGCTTCGTATCGGGAAAATCAACAGTAGACGCCATTCAAACCGTTAGACTCCTTGTCGAAAAACACCGTGATGCCATAAAGACCTTCATATGGTCTACATCGATCTTGAAAAGGCGTTTGACAGGGTCCGTAGAAGCCTAATTTGGGCAGCACTTAGAGCACATAGTGTACCAGAAAAGTATGTACATGCCATCCAGGACATGTACGATAACGTGACAACGCAAGTGAGGTGCACTTCGGGAACTTCACCAGAATTTCCTGAAAAGGTGGGGGTACATCAAGGATCGGTACTCAGTCCACTACTGTTCATCTTAGTCATGGGCTATTAAACTAACCAGGAAATGAACAGTCTCCTAAAGATCCTACTATTTGCAGACGATATCGTATTAATAAGTGAAAAACATGAAGACCTGCAAAATAGTCTGGAAAGGTGGAGAAGAATCTTGGAGGACAATGGATTGAGACTGAGCAGAAAGAAAACAGAGTATCTGTACCTACCATTCGAGAACACAAATGCTGTCACTCCCGTAATGCAAATGGATGGAGAAACATTACCAAATTGTGACTCCTTTAAGTATCTTGAGTCACTCATCCATAGCGATGGAGGATGTGCAGCAGATGTATCACATAGAATTAGTGTGGAATGGATGAAGTTTAGATCAATGACGTGATTTCTATGTGATCCGAAAATGCCAGTAAAGTTAAAAGGAAAAGTATACCAAACGATTGTCAAACCCGCACTCCTCTATGGGTCCGAATGCTGGACGATGTATAACTCTTACTCTAGGCAACTAGAAACTGCTGAAATGCGCATGCTAAGATGGTCAGCTGGTGTGTCCCTAAGAGACAAAATAAAAAGCTCACGCATTCGTGGAAGCCTAGGTGTTACAGACATCAACAGCAAGATGGAGGAGAGACGATTGAGATGGTATGGGCACGTCGGACGTAGAGCACCCGATCACATTGTGAACGAGGCAATCTCAATGGATCTTCCTCGAATAACAACCAGAGAAAGACTAAAGAATTCAAGGGTGGTGCAAAAAGATAACCTGATGCAGAGGCACGGCCTGGGGAACGTAGTCCAGGACAGAAAAGCATACAACCTGAGGACAAGGAGAGCTGACCCCAACAGTATTCGCAGACAGAGAGTTGGGATGGAGCCAGGGAGAAGAAGATAATATAATACAATACATAAATGCGTGATATGTTCAATACATAAATGCGTGATATGTACAATACACAAATGCGTGATATGTATAAATACGTGATATATACAATACATAAATCCGTGATATGTACAATATATAAATGCGTGATATGTACAATATGTTACATAAAAATATGTGATGAGTCGATATAAAACATAATATCATAAGATATATCATTATTAAGGATGACTGTGACCTATAAAATTAATGGAAGGAACAAAGTAAATGCAGTGCGGATCCGTGCACTAAGAAGAATATGTGATGAGTCGATATAAAACATAATATCATAAGATATATCATTATTAAGGATGACTGTGACCTATAAAGTTAATGAAAAGAGCAAAGTAAATGCATGGGTCATAGGTCAAGGAGTAAAGTACAAATTACTGCACCTGATCATCCAAGGCAAAATAGAGGATCGAAGAGGTGTTGGTAGGAGGCAAATCTCCTGGCTCCGCAATATACGTGATTAAACTGGTATAAGGAGCGTCGGGGATCTTTTTCGGGCTGCCGGGGACAAAGATGCCTACTCTCAGGTGATATTCAATGTTGGGGGACCCTGACATGACACTGGGAAGAAGAAGGTTTTCACTTTAGACTTCTTGAACATCTTTCTAGTTGGCTGTAAAAGATTGCCACAAAATAAACCCGCTAGGTTGTATTACAGTACAACATAAATGTAATACAATACAAAAGAAATAGTGTCAAAACAAATTAATTTGTAAGAAAATTATAACTTATTCCGAAATTGAAAAAACTGTAAGAAAATTAATATAGCTAATCTCAATGTATTTCAGTGCATTATAAATAGTATTTATATGATCTATGTCATATTTTTGAACTTAACTCTTAAAACAGTATGAAAGAATATACTGAAATCCAAAGATGCCTAATTTTTATCCTTCGTCGGGCTTATTTGGAGCCCATGTCTGGCATAGTTGCAGCTGATGTCAGGCTTCATTGTAGCCTATATTAATTAGGCTTAATTGCAGCCTATGTCAATGAAGATTCTGTTAAAATTTTAATCTTACCTGCGCATTCCTAATAATTATGATTGTATTAAATTATCTCTATGAATGTTTCAAGTCCTTTTAATAATGACTCTCCCAACTTGAGACAGGTTTGCCTGACTGAATATGAAGCCAACAGTCCGCAAGGCGACTGTGCCCCAACCAATGTAGCAGTGGTCAATACTCCACCTCCAATCGATGTAGGAATCTCGATCTTGACAGTATTATACAACAAACTTATTCCTTCCCCTGAGTAGACAATTTTCCATTCGAATAATTCCATAGATATACACACTCAATAGTTTGTAGAATTCTGAGGGCTTTGTTTACTTCAAACATCAGTAAAAAAACACCTTACAATATGTAAAGTGCCACAGAGTAACAGAATGTCATCTCGCTTTAAATTCCATCACCGAAATTTGGTTCTATGAATATGACACAAGAGAAGTTATAATGGAAATTTGGTTCTATGAATCTGACACAATAGAAGTTATAATGGAAATTTGGTTCTATGAATCTGACACAAGAGAAGTTATAATGGAAATTTGATTTTATGAATCTGACACAAGAAAAGTTATAATGGAAATTTGGTTCTATGAATCTGACACAAAAGAAGTTATAATGGAAATTTGGTTCTATGAATCTGACACAAGAGAAGTTATAATGGAAAGAAACTAAAACAATAGTGTTAGAAGACTCAAAAAAAGAATCTTAGTGACGGAATTCAAAGATAGATGACGCACGAGTACCTTTTACTTTATAATTAAGCTCTGGGCTGCAAAATATTTAGTTAGTTTAAGTTTATGCAATAATATGCATGATGTTCTCTTGAATTTTAAATTCCGCTTAAGAAATCCGTATAGCAATAGGTTTTCATTGTATGTTAGAAGCCAAAAATACATTTAGAAATCTTGCATTTTTCTCCCAACCTACAAATTGCGTTTAGCAGCTTTGATTATTTCCCAATAAATCTCCGCTAAAATAGTTTGTAGTTGCCATTAGAAATATTGTATAAAAAAAAATATACCACAATGAATGATACGATTTATCAATATTAAAAACTATAATGACAATGTTACTTCCTTTAATGACCCAAACCACAGCCATCAACACCTTCATAGGATCCTGCTAATCCTCCTGTCATGATTATTACCGATAATAACCCAAACCAGTCTTCAATACCTTCATAAGATCCTGCTAATCCTCCTGTCATGATTATTACCGATAATAACCCAAATCACAGCCTTCAATACCTTCATAGGATCCTACTAATCCTCCTGTCATGATTATTATCGATAATAACCCAAACCACAGTCTTCAATACCTTCATAGGATCCTGCTAATCCTCCTGTCATGATTATTACCGATAATAACCCAAATCACAGCCTTCAATACCTTCATAGGATCCTGCTAATCCTTCTGTCATGATTATTACCGATAATAACCCAAACCACAGTCTTCAATACCTTCATAGGATCCTGCTAAACCTCCTGTCATGATTATTACCGATAATAACCCAAATCAACCCAAATCACAGCCTTCAATACCTTCATAGGATCTGGCTAATCCCCCTGTCGTGATTATTACCGATAATAACCCAAACCAGTCTTCAATACCTTCATAGGATCCTGCTAATCCTCCTGTCATGATTATTACCGATAATAACCCAAACCACAGTCTTCAATACCTTCATAGGATCCTGCTAATCCTTCTGTCATGATTATTACCGATAATAACCCAAATCACAGCCTTCAATACCTTCATAGGATCCTGCTAATCCTCCTGTCATGATTATTACCGATAATAACCCAAACCACAGTCTTCAATACCTTCATAGGATCCTGCTAATGCTCCTGTCATGATTATTACCGATAATAACCCAAACCACAGTCTTCAATACCTTCATAGGATCCTGCTAATGCTCCTGTCATGATTATTACCGATAATGTTATACTCGTACATAGATTTATTCAAATGTTGCCATGAATGCAATTTAATTACCAAACAGATTCCTGCAATGCTTTAGATATATTTTAATTTCAAACTTTTTTCCCATCTTATCTTATTCAAATAACCTTTTATAATATGTAGACAAATCAAAATTGCCATTTGCAAAAAAAAATACAGTGAAACCTCGATCGATCATTTCTCGAATTACCATATTTCCATTTGTTTTGGTTCTTTCTTCCAGTCCCAAATGAATACCATATAAAACACACAAAAATTGATTGCATCAATCATTCCTCTTAAGCATAATTTTACTGCAATATTCATTTAGAATATCGTAGCTTTTTGTGCTTTTCTACTCAATCGATTAAATTAGATGGCGCTATACTTGAGAAAATGTAGGATGGTCCCTGTGACATTTGAAATGTCATGTCTCAAAGAGATGCGGTAAGATCGTTTTTTTTACAAATCGAATCATTTTTTTATAAATGGAAAAATTGTTTTTCTGTAAACTGACGTTTTCATTCCTAATTTTCATTATACTGACTTTCTAATGTATTGTATGATTAGTATCTATCTTTAAATAGGCCAAGGTCTACTATGAATTAATATTATAGTTCGGAAATTCTAGGATGAGTTCTGTGACAGCTCACAAATTTGCCCCAATACAACCTCATGTAATGTATTTACCTAAATAACTTGCTGTTTATTAGAATTGAGGCTTATATCAAAGTTGATAAAATAATTAAAATTACTGAACATCATTACAAGGTTGTATTGGGGCAAATTCGTGAGCTGTCACTGGACTCATCCTAGATTTTCCGAACTATAATTACGAACATTTAATTTTAGGTATAAAAAAATTTAAATCTTGTTATCGTATACCCCATCCCTAGCCAATGCAGACTAACGTAGTGACTTTTGACAAACGTCACCAAATATTATTTGATTTTAACAAACTGCCACATTTTTGCTAATTTGTGACAAGATGTATTAATTTGTCATTATTGTTAGTTTTATGTAATGTATTTACCTAAATAACTTCCTATTTATTAGAATCGAGGATTATATTAAAGTTGATAAAATAATTAAAATTACCGAACGTTGTTACAAGGTTATATTGGAGCAAATTTGTGAACTGTCACAGGGACCATGCTACATTTTCTCAAGTATAATAAACAATGAGAGGAACATTCGAGATGCACGTGTTTCACTTGAATACTTCTTACAACTCGCTGATCACTGCTGCCACTTCCACCACTCACCTCGAAGCGAATAGTGGGGGGACGCAAGTTTGAAGGAGAAATTAAGATAACAATGAAGAAAATCTGCCACTTTTACATTCGATTTCAAGAGTCCATGGTTTTTGAAATTGAAAATTCTTCTTTTTCACAAAGAATAACTGAAGTTGAAAAAAATGCCATTTGCTACAAAAAAAAACAGTGTTTACTTATAGAAATAAAACTGCCAAAATCAAATGACTGAAAGATTATTTCAATCAAAACAAAATATATCTTTTTTATTTTTGTTTTCGGTGCAGCTTTATAATTTTTGTTTTTATTTACACACATTTATGTAAATGTTAAAATATTTTGTTTAGGATATTAAACATTGAGGCATGTTCATTTTTTTTGTATACTTATATACACCCGCATCTATAGTTTAATTCCAAAAGTCCCTTAGGCCGAGGCCATACCAAAGTGCTTCGTTAGGTGCTAAGCTAGGTGTTACGTGACTAATATACTAGATGACTTCATGCTTGGCCACACCAAAGTGCTTCGCACAAATTCATTTGACATTTGGGAGCAGTTCAGTCAACAAACGATGCCACTCTCAAAACTAACCAATTTCATTACAACTTACCATCTTTATTTACTTCCTGTGCAACTTCATTCCAAAGTGATTTTATTACAGGTACATTTTTCTATAATTTGTTTGATGGGTTCCACAAAGGCTCCCTTTTATACACAGCTGTTATTAAATCTTGTAAAACACAATAAAATTAACCAACATGTCTGTTCGCTAGGATATTCACTCTGTGACTAATCGTCATGTAGCGTGGCGCGAAGCGTGCAGTGTGGCCATTGCGATAGTATGCGGTGTGTTGGTTTGCTAGGATATGTCGCCTAACTCGCAGCGTAGCTCTAAGCACCAAGCGAGGCTCCTTCCTGTGTGGCCGAGGCCTTAAGAAATTATTGATAAAGGTTTCACTGTATAGGAAAATAATTGAATTCTATAAGATAATTTTCAAGTGCCTTATTTTATATTGTGAATTGAAAAAAAATATTTTAATAAATTCACTGCCGACCTAATAGTAGTGAAGTATGCCCATAGACAAAATGTACTTTTATTAATGCCTGTATTGGTGTTTTATTTTATGTATACGGTGAGTTGCAATAGGAAACAAAGTTAATGGGGCATATTCAAACCATGTAATATCGAAATCTGATTAAATGATGGTTCAAAACAGGGTATTTGTGCCAACATTGATGTATGAGGGTAAAATGTAGATGTAGAAAATGAATAAAAGTATATAAAGAGGAAATTGATGCACTGGGAAGATATGTGGTGTGTCCATGTATGATAGAATAAGAAACATCATTATTAAGAATGAATATGAACTAAAAATTGATGAGTTAAATAAAGTTAATAAAAGCATACACATTGAGGTGGTTTAAACATGTTGAATGGACGAATAACGAAAAACTGACATAATATAACATTATAATGGAAGCATAAGAAGAAATCGTAGTAGAGGACAACCAAAGAAAGTATGGTTTGGCAAAGGGAAAAAATGTTGAAAGAAGGAAAGGGTAAGAAGTAAGAGAAACAGAAGGAACTGTATAAGATGTATGGATGAGAAGGCAAAAGAAGTATGTCGTGATAGGAAAATTTGGCATTATGTCTTCTCTGCCTGTGCCAAAAGAAAAATGACTTAATGGTATGACTATGTGTACAGTACCCGGCGGTAAGTAATACACGTCTGCCTTAAGAAAGAGACTGTCGGCCGTAATCAGCTAACTTCGGTTTTGTAGAGCGTCGTCTCTGTCGCACGATGCGCTACGACAACGACTGACAAATCGCGACGGAACACGTGTATGAATGACAGACACGACGCTCTACAAAGCCGAAGTTAGCCGACAGTCTCTTTCTTAAGCCCGATGTGTATTACTTACCGCCGGGTACTGTACAATTATTGTATGTTATTTATGTAGATAATGTACATGCATACCATCACGCCATCTCCCTGTTAGGATATGCAGAGAGGACAGAATGCCAGAATAGCTCCACACACACATCCTTAGCCTCCTTAGCATCTATACACCTTCTCATACAACTTTTACAATTTCTCTGACTTTATATGTTACTTTCTTTAAAAATATAATTCACTTGATCCTGACATACTTTTTTTGGTATTCCTCTTATATGCCTTCCACTCACATTTACATTGTATGTTTGTTTTGTTAGTCTTTTTTTATTCATTCGTTCCATATGCCCAAACCATCTCAGCATGCTTTTCTTCATCTTACTCAATACATCAGCCTTAAGTTCAAATTCATCCTTAATCACCTCATCTCTAGTCACTTCATTCTGTATTCTAACATACATTATCACCTCGTGCATTCTTCTCAATGCACCCATTTCTATAGCATTTATTCGGTTTCTATCAGTATTTTTTCACATCCACGTTTCAGTCCATACATCAAAGTAAATGTAAGTAAAGTATTTTTTTTTTATTTAAAATACCTTCAACATATTCATTAAAAGACACCCATTCTAAGTTGTTTGATTGCCCAAGTAAAAAGCACTCTTTCGTTAAAAAAAATTAAATACGGAAAAAACTATTACGGATAACATGAGCTTTTATTTAAATCATACGCAGTAATATATTAACTAATATAACTGCTAAATTTCACCGAGAGTTATTACGAGTATAACACAAGTTGAAGCACGTACAGAATGAGTGTTTCAATGGGTAATTGAAAGTTATTATACTAAAGAAAATGTAGCATGGTCCCTGTGACATTTCACAAATTTGCCCCAATACAACCTTGTAACGACGTTCGGTAATTTTAATTATTTTATCAACTTTAATATAAGCCTCGATTCTAATAAATAGCAAGTTATTTAGGTAAACACATTACATAAAACTAACAATTATGTCAAATTAATACTTCTTGTTACAAATGATCAAAAATATGTCAGTTTGTTAAAATCAAATAATATTTGGCGACGTTCTTCAAAAGTCACTACGTTAGTCCGCATTGGCTAGGGATGGGGTATACGATAATTGGATTTTCAATTTTTTTATACATAAAATTAAATGTTCATAAGTAGTATTAATTCATAGTGGATCTTGGCCTATTTAAAGATAGATACAAATCATACAATACATTAGAAAGTCAGTATAATGAAAATTAGGAATTAAAACGTCAGTTTAGAGAAAAACAATTTTTCGATTTATAAAAAAACTATTCGATTCGTGAAAAAAAATCAATTTTACCCCATCCCTTTGAGACATGACATTTCAAACGTCATAGGGAACATGCTACATTTTCTTGAGTATACTATTAAAAAATTCTGTCCACGAGAAAAATGGCCACGAGAAATAGATCCACTTCTCGATATAACCCGGGACATTCCAGAGCCAAGTTACTATTGCTCAACACTCTACTTATGTGGCTGGTTTTTAACAAAGGACTTACACCACACGATATCACACGGTCGGCAGTTAACGTGTTAATGCTCATGTTAATAGAAAGGCGTTGGTAAATACATAAGTAAAATCCAGTACAAGCAAGTTAAATAATTAATGAAGTTCCATCAGACACAATAAAGATTTGGCGCATGAAACTTATTACACGCTTAAATAATCTTTCGTCACAAGATTTATTTGCGTAAGAATTCATAGGAAAAAATGCATCATAAATTGTATATCCCCAAATTATGCAGTAGATTGAAAACAAAAAATATTATAATTTAATAGTGCTTTCTAATTAAATAATTTCTGTATTTGCAGCAAGAGTCTGATGGAAACGGGCTGCCTTCTTTGACGTTACCATCCATCTCTGAAGATGATGAGAATGCTCCGGACGAGAACACTCCCCTCTCGCCAGCTAAGAAGTCTCCACTGCACCAAGCCTCTACGAGCCCCAGACACCCCAAACTAAGTACAAGGTATGTCAGAAAATGATTCATAACAATTTGTATTTGTAGAACAAAGAAATGTAAAAAAAGGATACCCTTAAAAGAAACCCAAGTTACTTTTATACGTTCGACAATTGATTTTTGTTCTTTTCACTCAAAACATGTGGAACCCAAGCGCCGAACTTGTGGACTTTTCCCATTGTTTTAAGATAGCGGTATACAATCATATGACTACAATTCATCTGCTCAGCCAATTCTACGGTGGTTTGAAGGAGATCTTCATGAATAATATGGTTTAAGCGGTCCTCATCGAAGTCCACTGATCGTCCGGAACGCTCCATGTCTTTCAGGTCGAAATTACCGTCTTTGAAACGCAAAAACTATCGACGAGCTGTCCTTTCATTCGTAGCATCTTCACCGTACACTTCGCAAATATCGCGAGCAGCTTTGGCAGCTTTATTCCCTCGATTGAACACGAACAGAAGGAGGTGTTGAAAATGCTCACTTTCGTCTACTTGACATTCCATTTTGAAGGCTTGTAATCAAATAAAATAATATATGTAACGTAAAAGCAAACACAATATCTTATAGAGCAGAAAATTTTCTTTCGAATGACTTTATAACCTTTACCATTTTATTTTACTTTTGGTGCTCATTTTTAAATTTGAAAAAAATCGGACACAACTTATGTTAACACCTGATATATTGGATGATTAAAATAGGGATTCTGATATTTAAATAATTCTTTGAGTTTATTTCATGAAATAAATTTTTTGACCTTTTGAAAATGCTTAGACCTTACATATAAAAAAATATTTTACACTCAAAATTACACATCCATAAACACCATCATAGCATGTTTGTTTTAGGGTAGGCACAGAGGACAGATCTACACATTTTTCTATCCATGCACATAGCTTCCTTGTCTTCCACATCCGTTCATTTAACTCAAAACCTTTCACTCAGATCAAATTATTTCCTTTCAGTTGTATAAAGTCTTAGGCTAAGGCCACACCAAAGTGCTTCGCTAGGTGCTACGTGACTAATAGACTACAGGCTTGGCCACACCAAAGTGTTTCGCACAAATTTATTTGACATTTGGGAGCGGTTGAGTCAACAAACGATGCCACTCTCAAAACTAACCAATTTCATTACAACTTACCATCTTTATTTACTTCCTGTGCAACTTCATTCCAAACTGATTTTATTACAGATATAATTTGCTCGATGGGTTCCACAAAGGCTCCCTTTTATACACAGCTGTTATTAAAACTTCCACCATCTCGTAAAATCACGGTGACACAATAAAATTAACCAACACGTCTGTTCACTAGGAGGTTCACTCGGTGACTAATCGTCATGTAGCGTAGCGTGCAGTGTGGCCATTGGGATAGTATGCGGTACATTGGTTCGCTAGGATATGTCGCCTAGCTTGCAGCGTAGCTCTAAACACCAAGTGAGGCTCCTACCTGTGTGGCCGATGCCTTACAGAGTGTTGTTCCATGTGGTTTGGCTTAAAATTGCAATGTTTAAAAAATGTTGCCGTTTTGGTTTGCTATTTTTCCCATTAGTAATTTGGATAACTATAAATGTGCGTAGAACTCTTCTAAGAAATAATATCCATGCATACCCATTAAAAAAATATTGGATACAACCATAGATAAATTTTATACTCATTGCTATAAAAGTGTCACAGAAATCACTTTTGAATTCACTCAACATCACTTGACACTGGTGTATACTCCTTCATATATAGGAGTTCACGGCTATTATTCAAAGAGAGAGAGAGAGAATTCACTCAACCACCAAGGATATCTGTATTCCTCTCAGATCCCAAATGATTGAGTCACACTCTAGTCTACTGCGAACCAGTGAATTATATGGCATGTAATCAAGGTATTTTATTAAATCTGATTTTCAACAACAGTAAACACTGGAAATTAATTACTTTTACTCACACAGCTTTTAAAACTTACAACTATACTTAGAACAGGGTGGCCCAAATGTCACTAGACCCACTAGACCAAAAGCTAATCGTATCCGATAATCTGCTGGCTTCAGTTCCTGCACTAGCTGTACCTTATACGGATAAACATTCAGCAGCCCTTGAATCCTCTGGAGCGAGGTTCGAGACATGTCCAGCTGCTGGGACCACCTTCGAGTTGACATTGAAGGCTCTTCTTCAATGCTTCGGCGTACACGCTGAATGTTGTCCTGTGACCTCCCTGAACGTGGCCTCTCAGCACGTGGTAAATCACTCACAGACCCCTGAATTTAAAACCGCCGGACTAAGTTAACGCGTTCAGTGCTGAAAACTGATATAAAATTTGCTGGGTGATGGAAATGCCTATCGTCGTTCTATTCCCAATTTTTTTGGGTGAATTATAAAACAAATGAGTCCAGAGTGGCCTTATGGTACTATAGAGTTTGTAAGGGTTGTGTGCTAATGAATTATACTTGCTTTTTTAATTTTTTAACAGCACAGTAAATATAAAGCAAATTATTCAGCAGTCAATGTGTTAAGTGTCGTTTGTTTATATGGTGGTTTTCTGACCCCAAAATGACGAGTGTAAGCTCTTTGCGTTAGCACAATTGGTCGTTGATTCTTTAGATTAAATTCGATTATTTTAACACGTTGCTCAGTCGTGAATTTCTCCATATTGAATTTCTAAGGGTTACGCTTTAACACGTTCCGCGCCGCGTAGGTCACCGGTGACCTACCATGTTTTTGACCAGGGCGCCACATAGGTCACCGGTGACGTACGTGTTTTTTTTTTATAAACAGTCCCAGTGCGCCAGCGGTCACATTTACTACGAATTTTAACATTGAATGTGACCTATACGGCGCCTCTGAATACAATGCACATAAAAACTTCCAAAATTTTGTTTGAAAATGCAATTATTTTTAATAAACCTCCAGATGTATGAAAAATAATATAATGGTTTATTTTTTTTAAGGATAAACTAGCCTCTACAATTAGGCTAAAGGGGTATAGAAGAGATTCCAGGGATAACATAATGAATGGGACCATCCATTTGTCACACTCTGGAAATTTATGAGGGTGCATTGTCTATGCAACATTGTGACCCTTTTTTTGGAGCTATTGTCTCAATAATCATAAGAGATTATTATGTTATGGCGTAACACTATAGCATATTACATAAATAAATAAAAAATATAATAAGTAATAAATTAGGCATGCTACAATTTGTTTCGACTACAAAAGTTTATGTTGTATATACATGTATTACCGTACGACACCGCGTAGGTCACCGGTGACCTACTCTCACAATATCACCTAAAATTAGTTTATTTTTTAAAATAAATCATTATTTATGAAGCCTATATATGTATACATAATATAAACTATAATTTGTTTAGTGGCGCACATACTTATTTTCTCAAAATGTACTGCGGCACGGAACGTGTTAATAATCTTAAATTAAAAAAAATAATTTTAGAAAGTTATTCAAATTTTAAATAGTCTTGCGACTTTTGAGTCACCCTGTATCTATAACCATTGTTGTTTTTTTTTCAGAGTTGAAGAACTTAGAAGTAGATCAAGAGGGATAGCTAGTCCAGGAGTTACAAGCCATAGAGAATTAAGAGAAAGAGTGGAAAGGCAGAGGTCTGTAGTGGTTCCACAGCCACCACAAGACGACTCACTGGAGGGATTGAATCTAGAGGTTCACAACACCAGGTCTTCCGTAGAAAGACTAGACACGCAGGTGTCCAGTTTACATCATGATGTGGCTGCTCTTAGTATGGAGGTAAAGTATTTATTTCATTTGTTTGTCTAAAATAAATTAATGATAGGAGCTAAATAAGTGCTATAGAAATGCGTATTTGCAAAGAATACATGAGGTGATAATGTATTACAGAATACAAAATGAAGTGATAAGGGATTAATGTTCGTTCGAGGAGTTATGAGCTGTCCAGCATTACTACAAAGACTAGCGTTAAATGTTCCTAACAATTACACTAGACTGCGCTGGCAAGAACTGTTCTCAATAACATATATTACGCAAGAACGGGTCTTCCAGCCGCTATGCCTGTTGGAAGGGCCTTAACTCTTTTGAAAGGGACAGCTTCGGATATTGACATATTTCATATCACATTACCAAGAGCAAAAGTAAATTTTCTTCTAAGATTGAGCGCGTTAGAAAGCACTCATCAACGTACTTAAGTGACTTAGAATATATGTGTATATATAATATGTATGCATATACATTATTTTTTTATTTTATATAATTTTTTCTTCTTCCATATAATTCATTTTAAATTCCTTGAGTGTATAATGCATTTCCAGCTAAGTGGAAATCTTTAAAGCTAAGGTCACACCAAAGTGCTTCGCTAGGTGCTACGTGACTAATAGACTAGGTCACTTCATGCTTGGCCACACCAAATTGCTTCGCACAAATTTATTTGACATTTGGGAGCAGTTAAGTCAACAAACGATGCCACTCTCAAAACTAACCAATTTCATTACAACTTACCATCTTTATTTACTTCCTGTGCAACTTCATTCCAGTGATTTTATTACAGGTACATTTTTGCATAATTTGCTCGATGGGTTCCACAAAGGCTCCCTTTTATACACAACTATTATTAAAACTTCCGCTATCTTGTAAAATCACTTGGTGACACAATAAAATCAACCAACACATCTGTTCGCTAGGAGACTTACTAGATGACTAATCGTCATGTAGTGTGACCATTGCGATAGTATGCGATGCGTTGGTTCGCTAGGATATGTCGCCTAGCTTGCAGCGTAGCGCTAAGCACCAAGTAAGACTCCTACCTGTGTGGCCGAGGCCTAACGGTTTCAAAGCTCAAATACACACTGAAGCAATGTCTCCTTTCTCAGGGTATTATCCAGTCTACGAGAGTATTATATCACATAGAGGGAAATAGTGGTCTAGTGGGAGATCTTATTGTGGTATGGGTGGTAATCTTTAACTCCAGAATTCTTGATGTTTATGCATCATATACCAATATTGAGTGTGCTTAATTTTTTGTTTATGACATATTGCTATAATTGTTTTTTGCTCTTTTGTTTATTTAACTGAAAAGTGTAAACCTCATATATTTCTAGAGTATGATTGTTTCAGTGATGAGAGTATTAAATTGACATATGTGATAAGCTGGTTGACTTAAACTAGGATGCTGAGGAAAAGGAATATTTTGTATGTCTTGAACCTTTCCCTTCCTGTGCTAAAAAAATCCGCCCGTTCCGGTGATGTGTTCAATACATATGTAAAAATGAGCTATTTAAAATTGGAAAAATAAGAATATTCATAGCCAATCGCTTAAATTAATTAAATTTGAAGTCAAAAGTGATAATAATTGAAATTTAATTGCTGAAAACACGAAAAAAAACATCGGACGGCGTTCACAAAACGGGCAAAGCGACCACCTCGAATGAAAGCCCGCGAGCTACTAAGCGAGCAAACGATTATATTTCTTGCATTCCCATATACCGAAGTAGAGTGAGAGTGAGACGTAAATAGCGTCACTTCCTCGCCTATAGCGGTTTTTTTAGAATGAATATACCTATGTCACACACTGACTGGCACACGTTTGATTGTATTGTTGAATTTATTCCCGATTTTCACAAAATATCTCTGATGTGGCCAATGAGTGCTAATTATAATTATTATTATTTTTTTTCATTCAATGCGTAAATGTATTACGGAGGAATACCTAAAATCTGAACCCAGTCTTTATTATATTTATAGAGATATTAAAGTTTTTAGAAGCAATGTGTACTAGTTACACATCACATGACAGGAAGGGTTAAACTGTCGCTTTGTTATTATCATATCTTTTCTTGTCATGTAAAAGAAAATATAAAAATTTTATTTTATTTTCAGGTGAGAAATGCAATCCAAGCGCTGCAGGAAATGACAACACCGATGCATTGGCATGCTGCGCACTCCAACCCCAATCTCCAGTGGACACACGGGATGTCAAGCTCTGTTGGGGCTCCATTAGCGAGAAGTTCTTCGCACCCGCCAGAAATGTTCTGCTGGGTCGATGAACAAAATGCACTTTCAGAGTCGCGTCCGAAAGCAGCACGATCCACACAAACTGACAACGATGAACTTTATTTGCTTCCTGCTGTCACACAATATATATCTGAAAATCCCACGACAGTTATGCTACTGTTAGGAATAGATCCGGCAGAATTTGTTGCAATTCAAGATGATAATCGAAGAGCTTTGTGCAGTATATTAGAAATAGAAAATGAACCCAAACCATTAAGTACGATTCAAGAAACTTCGAGCGTTCAAGCGTCTTCGGAAGATGTTTCCAGTAGCTTCACCCCCACGCAGAAATTAAGTTTAGAGAAACTAGATAATGACAACAATAAGAAGAAAACTAATGACTTTAAAAGGGAAAATACGAGAGAAAGGAAAAGCAACAGTTTTCGGAGGCATCGCTTTTCAGCGGGAGATTTGGACAGTGAGTCTGAAAAGTTACTTCCCAATACGACGAGTATTCCTGCCACACGTAGTCTTAAATTTCACCCATCTGAGAGTTGAACTACTTTTGATTAGTAGCTTTGAGAAAAGGTGTGAAATTTAAAATAAATGCAGACTGGAGTATCGAATACTATGAGCTCAATTAATCTGTATACTTTATTTTATATTTTTTTATAATTTAGTAGAGTAGATAATACCTGTTTTATATATATAATCGTCATCCCTTATCCGTGGGAGATGTGTTCCAAGACCACCGATGGATGTCTTAAATCGCCAATAATATACCGAACACTATAAATACTGTTTTTCCTATTCGTACATACCTATGATAAAGTTTAATTTATAAATTAGGAACAGTAAGACAATAACAACAATAACTATCGTATTTTTCGGACAATAATATGCAACCCAAATTTATGAAACAGTTTTTCGGAAAGAATATTTATTATACAAAATATTTACAAACTTCATTTTTAATTATTATAACCATAACTTGTACGAGCAGCATTCAATTAACCTTCACTCGACTCGGCAATGTCACTCGTCTCGTCACTACCACTTTTCATATTATTGTCGGACAATGTCTATATGGATATGAGAAAAATATACACATGATTCATGAATGAGTTAACGAGTACCAATTTACTCTGATTTATCAGTGGTATCGGACGTCTGTATTTGTTTTTCGCGCTAAATTAACAAAATTATTATTAACTTTAATTTAAATCAAATTAATATTAACTTTAAATTAAAAACATGCATAGACATAAAAAGAAATGCGTGTATAATATTAAATACATGCATAGGCATAAAAAGAAATGCGTGTATAATATTAAATACATGCATAGACATAAAAAGAAATGCGTGTATAATATTAAATACTTGCATAGACAAAAAAATTTTAAGTCGATTTTTCTAAGTAAAAACTTGCATTTTATTGTCCAAAAAATACGGCAATAATAAAATAGAACAATTATAATAATAATCATATACTCCACTAAAAGTTAAATGTCTTTATCTCTCTAAATATCTTATTATACTGGACATGCCCTTCTTCATCTTGTGATGATGTGATAGGTGAAGTGAGATGAATGACATAGACATTGTGATGCAGCATTGAGGTACTGTTGACCTCTTGACTTCATCACTTGACACTGGCGTATACTCCTTCATATATAGGAGTTCACGGCCATTATTCAAAGAGAAGAAGAAGAAGAATTTCATATTCTCTCTCTCTCTCTTTGAATAATGGCCGTGAACTCCTATATATGAAGGAGTATACGCCAGTGTCGAGTGATGTTTATTTCATATTCTCAAATATCGTTTTACTGCAAGTAACTAAAACTATGGAAATCGAAACCACGGATAAAGGGGATGACTATTATATCATAATTAATTTTATTCTTAAATATTAATAATGGGATCTCGAAATTGTCTTCAGTATGAATATGAAACTCTTGTAAATAAAGTTTTTTTTTTACTTTATATCTCATTAAAAGCTAAGATTTGATATTCTGAAAAATGTCAATTAAATGTATTGTTCAAAAATTTTATTTCATAGCCCAAAAAGTAAAAAAAAAACATTTGTGTGTTAGAAAGTTTTCCCCAACATCTGAATGATTTTACTTTACGTAAATAATAATTAAAAAAAACACATAAATAAGAAATTAAACTTTTTTTGTAAATTATTTAATCTGTATCAAGTTAATATCAAACAAAATATATACGTTACGTACAATGCTTTTTTAGTACAAAGTTAAAATTTCTGAAAAGATTACACCTTTCCCTATTTAAATTTATGTTTTTTTGTAATGGTAATATTTAAAAAATTTATACAATCTCTTCATCTAAGAATTCACTGTTTCATATTTTTTATGAAAAAATAAGAAACTGCTGAATTCTTCGCCAGTGCTGCATTTGTGTAGATGGCGCCCTTAGACAGTTTGCAAATTGCATCCCGTCCCCCACCCTCCCCAACCCTCACCAATACATAATTATAAAAATGCTTACCCCCTTTCCCTTTCGAATGATGGTGTATTTTGCGCCACACAACAAACCATGTTAGTTTAAGCCTTGCTTTTCTTCTCTGCAAATGTATCTACGATGTTATAGAAGTCCATATTCACTGATCATTTTTTAATATTTTCATAACCTATTTATGAATCTTGGGACGCTCTTTTAACTTGGCACTCCAAGGTAAATGCCTAGATTTACCTGTTAGCAAACACGGCTCTGCATATACATGTATATGTTTTTTAACATACATTATAAATCATAATATTCTTCTTCTTCCTGGCATTGTCCCAATTCATTGCCTAGGTAGGCTGTTGGGGTCGGCTCTTCTCGTTCTCAGGCTGTATATTCTTCGGTTCTGGGTGTCGCTTTCATCTAGGCCGTTTCTCTGCAGGATTTTGAAGCATTAAGTCATCCAGGACCAGGATCCAGTTATTTGGTCTTCCTCTGGACGGCTGTCGAGGAAGATCCACAGAATTGCCTGATTCACAGTATGATCTGGTGGTCTCCGTCTTATGTGCCCGTACCATCTCATCTATCACTCTTCCCGCTTACTATTTATGTCAGTGACCCCCAGGCTACCACGAATGCGTGAGCTCTTAATTTTATCTTTCAGTGATACTCCTGCCGACCACCTAAGCATTGGCATTTCTGCTGTTTCAAGTTGCCTAGAGTAGTAGCTGTACATAGTCCAGCATTCTGAGCCATACATAAATATAATAAATCATTATGTTCTGTTTTTTTTTAAATGTGTTACACATAACAAAAGAAATTATAAATGCGCTCAATTATGACATTTACTAAAAACAGTAATTATTAAGTTTAAAAATTGTAAATTATTCTAAAAAAATCATCATCAGTAAGTACTAGTTTTGTTATTTCAAATTTGCAGTAGTTTTTACTGCAGTTTTCATGTCCGAAGTGCAAATGAACACAAAAACAACAGATATCATTCAACAACAATAGTCACAGTTAAATGTAACTTAACAAGATTTTCTACATTTGTGGAAGCCGCATGGTTATTCCCCTATGCGCTCACGTTACGGTCCCGAACCGGGATGGAACCATGTGCTTCGCTGTAGGTCAGCAGTATCCGGCGCACATCCACTTATAACAAAGTTGACTACAAACGTCGGCATCATAAACCATTCAATTCACCCTTCTTTTAAAGCTCCACAAGTGTGCATAGGGAGGCCACCAGTCTTCTCCACTCAGAGCGGTTTTAGGCGGTGTTGGTAATCTCCCTCCACGACATTTCTAACGCTCTGACTTCCTTGTCATGGGAACGGTACACCGTGAGAGAGGGTCTTCCAGGCCGTCGAGACCCCAATGGACAGAAAAACAGCGCTCTCCTCGGCCAACTATCATCGGTCATTCTCAGAACATGTCCCAACCAGGACCATCGCCTCTCCCGAATTACAGAGACGACAGACCCCTGCCGGGTGCGCCAGCAGACGTACAGCGTCGTTTGTTATATGGTCATACCACCTGATTCCCAATATCCTCCTGAGACACCTGTTTTCTAAACTAAGTATCTTGCCCTCCTGAGCCTTGGTGAGATGCCAAGATTCACAGCCGTACGGAAGGATCGGGATGACACATGCGTTAAACAGGCGGCATTTTGTTGTGACGCTGAATCCAATCGCCTTCCAAATCCTATCCATGTTGTGAACGCCCCGCTGGCAGCTCCGATGCGGATGAGCAGCTCCGTCCGGAGATCACCATTGGTGGTGATGGTGGCACCAAGGTATCTGAATTTATTCACCTGGGGGATCCAGTTGCCGTTAATCATCATCGGCGCGCCTCCATCCGGACATGCATCGTTGCACATGTATACTGTTTTACCAGCGTTGACTCGAAGGCATAAACCATAACACTCCGAAAAACATATCTAACTGATATGAAGAATTACAAAAGCCTCAAAACATATTAGACATTGTTGGAATTTTGTATAAAAAAAAAAGAGAGCTCCCATAGAAAAAAGTTATTTAAAACATCTTGAACAATTTGTACAAAAGACTAAGCATGCTTTTATCATACACATACATACCATCACGCCATCTTCCTATCGTAGGTAGAGAGGACAGAGCGCCAGACTTTTCTATCTCGACATATATCCTTCGCCTCTTCCATATCCCTACACCCTCTCATACAATTCCTATAATTTTTGTTTTTAACAAACACTGTTTATTCCACTTTTTTTTCCAAAAAAAAAAAAAAGTGGAATAAACAGTGTTTGTTAAAAATAAATTACAATGTCTTTAAACCTCCACAACGTTAATGCCTTAACTATAAACAACAATTCCTATAATTTTTTTGACTTTCTTCGTTTCCTTATTTCAAAATATAATTCACTTGATCCAACCATACTTTCTTTAGTATTCCTCTACCACCCTATTCCATGCACATTTGCACTGTATATTTATTTTGTAAATCTTTCTTCATTGATTCGTTCTACATGCCTAAACAATTTCAGAATGCTATTTTTCTTACTCAAACATACGAAGCAGACAACCTCCGAAGTCTAGTGGTTGCATTCTTGACTTCCACCCGGGGGTTTCGGATTCAATCCCAATGGTACCTAAAAAAAAGGGTGCTAGTCTGGTAAAAATTCATCTGGTAACAATACTCACACATGCCACCAAACGGTAGTGTTGCCAACACTTTAAATGATGAACCACGAGTTACATGTCTACTCAAGAAGTTCTCACTTACGGAGGCCGAAGACAATATTGTCTCTTGGTCATTTTCTTCAATATGTCCAAAACACTGTTTTGAATATATTAAAGGATACCATATGAAGAAAAGGATACCATATGAAGAAAAGGATACCATAAGAAGAAAAGGATACCATATGAAGAAAAGGATACCATATGAAGAAAAGGATACCATATGAAGAAAAAAAACACAGCCGACTGTTCATGTTCATCCCTAATCATAAAAGTGCAAAAACTCAGACCATTCCATTTAAATTCTTCAATTTAATTGAAAAAAATCAACTCTTTTAAACCCTTTTCAAACATCAAGCTTGTCCTTGTCTTGTACTAGACTTTGTATAAAAAAACATATTTTCTTAAGACTTCAATAAAGTGGTTGTTTTCTAATATTATATTAATAAATATTAAAATTTACTGTTTGAAATGTTATGTAAATAATTGTAAAATGATATAAATGTAATTATATTTAAGACATACCTTGTTTATATACAATTACTGAGAATTTTCACTTAAGAATCGTTCAACAATTTCATTAACCCTAAATGTAATATATGTATAGAAGGAATAGATGAGATATTTCAAAAATATATATTCTGCGTGAATAATTAATCGCTGGCCGATGAAAGCATATCAATGTGATGTAAGCTTAGTGCCTCAATGAAACCTCCTGAGCCTATAAGGTTAAAAAGTTTACGAGTGTACGAGGGAGGGTTATCAATTCTAGTTTAAAAAACAATCATTTTTCCATTAGAATTGTAAGATGGAATATTGTAAATAAAATAAAGAATTTAATAAACGATTAGTGTTTTTCATTTTATTCTAATGATTACATTCTAACGATCCATTTTAGAGATCATGGGGTGTCATACTACCTTGATCAAAAAGTTTTAGGACTTTATTCATAAAATCGAAAATACAAGTTTATTGATCAAAATCCATATGGTCCCCTTCAAAGGACTTCCCATCGACTGCAACGCACTTATGCCAGCGCTTGATCCAATCCTGGAAACACCACTGGTACTCAATTTTTGGTATGTCTCTCAGAGCCGTCTTCGATTTTTTCATGACATCCTCTCGGGTGCTGTAACGCGTTCCGCGAAGCGGTTTTTTAAGTCAGTTGAACAGAAAAAAGTCGCAGGGAGCCAGATCAGGTGAATTCGAAGGCTGCTGGATAGCATTCGTGTTTTTTTTAGTCAAAAACTCATGGAAATCATGTCTTTCGCGATTTCAACGCGGTCCTTTTTTTGCATGAAATTGAGGTCTTTCGGCACCAGTTTTGCAGCGACATGTCTGAGGCCCAAATCACTAACCAAAATGTCTTGAGCAGACCCATAAGCGATGTTCAAGTTCTCTGCCAGCTCTCTAATGGTCAATTTGCGGTTTTCGGCCAACATTTCTTTAATTTTATCGATGTTTTCATCGGTTTTTGACTGCCACTGCGTTCGTCATTCTCGACCAACTCACGACCACTTCTGAAGCGTTCGTGCCACCGAAAAACACTTCTCCAACATTTCCAAGGTCTGCGGACCGTTAAATCCGTTTTTCACACAAAATTTAATGCAAACTCATTGATGCCATTTTCAAACTTGTAAAAAATCTAAAACACGCACAAAGGTAGATGTACTCAGTACAGCGTAACTTTTACAAATGTCAAGCTAAGCTATGGAGGGAAGTGTCAATGATAGATGTGGTAACCTAACAAAAAAAAAAAGAATTCCAATCGGATGACTGACAGCGCCACACGGTGGCCAGTCCTAAAACTTTTTGATCAAGGTAGTATACCCAGGGCTGCGTTTACATAGATGGTGCCCCTAGACAGTTTACAACTTGCGCCCCACCTAGTGCTGGCAAGCCTAGTACGTACCTAAGTAGAGTTTTAACTAAAACTAGTTTAATTAATAACTATCAACATTTTTTTTAAACTCAAGACATAGCAAAGTAATCAAACAACACACACACAATGTCTAGAAACAAAAGCACAAAAAATCACTGCTCGATATACAACAAATATTTAAAGATATGTACAGGTTAAATCTTTAATTATCTACTGCATAATTTGCCTAATGCCGTAAAGCTGAAAATGAAACGAAACATACTGTGTCCATAAAGTGAAAATAAATCAAAACAGTCTGTGACCGTAAAGTGAAAATGAAATATAAAACATGTACGGAGAAGCAGTGTTCGAATTTTCAAATGTATGCTGTCAAAGTAAACTGATTTACAAAACAAACGAAAACCGATTTACAAAACAAACGAAAACCGATTTGCTATCATTGTTAAAATTGGCCTTTGCAATTACAATTAACACTTTTGAATAAAGTAACAGGCTGCTTATTGGTGGAGTGGGTTGATATTTTCATTGGAGCTTTGAGTTTTATTTTTATAGAGGCGTTGTCAAAGATTTTGAACATTTTCTCTCCGTAATGGGAGAAAAATACAAAGCTGGCAATGAGAATCGTAGTACCATCCCATAAACCGTTATTTATAAAATAATAATTACAATTAGCAAGTCTCAAAGAGAGACTTTGGTGTATATCTATCTATACAAGTATTTAACCATCCCAAAGCTAAATATTTGTTTGTTTAGTTGAATATTAATTTTTTTAATAATTGAATAGGTGCCGCGAATAAGGTGGTAACTAACAAAACTTGTATTTTACAGTATTCAAGAAAAACAAGTGTCGATATTTTAATAGTTTTTTTTAAATCAAAAGATATATTTTCATACACACACTTTATTTAAAAATAAAAAATTACCACACTATATTCAAAACAACAAAAAAAAAATGAAAAACACTCTGAACATGTGCAATAACGTGGTCCGCGAAAGCAGTTACAATGTTATTCCACAACTCTTATATAAAACAAACAAGTTGTGTTGTTACAACTTTTATATGAAAAATCAATCATGTACGTTGGTTGCCACGTTATTCCACCAACCTCTTCTGATCTTCTTTTACTCGTTACTTCTTTGCCTTTTCTGCTTATCATATATAGAATTGTCCGCTGTTTTTCAGTTTCTTCCGTTTATTATCTGACCATTCTGCAACCCTTGCTTGTCGTTTTTTTACCTAAATTAAGTTTATTTTCTACACTAGCAGAGTGAACGACGGGCGCCTCTCCAGACATGTTGATACTTGAAACCACATTATTCCACTGAGCGCGTGCAAAAATCCAATGGCAATGTTGACTTATCAGTAGAAACGAAAGAGATAGAAAATATTTTTATAGAGGGGACGAAGGGCGTAACCACATATGTTAGCATGTTATTTCACAAAAAACTGAATTTTGCAAAAATGTTAGTTACCATCTTATTCACGGCACGCATTCAATTTATGGCATAAAAAAATGATCCTTTTTGCCAGATTCATACTTTTATCCCAATACTGAGAGAGTTTACTTCTTTTTGTAGAATAACGGTGCGCCCTTTCAGTGGGAAAACAATCTCCCCACAAATTCTTACCCTTCGTACCAGATAACTTCTTCCTGCTTTAAATATAACACCATCCAGTGAAGAGACACAGACAACGTCTCTATAAAAACAAAACTCAACCACCCAACATGAAAAAAAAAAGGATCTTCAAAGCTTCTATGAAAATGTCATATTGTCACACTGTTAGGCACATCGTCACTCAAGTTTAATATTAGGCATGGATAAATTGTAAATAAAAAAAAAACTATACGCTACTTTCTTAAGAATTCAAAGACGAGCTGACATAAAGATTAAAATTAATTTTGGGCCCGATCAAGTAAAAATACTCGAAGAAAAATATTGTTAACAAAGAAATATTTATAATACCTTAAAGCAGGGGTCTCCAAACTTTTTAGCCTAAGGGCCACACTGACTCCTCCACTAAGTCCCAAGGGCCAAGATCTAGCTAGCTCATCATACCAACATACTGTAGTTTTGATCACGTGCAAATTTTCACATTGGGACTAGCCAGCGAGGGAGATATCTATGGCGCAGGGTGCGGGGGTGGACTCCGCTCTGTTCGCAATTTCGGTTGGTACTTACGGGCAAGTGTCAAGGACATTTCGTTGCAGCAGAGATAGCCAATGCGTGTGATGTGCATGACATATTGTTACGACTACTTATGACCATTATAAATTTTAGGATAAATCTAATATCATTAATTACAGTCAAAATCTTCAATTTCATTATGTATGTCAGTTATTGTGTTCCTTAATTTTTCGTTAAATAAAAACATTGATTATTATTTTGTATGATTTACTTACACTGTAAATTTTACAATGTAATCAAAATAAACAATGACGGGCCGGATACCGGGCATATCCGGCCTGCTATCGCGGGCCGGATTGATGGTGCTTGCGGGCCGGTGTTGGCTCGCGGCCCGTAGTTTGGAGACCCCTGCTTTAAAGGAAAAGTGTACGTGAACAAGCCACAAACAATACAATAACTTAAAACCAACATTCATGAAGAAAAAGCCGCAATAACATTAGATAACGGCATGTAAAATGTCCTACATAGAGCATATTCTTGTGAGCAAGAAAGAGTGAACTGATGAGTATTTGAAGTCGCTGCTGATGTATTTCCACTAGCATACCTATATATGTCACTTATTGTAAGTTTTTAGGATAAATCTCATATCATTAATTACAGTTAAAATGTTCAATTTCATTATGTATGTCAGTTATTTTGTGTCTTAATTGGTCGTTAAATAAAAACATCTGATTATTATTTACTTACACTGTAAATTTTACAATGTAATCAAAATAAACTATGACGGGCCGGATAACGAGCATATCCGGTCCGCTACCGCGGGCCGGATTAATAGTGCTCGCGGGCCGTAGTTTGGAGACCCCTGATCTAAAACATCGATATCAGAGTCCTCCCATCCTTGGATCCTGGACTCTTCAATGAATAAATCATCGAGGTCGTCCTCAGTGTCACTCCCACTATCACTGTTATTTAAAATATCTTCCAATTCAGCGTCAGTGAATTTTTTCGTTACGTAATCGCGTGAGCCGGCCATTTTGTAAAAGCGTCAACAAACAATAATTTATTCTACAGCCAGAACAGAATATGTCAGTATAAAATAATAAATATTATTTAACAGATACGCATCCCAGGGTTTCTCGTAGGTGCGGTCGGTAATTTGGTTCTGATGATGTAGACCCTCTTATCAGGTCTGTAAATGTGAAACCGGAATTTTTATAGATCCGCGAGTTGTTGTTGCATTTGAGCGTCATCCTCATCCAACAACGCTTGCAATTCGGCATCTTCAAACTTTCTCGGTGGTCTTCCACGTTCTTCGTTTCCCACGTCAAAATCGCCACTTTTTTAATTTTTAAACCACTCAAAGCACTGTGATTTACCAAGAGCATGCTCACTGTAAGCTTCAACAAGCATTCGATGTGATTCTGCAGCAGTTTTCTTCAAATGGTAACAGAAAATCAATGCTGTCCCTAAATCGTAGTTTTCAGGCACAAACATAGAATATTATTAAACATTTTCAACGCTATGAAAACATATGTAGTTGTATTAAACTTGTATTGTTGCGAATTAAAGTCTTTGACAAATGTAAACATAAGGAAAAGGCGCCAATAACGCGGTTTGACAGTCACTACATTGACAACTAGAGCTATCTATGAGCAAATTCCGGTTTCATATTTACAGACCTGGTAGAGGTCCGGTCGGTAAGCAAAAGGTTAATAAGGTTTAGTTGAAAATATTTTAAACTAAATGTAATGTGTAAAAAACTTATTTATTGTAATAATATAAATTAATTCATTTTAAACAAAATACCTTTCTCAACTATCAGATGAAAGTACATTGAGTTTATAAATTATGATTCTTCCAAAAAAATCTGAACTAGAATTGAAATTAAGAACAATGTGTTTTGAAGTCCGTGGAGTTGACAGCTTAAATGTCTGCAGAGAATTGATATCTTCCGGATAGAAAGGCTCCACGACTTTGGTTATAATAAATTCACAATCTTGTCCTACAAAACCACCCTGAAAACATACAATTATTAAGACATTGACTAGCGAGATCAAATAAATGAGGTAAACCGAAGGATCTTCTTCAGCCTTCATTCCCTTAAAGTGTTGCAAAGATTCCTGCCTGCTAAAACCAAAATTTTACTCGTACAATCTCTGCTCTTTCCGATTCTGGACTATGCAGACGTCTGTTACTTGGATGTTATAGAGGAACAGCTGGACAAATTACAGCGTCTTCAAAATGTTTGTCTAAGATTTATTTTCAACCTACGAAAGTACGATCATATAACTTCATACCAGAAGGAATTGAACTGGTTGAATGTTAGAAATAGACGCCAAATTCACATACTGTCTCTATTGTATAATATCCTTAACTGTCCCGCAACCCCCTCTTATCTCGCTGAAAATTTTCAGCGCCTTTCCAATCATGGATTAGCGCTACGCTCAAACAAAGATTGTCTATTGGCCTTTCCAGTTCACCGCTCCTCTTTCTTTACGTCGTCCTTCACTATTCATGCAGTGAGACTCTGGAATCAGTTACAAACCAATATAAGACTCGCTCCGTCCTTGGCATGCTTTAAGAAGTGACTGAAAAAACTCTTAATTTCTAGTCAGTAAAATAACATGTTTCATTTCCGATTTTTCCTTTCCTCTCCACCATCCTTTCCTTTCCTTTTGATTGATGATATCTCACTTTATATGAAAAAGAATGTTCGGGTGATTGTCCGTCTTTGTAGGGTTCGTAGGCATATGCTCACGTATATGTTTATAGATTTTGTGGGGATGGATAGTCATTTGAATGATTTATGCGACCACGTAACTTGCTTCATTTACTTTTGTCTGGTTGGTAGGAAAAGACTGCCGCCTGGCAATAAGCCCGGCAGATTGTATTTGCAATAAAAGTGTTAAAGAAACTGGGAATAGAATAACGATAGGCATTTTGAGCACCCAGCAAAAGTTTATATGAATGCCTATAAACGTTTCCAGCACTGAATGTGATAAAAAAATAAATCATGCTGAAATGAATATTTAATGAAACTGAAGTAAGAATTTTGAGATGCAGGTAATTTATTTTAATATGGGAGAGCAGTTTCACATTTCAAAGAGATTTAATAAAAATATTAGATTGGTGTTAATATTTTGTCCTAATACGAGGGTTGCTACTTAAGTTTTGAGATATGGCAACACCAGTGTAGATTTGTCAAATCTGACATCAGCATCGTAATGTTTGATGTTTTTAATGGTATACGTGTCGTATCGATTAGTCCAAAGAAATGTTGAAAAAATTCGATTGCGGTGCTTCAAAAGACGTCTATAAAATCGTGACAGGCAACGAATCATGGGTCTATGCATATGAGCCAGAAACTAAACAGCAGTCTACTGTATAGGTCTTTCAAGATGAGCCAAATCCAACAAAAGTTGTTCGCGCACGAAGCACTTCGAAGCAAATGGTGGCTTATAAATTGTCATGTCGCAACAGTGCCTTTAGTGTAACGTCGTACGGTCAATTCTGAATGGTACACCACCATTTGTTTGCCAGAAGTGTTCGGAGCAATGAGGAAAATCAAACGCTGAAGACGGATCATTCTCCACCACGACAATGCGAGCTCTCACACATCGGCTCAAACAAGTGACTTTTTGAGCACTCAAAACATCGAATTGATGGGTCATCCGCCGTACAACCCTGATTTGGCACCCAGTGACTTCTTTTTATTCACGAACATCAAAAATAAATTGCAAGGTCAACGTTTTTCGACGCCTGAAGAAGCGGTTGATGCGTTCAAAACGCATGTTTTGAAGTTACCTCATTCGGAGTGGAAAAAGTGCTTCGAAAATTGGTTCAAACGCATGCAAAAGTGTGTTGATCTTCATGGAGACTATTTTGAAAAACAATAAAGCCGTTTTCGATGATAAATATTTGTTTTTACTTGTCTGTCTCAACACTTAAGTAGCAGCCCTCGTACAGTAAAAGTTCGTTAATTCGAAATTAAGACTCAAACAGTCCGCTAATTCGAAATTCTACATCTACAGTTAGTTACACATTATAAATCTGGCCAGTTCATTGTTATGCAGCTTTTTTTCAACCAACCAACAATAGTTCAATAAAATATGTATATTCTATTCATAATAACTTTCAGTAAAGCACTAAATTACAAATCTTCAAACAGGAGGATAGAAATTGCAAGATAAATTAGGACAAAGGGACTTTTCATAAACATCAGAAACATAATCCACATTCACACAGAATGGAACATGAATGATGATTTTTAGGTGCACTTATACCTGAAATTGTATCTGAAACGCTGAAACTGATGCAGGCTGCTCCCACTGCAAGTTGACCCACTGAGGAGAATCCTTGTCAGAACACCAGCATGTGTCTTCCTTCCCATCGAACATAAAAGCCTTGCCGCACTGTGTCACGTCCTTGTTCAGTACTGAACTAACTCTGAAATCAATAATTCAAATCTTTCACGACTTGTACAAACTTTGCAGTACTCATATACATGTCAGAACTTTATTGCAAGCAAGGATTAACAGATTTCAGAAAGATTTTGTTCAATTTACAAGGGTGGATCAAATATAAACGAGACTTTTGTTTTAGAGTGCGTAATTTTAAATGGAGCATGCGCCCGCCTTGAGGAGTGTTGGGTGGGGATATCAGGAGTGGGGAGAGCAGTCGGCCGGCTTCAGCAGATGCCGTCATTAGTATGGCACACGATGTCTGAGAAAGAGGTGCACCCGTCGATTGTTCTACCTATAATTATCAAGTTTCTCGCTCATGAGAATGTAAAACGGGCCAAAATTCTGCGGAGACTGACGGCACAGTTTAGGGATCAAACACTGTCAAAGCCCCGTGTGTTTGCCTGGCATGAGGAGTTCATGAAAGGCCGTGAAGGGGTCGAAAACGAGAGCCATGATCATCGCCCATCGACGAGTATTACTTAAGAGAACATCAACGCCATTCATAATCTTCTGGAAGGCGACCGACGTTTAACGGTTTCCGAAATTTGTTCTGAGATAGAAATAAGTTATGGGAGCACTCAATCCATAATCACAAAGGACCTAGGAATCCATAAGGTTCCCACATCTTTTGACTGCAGAACAAGAGTTGGCATGTCTGTGAGCGGCTCTTGGCGCAGTTTGCAGAAGGAAACGCATTTTTGAGTCGCATCGTTACCTGCGATGAAACTTGGGTTCACCACTACACGCTCGAGTTGAAACAAGTCAGCATTGAGTGGAGAAAGAAGGATGAGGCAGGCCCTGTGAAAGCCAAGACTCAACTGGTAGGGTGCTTGCAACGGTTTTTTGGGACCGGCGCGGCATTTTGCACATCGATTTTTTGCACAATCGTTAAACCATCAATGCGGTGTACTGCTACAAGCTTTTGACTGAAATTTAACTTGCTTATCGATGCAAAAGACATGACCAACTAATACGAGAAGTGATTCTTCTTCATGACAACGCGAGACCCCATACTGCAGCTGTAACATGCGAACAATTGGAGGAAATGAATTGGACACAACTGGAACACCCTCCCAATAGCCCTGATCTATCGCCCTACGACTTTCATCTCTTTGGGCCACTGAAAGAAGCTCTGGGAGGCCAACGATTCAATGACAACGATGGAGTAGAGGGATTTGTGCGCAATTGGCTGCTGACACAATCCACTTCTTTTTACGATGACGGGATAAAAAAATTATCGATCCACTGGGAAAAATCATTTCTAAAACAGGAAATCATGTAGAAAAATTATGTGTACTTGGTCTTTTTTTTTCTGCAAATAAGAAAATTAAAACAAAAAAGTCTCGTTAATATTTGATCCACCCTTTAATTTACCTACCCTTTAATAACCACATACTTTCAAGTAGCTTGGATCCATTTATAAGTCTACATTATTTCATTCAAATTATAATTGAATATTTAACTAATTACATTAATCCCTGCTTCATGTATTTCTACCTCCTATCCTGAGGCTCTCTTCAGGTGGAATAATCCCGATTTATTTCGAGAGCAGTGCTGAAGTCAGACAGGCGGCATGTTACAATGACCACCCACATTAGAAGTGTATGTTGTCTATTGCCCCAAAGCAAAATGGTTGACTATACCAAGGAGCTTGTAAAAATAAAAGAAATATCAAGAAACAAAGGATATAACATACAGACAAAGTAATATACCGTATTGGCCCGACTATAGGGGCGACCCCTATTTTTTTATCTGCTTTTTGGAGATAAAAACATTTCCCTCACCATTATAATATTATGAAAAATAAAACTCCAATATACGACGACCCCCTAATTATGTGTCGCCTTTTTAAATAAAAAAAACTCGCCTTATACTCCCTCGGGCTAATACGGTACTATATTGACCCCAAAATAAATATAGTTAAGTGACGGACATAATTGTAAGAGAATTTTATATATAACGGAATAATTTCAACTGTCTAATGCTTACTTCCAGAGAAAAGACTTGCATATACCAACAACAGTAAGAAAAATTTTAATGCCAAAGACAAAGGAAACAAGTTATATAAGAATGGCGTATATAAAATAGAATGTGCATGTGAAAGAATATATATTGGAATGACACAAAGAAATATCTAATAATAATTTTTAGTCTATCTAATAACAATGTATCAGAATTTGCAAAGCATATAATAGTGACAAATCATAATTTCAAAGATAGTAAAGTTAATGTTTGCATGTGTCACCAAAATTTTATTACACAATGAATACAAAATCATTAGATACACAAAGCCATAAGCAAAAACAAAGAAAAAAACCGTAGAATATTAAAGGCTTCACACCTCTTTAAAATTTTCCGTTTGGGGCAATAGACCACACACACTTCTGATGTAGGTGGTTCATAATAACATGACACCAGTCTGACCTAACCCTTCCTGTGCTAAAAAAATCCACCCGTTCCGGTGATGTGTATTCAATACATATGTAAAAATGAGTTATTTAAAATCGGAAAAATACGAATATTCATAGCCAATCGCTTAAATTAATTAAATTTGAAGTCAAAAGCGATAATAATTGAAATTTCATTGCTGAAAACATGAAAAAAACATCGGCTGACGTTTACAAAACGGGCGAAAAGACCACCTCAGATGAATGCGCTAGAGCGACTGAAACCTGAGATGGACTAACACTGTGTATGTTAAACTAAGGAAGAAACACAACTGCAAACTGAGATTCTATTTCTTGCGTTCCCATATACAGAAGCAGAGTGAGATATGAATAGCGTCGCTTCCTCACCCATAGCGGTTTTTAGAATGAATATACCTACGTCACACACTGGGAAACGTTTGATTGTATTGGTGAATTTATTCCCGATTTTCACAAAATATTATATATCTGATGTGGCCGATAAGTGCTAATTATTATTAATATTATTTTTTTCATTCAATGCGTAAATGTACTACGGAGGAATACCTAAAATCTGAACCCAGTATTTATTATATTTATAGAGATATTAAAGTTTTTAGAAGCACTGTGTACTAGTTACACATCACAGGGAAGGAAGGGTTAAGCACTGATCTCGTAACAAACCTGGATCATTTCACCTGAAGATAGTCTTGAGATAGAAGGTAGAAAAGCGGGGATTAAAGTAATTAATGCAATAACTAAGAAATTTATTGTTAAATATTGAAAATAATGGAATAACAAAGTTATTTATCATATCTCGACACACATCCTTAGCCTCTTCTACATCCATACACCTTCTCATACAACTTATACGATTCCTTTGACATTCTACATTTCATTCTTACAAAATATCATTCCACCTCTCTGTTTCCTTCTTACTAAACAATCTTCCTCTCACACACCTTCGACTCCCATTTGCACTATTTATTTATTTTGTTAGTCTTTCTTATTTCATTCGTTTCACATGCCCAAAGCATCTCAGTGTGCTCTTCATCTTACTCAACACATCAGCCTTAACTTCACATTCATTCCTAATCACTTCATTTTGTATTCTGTCATACATTGCTACCCATGTATTCTTTGCAGACGCATTTCTACAGCATTTATTCGGCTTTTATCAGTCATTTTCCACATCCACATTTCACTTCCATACATCAAACTTGGCACCAAAATACTACATACACCTTTTCAGATGTTGATACTGTATAGTTCGAGTACAGTATCCGGCGGTAAGTAATACACATCGGACTTAACAAAGAGACTGTCGCTTTGTAGAGCGTCGTCTCTGTCGCACGATGCGCTAACAGTCCGTGCGAAAGAGACGATGCTCTACAAAGTGACAGTCTCTTTCTTAAGCCTGATGTGTATTACTTACCGCCGGGTACTGTATATATGTTTTAGTGCCTCGTTGAATTTGTTTCCTTTCGCCATGTGTTATAGTTTCCTATTATACAAAATAACTTTATTTAAATGTAAAATCTGTAAAAGTTTCGATAAAACTCTTAAATGTAAACATTTCCGAGGTGCCAATAGCTACAATTTTTAAAAAATGGGTCATTAAATATAAATTTTCTAAGAATATGGAATATACATAAACATAACCAACGTTTTAGATAAATTAAAACAAGTTTTAGAAATAATTGAAGGGTGAAAAATAAAACCCTAAAATTAACCCTATTAAAAAAAAATTTGCTGAGAAATTGTGCAATATATCCACGAAGTACATATATCACATCGGATCCTAACAGATATTTAGTTATAATTAGAGTAAATGAACTTTTGAATTAGATTAAATATTTCTTTATAACTTAACAAACACCTGCAATTGTATTTCTGCGTATCTAATACATTCGTAGACATTTTAAAATATTAAACTGTAAACAAACTTAACAAAATATCCGATTATATTTATTTCACGTGCTGAAACTAAAAAAATATTAATTTAGCATTATCTGTCATCTGTCATACCCGGACGTCAGAGGAGAGTCATAGACAACAACCATAAACGGAACTGGATTAAGATATAGATTCCACTACACTGTATTCTACTATGAATTTTACTACTTCGAAGAAAATCTTAATTTTATTCTATCCTGTTAATTGAAATTAAGATAACAGGATATAATATATTGAAAAAATTCATTTGGGATAACGACTGCGCGAAAAATAAACAAATACCAAAATAAAGAAGCGTGAAATTCAGAAACTTCTCTGAGTCAAAAGGTTTTAAATGTTTAGAATGAACGACAAGATAGTGCAAGTCAACACAATATTTTAATTCGTTTTCTCTCGTTCAAACAATAAATATGTCTAATGCAGTAAAATCTATCAATTATAAATAACTCGACTCTAAAGCAATAAATATTAAAAGAGTCATGGTAAGAAAATACGTAAAATATTCTTCAAAAATCAAAATATTTGCATATATCTCATCAAATAAACTGACGGGCGAAATTAAAAAATGTGGTTATCGGTTGACACATATTTCAAAACCAAATAATCTTTTAGGGTCTCAATAAATTAAAAAAGGCGGAATAAAGACATGAGAAATGAACATATGGATAAAATTGATGTTTAAGTAAGACAACGATAATAACTTTAAAATGCTTTGGACATGTGGAGAGAATGGATGATGAAATAACGACTAAATCAGAATTGCAAAGTGTGCGTATAGGAGGAAGATCAAGGCAAACATAGCTGGATCAAATAGATTAGATTTAAAACGAAGGTAACATGATAAGTATGACTATTTAAAGATTATGCTTGATAATATGTACAAATATAATATTTGCTTATGCATCAAGTTTAAAAAATTATTTCTCGTGTTTAGTCAAAAAATCAAACTTAAATATTTTCAATCTACAACTTTATCATTGAAATTCTTTAAATTTTGTGGATACACATAACTCCATAATTTGTCAATATAGCAAATATGGAATATTCATCATATTTTTTTGTTTCGAAAATTTGAATCAAATTTAAAGACCATGACACTTCACAAAATGGTTTCAGACGTATGTGGCCTAGTTAGGAAAGTATTTGTTTTCTACGCGGAGGTTCCGGATTTTATTTTCGATGTTACCCAAAAATATAAAAAGTGTTGCGATCTGGTTTACGAATTAATCTGAACAACAATTTTACCAGATATACGCTAGCCAATAGCCAATCTACGACCGCACACTATGTAGTAAGGAAATTTCTGCACTGAGTAACCCTAAGTATTTCAAACTTGGTTCATTAGCATCCCCCCTCTAATTTTTAAGATTCATTTCAGCCACCTCGATTTTTGAACATACTCTTTTAGTAGATATCGAGATTTAATCGTGGTATACAACTCTGAAGACGAAATGATTGCACTGTTTCTGCAAAGCAGAAATCAGGAGACGGATTGGCATAGCAATTGCAATAATGTCTAAACTGGAAAAAGGTTTGGCATTTCAGTGTTAATTAAAGCAATGAAAATGGGTTAGATAAGGTTTCTTGTATTCTCCATAATCCTATATGGAATGGGACGTGGACGCTATGAGCGAGCGAAAGGAATTATGTAGGCGCATTTGAAATGTAGTGTTCTAGATGGATATTACGGATATGAACGGCAGTGTACACCAATATCTCCATATCGGAAAGACTTGAAATTCCCCACTTTATGTCACAAACTCGTACTGCTATTTTTTGGGCACATTGCTCTTAAATAGGGTGGTAAATTGGATAAACTGATAATCATCGACAACATGGAAAGCAGGTGGAATAAGAAAAGATCTCCAAGATACTGGAATGACCAGATGAAAAAATGTTACTGGACTATTCGTAACTAGTGCTCTTAGCGTGTAGAGATAGATGAAAAAGGGTCATCAAGGAGACCTGCAGCAGCATATCCCAACGCGGTCACGATTCTCAGTCATGAGATATACGACAGGATAATGATATATTAATGTAGGACAACACACATATTTAAAAACTATTAATATAACTTTCTCCTTCACCCTAGCTTTCCTAACATAATTTTCCTTTCGAGAGTATTTTCATTAAACTACATATATCTAAATTTTCGTGATTAATTCTAATTCTAAATAACAGTTTTGTCAAAATTTACGCTACAAGCTATCGCTGATCATTGCAAAATGGATTTAATTCATGCAAAATTAAGTTCACATTCCAATGTTTGTATTTCCATAGCTTATCAAATATTTTTCTCCGAATGCTCCTACCGAACCTTCAAAATGCGTGTCAAGTCGCCCGTCTGTCTTTTACTTTGTCTAAGGCAATATAAGTAGATGTTGGTGCGTGGTGTGGCGTGTTTTCCGTTGTTCCCTCTAATATTGAATACACTGAAAACACTCATTCTTCTCGAATAATTTTATTCAACGTAAAACTGGAGCTAATAAGTCCACCCACATCGGCCTGATCTTCTGCATTACAGTACAGTGAGTTGCATTCAATTTTATTGCAGGGTGAACGGACCCACGTCAAATCAATCTGCCACAATATGTGACACGTAGGCTAGACTCAACTCGATTGAGATGTGAAATTCACTTCTCTTTCGGGACTAAATTTCGCTCGTCCAGGCCCTAGATGAGCTATTTTAACAAAATAACGACCTACATTTTAAAAATAAATAATTATCTAGTACTTAAGAATGACGGGTTAGTTTTTGAACGCGAGTTCATGACCGACATGCTTCTAAAACTCTCTTCAAAGTCACATTTAAGTCGCCGAAACGTGATAATTTTCATTATTTTCTCGAAATAATTAGCAAATTTTCGTCTTTGTCTCTCACAATTCTTCGCTTGTCATTCATCATTTTCCATATGTTGAACTTATCCTTTCCCACCATATCAAATTTTATTAATAAACGGCTTCAACTAAATTTTCTAGTAAAACTTTTTTTTTCAAACTTAGATCGACACGCTCAAGAATATTGCTACATTTTTTATAACCCATTTTAGTCAAATTTTCTGACATGAATCCCTAATAATGTTATTGTACAATTTTCAAATAAATGTCAATTTTTCTGTTTCTGTCCATTGATAATCAATTAAAATGATATGATTATTTGTGTGAGACTAGTTATTTTCCACAAATAGTTTTATATCTTCCCTTGAAGCTTCACAACTAATCCATATGTTTACACTATCGCGTTTTACCGTGGTAATGTATCTTCAAAATGCATTTTAAACTCAAAACATTGTACAATCCCAAGTTTGTTCACTTCTACACATATTTTCATTAATATGCAATTATTGGATTGTCTAATGTGACTTTAATTCGGTTTAAGTATTATTAATACAACTCAATGTATAATTATTTCATGTTTTCAATTTCTTTAAGAAATAATTTTGTTGAAAAACTCGAACCATAATCTTTACTATGAAGCATTGAAAATATTAGATATGAAACATATAAACATATTCATATATTATCTATGGTTAACACTGTGGAAGTTTCAAGACTGGAAAACACTTTTTTCCACTAAAATGACAGTATTACTTTACTGGTTTCAAGGTTTTCACCTCATCATCAGGAAGTGCAAACAAGAGTCATGTGTTTAACCTTCCCCTTCCTGTGCTAAAAAAAATCCGCCCGTTCCGGTGATGTGTATTCAATACACATCAATACATATGTAAAAATGAGCGATTTAAAATCTGAAAAATAAGAATATTCATAGCCAATCGCTTAAATTAATTAAATTTAAAGTCAAAAGTTATAATAATTGAAATTTAATTGCTGAAAACATGAGAAAAAAAAACATCGGACGACGTTCACAAAACGGACAGAGCGACCACCTCGAACGAAAGCCGGCTGGCTACTATAAAGAGAGAAACGAGCGAACTGAGGTTCTTTTTTTGCGTTCCCATATACCGAGGTAGAGTGAGAGTGAGATGTGAATAGCATCGCATTCTCACCCATGGCGGTTTTTTAGAATGAATATACTACGTCACACACTGGCAGACGTTTGATTGTATCGGTGAATTTATTCCTAATTTTCACAAAGTATCTCTGATATGGCCGATAAGTGCTTATTATTATTAACCTTTCCTTCCCTGTGTTGGGTATCTTCTACACGTTGCTTCTAATAACCATCAATATCTCTATAAATATTATAAATACAAGGTTAAGATTTTAGGTATTCCTCCATAATATATTTACGCATTGATTTAAAAAATAATATTAATAATAATCAGAATTTATCGACTACATCGGGGTGTTTTGTAAAGATCGAAAACAAATTCGTATGTAAACGCAGCGAGTGCCTCATCTTGACGATAGGTGAATAGTATGCGGGAAGCGCGACACTATATTCGCATCTCACTCTTGCATACTAGACTGAATTGCGAGGAGCTGAACTGTTTCAACGTCGCAAGGAAAGGCGTATGCGCCGGGGTATGTGACTGACGTTCCGCGTCACTAGTTGCCTCTAGGCTTGCAAATAGGTTAGACGTACGCCCGTTCCGTGAGCGTTTTTTAATGTTTTCAGATGGTTTTTTAATGTTTTTAGCAAATAAATCTCAATTATTATAATTTTTAACTTCAATTAAAATTAATTAAGGGGATTATATATGAATGTTCTTATTTTTCCGATTTAAAATCGCTAATTTTTTATTGCGTACTCACTACCCAACACCGTAACACGCGTATTATTTTTATCACCGTAAGGGAATACCTAAAATCTGAACCCTGTATTTATTATATTTATAGAGATATTAAAGTGTTTAGAAGCAATGTGTACTAGTTAAACACCACAGGACAGGAAGGATAAACTAAACAAATTACAATATATTTAATATTGTTATGATAACAAAACTTCTGCCAATAATCAAGGTACGAATCATACTTCACTATTTTTAAATCATATTTCAATACAACACAAATTAGTTATGTTAAGTCTAATTTATTAATAAAGCTCTTTTCTAACCTTAGGTTTATATTGTGGGCAATTAACGGACAGCAAATCTCACCGATTGTGCCATGAATGGTTTGCAATTTGATCTGTCATACATTTGAGCTTAACTATTTACATAGCACTATTTTTAACTCATCTCAATATATCATTACAGTACCCGGCGTTAAGTAATATACATTGGGCTTAAGAACGAGACTGTCGGCCATAATCGGCTAACTTCGGCTTTGTAGAGCGTCGTCTCTGTCATTCATACACGTGTTCCGTCGCGAGACTGTTAGCGCATCGTGCGACAGAGGTGATGCTCTGCAAAGCCGAAATTAGCCAATTATGGCCGACAGTCTCTTTCTTAAGCTCGATGTGTATTACTTACCGCCAAGTACTGTACATTATGTTTCAAATTTCTTTGAGAATTTATTTTGTTGAAAAACATTAACAGGAAACGACTATGAAGTGTTGAAAATATTAAGTATGAAATGTAAAAATATATTTCAATACATAACATTCAAATTATTTACCCTTTTTAAATCCTTAAGGTTTTAAAGCAAATATTTGTTACTGAGCAATCTTCCATACTTAGTTTGCAGTTTATATTTGAATATTGATATAATAGAAGATATATCTGGACAAAATAACAATAACTGAATTGTGGTCAAAGTACAAAATCATATTTCATTATGTTTTGAGGCTTTTATAGTTCTTCGTGTCAGTTGTATAAGGTCTTTCAGAGTGCTCTACCGTGCAGTTTGGCTTACGATACCATCAGAGTATTGTAGCGTTTGATTTGGCTTACGATACCATCAGAGTGTTGTAGCGTGTGATTTGGTTTATGATGATGACATCATAAACCAAACCACGCGGTACATAAGACCTTATACAACCTTATTTCACCTTTTTTATTAAATTGTATTTCACTATTATTATTAAAATGTAGCATGGTCCCTGTGACGTTTCACAAATTGCCCCAATACAACCTTGTAACGATGTTCAGTAATTTTAATTATTTTATCAACTTTAATATAAGCCTCGATTCTAATAAATAGCAAGTTATTTAGGTAAATACATTACATAAAACTAACAATAATGACAAATTAATACATCTTGTTACAAATTAGCAATAATATGGCAGTTTGTTTAAAATCAAATAATATTTGGTGATGTTCTTCAAAAGTCGCTATGTTAGTCTGCATTGCCTAGGGATGGGGTATACGATAATTGGATTTACAATTTTTTTTATACATAGAATTAAATGTTCGTAATTAGTATTAATTCATTGTGGATCTTGGCCTATTTAAAGATAGATACAAATCATACAATACATTAGAAAGTCAGTATAATGAAAATTAGGAATTAAAACGTCAGTTAGAGAAAAACAATTTTTCCATTTATAAAAAAACTATTCGATTTGTAATAAAAAAAACAATTTTACCCCATCCCTTTGAGACATGACATTTCAAACTTCACAGGGACCATGCTACATTTTCTTGAGGATAGGTTCAGTATAATTTAATCAAAAAGCTCTATTCTTAACATAGATTCATATTCATTATGGACAATTAACAGACAACAAATCTCACAGAGTGTGGCATAAATGGCTGAAATTCTATCTAACTCATACATTTGAGATTAACTATTGACATAGCACTACGTAACCTCAGTTTTGACTATTGACATAATTGCAGTTATGTTTGATTACACATATATTATGTATAATTTTTTTTAAATACTGGCAATTTTTTTGTTATTTTAAAAGATAATTTCGAGATAGTCAATGTAACAAACAATTGAATGTTGCATAGATTATTCAAGTTTCAATTGTTTATTTGCATTTGATAAATTATACTGCACACTGATTGTAACAATTAATGGCCAGTGACATACATACGCCTGATTGTTATCAACACTCGGATATGACTTATTTATTGACAACACATGTGTTTGGTTGGTTTTGACCAGTATTTAAATGATTATGATAGACATTCTAATATTTCTGACAAAAAACAATTTTTCTATTTATTTTTAATCAAATTCATGTGCGTTTTGTCACAAAAACAAATTATCAAAAAAAAAAAATTCTTGTATTATCCTCCTTAGACCCGAGAAAATATTTAAAGAATTTTATCAATGTTTTTTTTTATTAGTATAGAATTAAAAAATATATTTTTTCAATTTCAGTTTTGTTCGGTTTGGATGTGGTGGGATGTATCATTGATGATACCTCGGGTATTTATCATAACAAAAAATTAAAGCAATTATACTAAAGAAAATGTAGCATGGTCCCTGTGACGTTTCACAAATTTGCCCCAATACTGTTCATTTCTATTTTATTAATATTTATGATTCAAAATTTGGCACTATACTTAAGAAATTGTAGCACGGTTCCTGTGACAGTTCACAAATTTGCCCCAATACAACCTTGTAACGACATTCAGTAATTTTAATTATCTTATCAACTTTAATATAAGCCTCGATTCTGATAAATAGCAAGTTATTTAGGTGAATACATTACATAAAACTAACAATAATGACAGATTAATACATCTTGTTACAAATTAGCAAAAATATGTAGGTTTGTTAAAATCAAATAATATTTGGCGACCTTCGTCAAAAGTCACTACGTTAGTCTGCATTGCCTAAGGATGGGGTATACGATAATTGGATTTTCTATTTTTTTTATGCATAAAATGAAATGTTCATAATTAGTATTAATTCATAGTGGATCTTGGCCTATTTAAAGATAGATACAAATCATACAATACATTAGAAAGTCAGTATAATGAAAATTAGGGATAAAAATGTCAGTTTAGAGAAAAATAATTTTTCGATTTATGAAAAACTATTCGATTTGTAAAAGAAAATGATTTTACTCCATCCCTTTGAGACATGACATTTCAAATGTCACAGGGACCATCCTACATTTTCTCGAGTATAAAAAATAAAAAATATATTTTTTCAATTTCAATTTTGTTTGGTTTGGATGTGGTGGGGTGTATCATTGATGATACCTCGGGTCTTTATCATAACAAAAAATATTAAAATATGAACATTTGTCACTAAATTATATTTATTTTAATAAAAATGAAAGCAATTAAGAATATATAACAATATGAACATATGGAAAAATATAATTTTGAAGTTACAAATAAAATTTGTTAAAAAAAAAATGTTTTTTTTAAATATCGACTTTCAGATAAATAAAACTTGCGACGTTTCCCTGCAAGAAAGACATTAGCTTGAACATTGCACAAATTGATTCGGCTAAGGCCATACCAAAGTGCTTCGCTAGATGCTACGTGACTAATAGACTAGGTGACTTCATGCTTGGCCACACCAAAGTACTTCGCACAAATTCATTTAACATTTGGGAGCAGTTGAGTCAACAAACGATGCCACTCTCAAAACTAACCAATTTCATTACAACTTACCATCTTTATTTACTTCCTGTGCAACTTCATTCCAAAGTTATTTTATTACAGGTACATTTTTATATAATTTGCTCGATGGGTTCCACAAAGGCTCCCTTTTATACACAACTGTTATTAAAACTTCCGCCATCTTGTAAAATCACTTGGTGACAAAATAAAATTAACCAACACGTCTTCGCTAGGAGACTCACTAAGTGACTAATCGTCATATAGCGTGGCGCAAAGCGTACAATGTGTCCATTACGATAGTGTGCGGTGCGTTGGTTCGCTAGGATATATCGCCTAGCTCGCAGCGTAGCTCTAAGCACCAAGCGAGGCTCCTACCTGTGTGGGTGACGCCTTAGGTTGATAAAATGTCCATAAAAATGATAATTTGATAATGTACTATAAAAATTCAAACTTTATCCAAATATTAATAGAAAACTCAAACTATCATGTACGATACCCGAGGCCCAAAGAGGTTTAGTTCCCGCATAATTATTAAAATATATTTACATATTTATAAATCATATTCCCAGTTGTATGCTGAATTGGTTGAATTATTCTCAACATATACAGGTTAACCTTTCCCTTCCGGTGCTAAAAAAATCCGGCCGTTCCGGTGCTGTGTTCAATACGCATCAATACACATGTAAAAATGAGCTATTTAAAATTATAAAAATAAGAATATTCATAGCCAATCGCTTATGTTTGATTGTATTGGTGAATTTATTCCCGATTTTCACAAAATATCTCTGATGTGACCGATAAGTGCTAATTATTATTAATATTTTATTTTTCATTCAATGCGTAAATGTATTACGGAGGAATACCTAAAATCTGAACCCAGTATTTATTATATTTATAGAGATATTATAGTTTTCAGAAGCAATGTGTACTAGTTACGCATCACAGGACAGGAAGGGTTAAAAATGGCAATGTTTTTTTTCCCAAATTTATGTGTATTTTCAAAATGTCGGGAATACATCATTTTGTATTTTACCCAAGTATAAGATAAACTGCTTAATAAACTGCTTAAATACTTTGATAATTCCAGTCGTATTAATTTATTTCAACATTTACACAACTGTTTTATTGACAAAAAAATGTACCTCAATTATTATGATAAAATATATTTAGCAGTTCAGCCAAAATAGATCTTTTTATCCAATATTTGAAATATTCATCCGTGATTATTTTTCAAGTTGGTCAATTAATTCTATTATCGCTTTTTTTTTTTAATAAAAGTTATTTTTTAATTGTATTTTTATCATTCAAATTTTTGGGAAATTTTAATTTCTCTTTAACCCTTCCCTTACGGTGATAAAAATAATACGCGTGTTACGGTGTTGGGTAGTGAGTACGCAATAAAAAATTAGCGATTTTAAATCGGAAAAATAAGAACATTCATAGATAATCCCCTTAATTAATTATAATTGAAGTTAAAAATTATAATAATTGAGATTTATTTGCTGAAAACATTAAAAAACCATCTGAAAACATTAAAAAACGTTCACGGAACGGGCGTATGTCTAACCTATTTGCAAGCCTAGAGGCTACTAGTGGCGCGGAACGTCAGTCGCATACGCCTTTGCTTGCGACGTTGAGAAAATTCAGCTCCTCGCAATTCAGTCTAGTATGCAAGAGTGAGATGCGAATATAGTGTCGCGCTTCCCGCATACTATTCACCTATCGTCAAGACGAGGCACTCGCCGCATTTAAATGCGAATTTGTTTTCGATCTTTACAAAAAACACCTCGATGTAGTCGATAAATTCTGATTATTATTAATATTATTTTTTAAATCAATGCGTAAATATATTATGGAGGAATACCTAAAATCTTAACCTTGTATTTATTATATTTATAGAGATATTGATGGTTATTAGAAGCAACGTGTAGAAGATACCCAACACAGGGAAGGTTAAGGCCTCGGCCACATAGGTAGGAGCCTCGCTTGATGCTTAGAGCTATGCTGCGAATTACGTGACATATCCTAGCGAACCAACGTACCACATACTATCGCAGTGGCCACACTGCACGCTTCGCGCTACATTGCATGATGATTAGTCATCGAGTGAATCTCGTAACGAACAGACATGTTGGTTAATTTACAAGATGTCGGAAGTTTTAATGGCAGCTGTGTATAAAAGGGAGCGTTTGTCGAACCCATCGAGCAAATTATACAAAAATGTACCTGTAATAAAATCACTTTGGAATGAAGTTGCACAGAAAGTAAATAAAGATAGTAAGTTGTAATGAAATTGGTTAGTTTTGAGAGTGGCATCGTGTGTTGACTCAACCGCTCCTAACTGCCAAATGAATTTATGCGTACAACTTTGGTGTTGCCAGGCATGAAGTCACCTAGTGTATGAGTCACGTAAAACCTAGCTTAGCACCTAACGAACCACTTTGGTGTGGCCTCGGCCTAAAAGTTACCTACTATTAAATCCAGCAAGCAATTAGAAAGTCTCAATTATTTTAAGGCAATCCCACTCATTTTAATTTTTGAATATTAGAAAATAATCAATGTTTCTTTTATAAACATGAACAATGTGAGTGATTTAGTAAGTTAATACGGAATGATAATATTACAATTATATACATGAAATACTTTGATATCTCAACATTGAATAGTCATTATTATTTTTACTAGTCCACTTGGAACTGTGCCACACGCCGTTCTACTTGCTATGTTTTTGTGCTAGTGCTTAACCCTTTGAACCCTGAGATATCTGTCTTACTGACGCTCTGACCCTAAGCCCCTGAGAAATTATCGACCAAAAAATATTTTTTGACAAGAAAGGTAATTTCGATCAAAATATCATAATTTTTGTAAATTTTACTCAATAATTGTCAACAAAGAAGGCGGGAGGAGGGGGTAAACCCTCGTACACACATCTTTTTGCAGCTCTAAATAATATCAATGAATTCAGAAAAATATTATTTTGTTTTTTATCGCTTATAAAATTATAAAGACAGGTACAAATCTAACAATAAAAAATATAAAATAATAAGATGAATTATAAAGAATAAAAATTGATTTATCAACAGTATTCAAGCTTGGAATGATAAACATCAAAACTGTTTTTAGAACCACATCCAATGCAAAGGAACACCTCGCATGATTTGTCTTCTTACATGATACAGTCTTCTTGCGTCCTTCTCCTTTGCATCACGTCAGGATTACTTCTTTTTGCTTGCTTATATTTTCCCGCACACACAACACATCTATTATTTGACGTTGCTTCTGCTGGTCGTTCAGGCATGTGTATCGGATTGGTTAACACATTTAGAAGCCTCGGCTTATTCGGATCTATTCTGTTTGAGGCGACTCGTTTCCGCCGATACCCTCCTACTAGCACATTCATGGCACAGTTTGTCTACAAACATGTGAAAGGTTTGAATGCGTTTTCCTAAAACCTTGTGTGGACTGAAATAGTCTTTCATTACATAAGCATTGTAGGCACACCAAACAGGCAGACACAAACAAATCCGTTCAAGCGCTCACTCCGCCCTACCTCTCACACTAGCTAGTCGTAACATGAGACAAACCTTTCACCCACTATTTATTTCCTTGTGCCGCTATATCAGCCCATAGGGTAATGTTGGTGGATGTCAAGACCATTAAACCGACCGTTGGGATATATTCATCCATTTTTTAGGCCGATAAACCGGCCTATAGGGTTCAAAGAGTTAATATCAGCTCTAATTCTATAAGAAAATAATTATTAGCAACTTGTCTTCTATTCAGATATCTCGAATCTATTGGTGTCATTATCATTTATTTCCTATTTAAAGCTTTAATATCCTTTTGAATTAGATTGAAACTGGGCTTCAAGTTTTTCAGAGTTTCTGAGGACCACTCTTTGAAAAAAAATTGCGATGCAACTTGGCATCTATCCTGATTCAATAATTTGGCACCTGTGGCATCAGGTGCATGTTTAAAGCTCGTTCATTTTGAACCTTGATTATTGGCAGAAGCCACACCGTAGAATTTTGTTCTCAGCACACAGGGGCACAAACCTTGTATGTGTTCCCTGATGATGTGAAAACCTTGAATCCGGTAGGGTTATATATACCATTATATTAAGTGGAAAAAATTGTATTTTACTAAACAAATTTGAATGTCTTTAAACCTCCACAGTGTTAACACCTTAACTATAAAAAAAAATCAATATAATATGTTAAATATTATTTATAGTTAAGGCAATAACATTGTGGAGGTTTAAAGATATTGTAATATGTTTATATCAAATACTGTTTATTCCACTTTATGTAACGGTTTCAAGGTTTTCACCTCATCATCAGAGGAACACAAGATTTGTTGGTAAACATCTGGCAAACATATATATTCCAAGAATCTCACCGCTGCTCACTGAGGTCTCCTCCCTCCCTCCACTCACAGTCCCCAACCCAAATATTGACCGTTAGAAATGTGTATGTCGGTACCAATTTGAACAGAATTCAGTATTGTTTGTGCTCTCTGTTTGAACAGTGTTTGATAAAAACAAATTATAATATGCATAATTTGTTAATACTATTTATGAATAAATGTTTTTTTTGTTTTTTTATTTATTATTTTAGGAATAGAAATGTTTATTTCAATGTTTAAATTGGATACGATTCTTTTAATTCAGTTATATAATTTGTTTATTAAAATGTCGTTTATAATTTTATCACAATGGGGCCAATATGGAAAAAATGGATTATCTTAATTAAGATTAACCCAAATGAAGAATCTCTATTATAGTACATATATAAATGGCCTTATCATATCTTATCTGCCGTATTTGAAGCACCTCAAACTTACCGTATTACGTTAGTGTTAAGCCACGTTGGTTCGTAACAAAACGCACTTATATTTGTGCATGAGTCACAATGCTAATTACTGCGCTTAGATGCATATTTTATTTTAGTGAAAGTTAGTGCATTCGATGGTAATGTTAAATATTTGACATTCATTGATTATCAACGTCATTTGATTAAGTCCAGTGGCATATATCTATTAAGTAAAGGCGGCCCTCGACTTTCGCAAATAATTGGTTGCTGAAAATGTGTGCGAATGTTGAATGTTCGAAAGTAGAGGGATGTAAAAAAAAACACCAGAAATTCTATTTTTAAATATATATTTATCAATAATATATTAAAAATATTTATTTATCAATATACATAATTAAGTTAACGTGTTTAAGTGCTTTCAGGAGTTTCCTTTATAAACTTGTCAAGAGTTAGTTGAATATCGCCCTTTTTTTTTCTTTTCTTGATAAAGAGTTCTATAACATGCTGTGTCTTTCTCAATCGCCCTACATACTTGTGATAAACATTCTCCATTGGGATCACATTCTTCCAAGATAGTCAAAAAATAGTCAAGATGCATGAAGGCTTCATTCATATAATTGACAGTCAAAGTCTTGACAATTTCATCAGCTTCTTCTTCCTCACTTCCATTGTGTATTCCATTTAACTCTTGTTGCTCAATTAAGTATTCATTTGACAGAGGTACTGAGTGAGATTCAATCAACTCATTAACATCTTCATTGTTGACGTCCAAGTATAGTTCATTCATTAGGCTAACTATTTCATCTGTGATAGTTTCCGGAGTTTCTTAAAAATTTATAAAATCACTCATCATTTGTGGGCATAATTGTTTCCAGAAACCTTTCATTGTTGACTCTTTATTTCAGCCCACGAGTCTTCAATATTGTTTATTGCGTTCCATATATTATAGTTCTTCCGAAAAAGTGGGAGCGACTGCATGGAAGCGAACAATTTTTGCATTATCGACAAAAATCTTTAAAAAATTGAATTTTAAATAATGTGCGAAATAGCGAATTGTGCGTAAGTCGAGGGCCGTCTGTATTATAAACAACTAGGTACATTTTTAATTGACTGCAGTCTCTGAACGGTGCTATATGAATTGTCGTTTTATTATTATCATCGTTGAATATTCGGAATTTACACAAACTTACAATTGGCCACTGTAACAACGTTACATCATAAAATTGTTATCTTATAGATTTTACGGCAATCGAAGTCAGGAATTGTGACATTTAATGATAACCCACGGTGACCGGTATTTTATTACATATTCAGGGCTAAAATGCCACTTTGCATGATTCGCAAACAAAGCTTTTCGTTTAATATCGCTAGCCGTGAATGTCTGTTCAAGCTAAAATTTAATCAATCAAATAGCATTCTCGATACTTAGTTATTTGAAAAGAATTTAGTCTATTGGAATTTAATTAATGCATTGGTTGGAACTATTATGTATCATCATTGTCAACCAGGGTCGATCCACTGCTGGATGAAGGTCTCCCCAAGTTGACTCCAAATAGTTCGGTTTTTTGCTCGTTGGTGCCATGCGATGCTGCCATGCTTCTTGATTTGATCTATCCAGCGTACCTTCGGTCTTCTTCTGGGCCTCTTTATGCCTCTTGGATACCATTAGATTATTTCGGATATCCATCAGGAGTCTGACATTCTGGCTACGTGTCCTGCCCATTGCCACTTCATTCTTTTGCACACCTTTGTAACGTATTTTACCTTCGTTATATTGCGAATCCAGGTGTTTCGTTTACGGTCTCTTTTAGTATATCTCAATATGCATCTCTCCATGCCCCTTTGTGCGGTCTGGAGCTTTTAAGTGTTCTTTACTGTGAGCGTCCATGTCTCGCAGCCATACGTAAGTACTAGGAGAATACACTGGTTGTAGACCCTTCGCTTCAAGGATATTGGGAGATTACTTTTGAAGATGTTGTTCAAACGTCCAAATGAGCTCCACGCTAGTTTTGTCCTACGTGCTATTTCCTCCGATATGCCACATATAAAGGAAACAAGTTAGCCCAGATACACATATTCCTGGACATGTTCTAGCGGCTTTCCATCTACGTTTATTGGTTTTGGGTTAGCAAAGCTGTTCATCATATATTTGGTTTTTGATATATTCATTTTTAAACCAACTTAATTTTATGTATATACTCGTATAATATAATAAGGAATTAAGATATTAAATATGTGTTGAATACAAATCATGTATTAGTGAGAACGGTGTCTTGACTGAGTTGTTTTATATTTCAAAAGACTCCGAATACGGATGACTAGATGCAAGGTTAACATGCAAAGGGTTTCTTAAATGAGAGTAGCACTAAATGTGATTGCAGGGATACATAGGACTCCCAACACATGCTAGTTTGTCAGAGCATCCGGACTACACGCCCTGGACAGAACCTGATTGTTACGAATGATAGGGCGATCTCTGTTGCCTCCTACTGGAAACATGTGGCATAATTGATAGTCCAGACACGGAAATGAATTAATGAATATTTCAAAAGGGGTAAAGCAAGGATGTATCATGCACACACTTGGCATCAGCTTCTTCTCCCTGGCTCCATCCCAACTCACTGTCTGCGAAGACTGTTGGGGTCAGCTCTCCTCGTCCTCAGGTTGTATGCTCTTCTGTCCCGGACTACGTCCCCCAGGCCGTGCCTCTGCATCAGGTTATCTTTTTGCACCACCCATGAATTCTTTGGTCTTCCTCTGGTTGTTATTCGAGGAAGATCCATGGAGATTGCCTGGTTCACAATGTGATCGGGTGCTCTGCGTCCAACGTGCCCATACCATCTCAATCGCCTCTCCTCCATCTTGCTGCTGATGTCTGTAACACCTAAGCTTCCACGAATGTGTGAGCTTTTTATTTTGTCTCTTTGGGACACACCAGCTGACTATCTTAGCATGCGCATTTCAGCAGTTTCTAGTTGCCTAGAATAAGAGTTATACATCATCCAGCATTCGGAGCCATAGAGGAGTGCGGGTCTGACAATCGTTTGGTATACTTTTCCTTTTAACTTTACTGGCATTTTCGGATCACATACAACTCCTGTCATTGACACACTTGGCATCAGCTGATGCTCTCCAAAACGAAATTTATACAAAAATCATGTAGATTCTTTTAACAAACTGCCTGATTATGTGGTGAATGCGTTGACAATAAATCAATTTATAGACTCTAAACAAATCCCTATAGATCAGTGTTTGTTAACCTTTTTACCACTTGAATATGAAACATTTTGCCGAGTGGGCCTACAAGGAACGTGTAACATCAGAAGTAATTTATAATTGACTGTAAATAATGTAATTTTTTTTTATTACAGTGTTACTGTAACGACTTGGCGCGAACAAGGACATTCACTCGGGAGGAAAAATGATCCAGCAGCCCATGGAGGAACCAGCAGTGGGGGGTGAAGAGGAACCCATGGTGGCGGGGGAAGTGGCCCCCGAGGGGACGGCGCCTGCAGTCCCTACGTACACCTATGACGACCTGTTCCCTGCCCTGCCCAAGTCCCCCAGTTCCCACCCGCCCGTGGCCAGCAATGTGGACAACATGCGTGTGGGCACTTCCAGTGTCACACAGGTACTATTTACATCAGAAAAATTCAAAATTAGTGGTGATAGAAAAGATAGGGAATAATGAAAGATTGGAGCAAGTTGTGGAATTCTGGTATTAGGGTAGTATTTTTTCAGTTGATGAAAGATTCAAGAGGGATATCGAAGGACGTTGAGCGTTAGGAAACAAAGAAAATAAAGAATGAAGTGATAAGGGCCTAGTTAGTAAGATGCCTGTTTTTCCATCCGGAGATTGTGGATTCGATTCCTACTGGAACCCGTTTTTATTAAAAAAGGAAGTGAGGTTTTCACTTAGGCCTCATAAACATTTTTTCTGGTTAGTTGAGGGAGATTGCAGAATGGTAACAGTCCCACAAGGTTGTGCTCTATGCAAAGAAAGTGTTATGTATGATTCGCTCGGTCGCTGTTATTGCATGATTTGTTTAATGTTAGTGGGTTCGAATCCCAAATTATAGCCCTCTTGAAGAGAATTTGCTCTCTAAATTCGCTATATTAAATCTGTGGCGTTATGGCAGAAGTTGATATGTCGGTTTTTTTGTCATTTTGTGTTTATTCTCCCAATTTATAGAAAATATTTCTCAGCATGTTGTGTCGGAAGTTGGTGTGTCAGTCATTATCCAAACAAAAGATATATTGTTTGGAAAAACTTAAAAAATGCTTATTTGTACTGATTTTAACAGCTTATCAAAGTTAATATTGCTTCTCCTGTAAACTAAGGTAAAACGGACATATCAACTTCTGCCATAAAACGCCACAGAAATTGTCTAAATTTTTTTTAATTAGGGATGAGTGTGAACTAAAGGTTGATATAGAAAAGTCTGGCACTCTATACTCTGCGTACCCTGACAGAGAAATGGCATAATGGTTAAGTGTGTATGTAAGATTCAATTCACATTTGACCACGATAAACTTGCCGACTTTGTTATTGTTGGCCATGATTTGTCCAATGCTGACTATAGAATAAGGATTGCATACATATTTTTTTATAATTTTGTTGATTTATTTATCACTAGACAAAAAATTAATTTTAATGCTGTCTGCCATAGAAAATGGCTTAACCCTTATCTTGGCAAAGTTCAATTTATCCAAATATTAACGTTTTTCTTTGGTGATTCCTTGTTATATGGTAAGTTATGAAGGAAAATTGAGGAAAAAAATCACAACTTTTCCTTATAGTTTTTTTTATATGGAACACCCACGTTACATTGCCAAAATATACATTTTTCTAAAACACAAAAAGGGCTATAAAATGATTCTATAATCTAAAACAAGAACAACATTTACATAGCTGAATTATCAACAAATAAAATGGTTTGAATAAAGTTTTCTCTACATGTAGTGATTAATAAAATATTTAGATTATTTACCCCAATTTTCAAAACGCACCCACACTGTCCAGACATGTTGAGCCGATGTCGTTTGAAAGGTTGTAGCGTTGTCAATGTTTATCACCAGAAGATACCATTGCACACAATAGTGCATGTATTGTATTTTAATGTGTTGCCATATTTGAAATTACATTACAGTTTCTGGATAAATTTTTATAAATCCCTAAATTTGTGTAACACCTGTGTTACAATGCCATGATAAGGGTTAATTAAGGTCTCTCTGCTGAATTTTTGCCTCAATTTTTTTTCCATCTCATTACCCGAGCCAATATCTTTATATCCTGAACAACTTCTATATTATTCAAAGACAGTAGTACAGCGTGGTGTTCAAATTGAAAACCTTCTGCACAGAAGTCCAGTGAATTACAACATGACCACTTCCCTCTTCTTCTATAATAACAATTACTTATGCACTTTATTACAAAATATCTTGTTGAATCAAGTCCCGCGGTATTCTGTATTCTGATATATTCAACTGTTACGCAGGTGTTTATGGTGCCGTTCTCTGAACGCAAGCAAGACCACTCAGACAAGTTTGGTGAGGGCGAGTCGGTGCGCACGTGCCAGAATATCACGCGGGAGACAGGTGCCCACATCGAGATCTCCAGCAGCCGCGACCAGAGCCTGACTTTTGTGGTCACGGGCAAGCAGACCGCTGTGCTGGAAGCCCGCCGACGCATTCTCGCCAGCTTCCAGACGCAGGTATAAAATGGTTTAACCCCGTAATGCTTTTCATCCTACATCACTAGAAGTCTGAAATTCACCAGATCTTGGCACCAAGTGATTTAATAATAAATTATTCTGTTATTCCACTAATTATATTAATCTCCACTAAATTTAGAAACAGAAATACACAAAGCTATGAGCAAAAACAAAAAAGTAATAATTAACCAAAGAATGTAAAAGGTTCATCTTCACTCGTTTTAAATATTATTCCTCGGCATTAACATTGTCCAATTCTAAGATGTACGAGGACAGTTCAATAAGTACCCATGTTAAGAATGAAGATGCCATTTTTTTTCAAAAACAAATTATTTATGTTGTTTATAGTTAAGGCATTAACGCTGTGGAGGTTTAAAGACATTGTAATTTATTTTTATCAAACACTGTTTATTATTCCACTTTTTTGTAATGGTATAACCCTACCCTTATTTAATGGGAAAGGTAAAAATGGAATACTTAGCAACAGTGGTGTGTATAAACTTTTATGTGCTGACTGTGATAATTTCTATATAGGAAAGACAGGAAGATCTTTTGAAAAGAGATTTCGTGATCACAAATCCGCTTTAACAAATCCTCTAATTTATTCTGAAATGGCTAATCATTGTCACCGTGAAAACCATACTTTTTCTATCGATGATGCCAAATTCTTACATATCAGTAGTAACGGAACTAAATTGGACAGATTGGAGAGACTAGAAATTTCTAAGTCAGCACATCGATCCGAACATCTGGTGAACAGTTATATGCCAAAAATCTCTCCGCTCTTGGCCGAAATCGTCCCATGCCTCCCTCACCCCTCAGCCCCCAACCGTTGAAGGGTGTATATCGGTACCAGTTCGAACATAATTTAGTCTTGTTTGTACTCCCCGGAAGATGAGGGGAAAGCCTTGAAACCGGTAGGATTATACCGTTACAAAAAAGTGTAATAAACAGTGTTTGATAAAAATAAATTACAAAAATTATTTATTTATAAACGTCCCTGCCATTTCCCTCCAAAAAATAGGAATTGTCGAGCTCTGCAAAATACGCCTCTGTCTCGACGATGACCTCCTCATTTGAGCTTCTTCTCGAAGAAATACTTGAAATATTGTAGTATATGTGAAACAAGACAAAAATAAGTTATTTCAAGGGATACTCTCAAATTATATAGATCCGGGTTTGTTTCCTGTCATTTGTTGTGACCCTAGTAAACTAGAATTTTGCCTGTATCTTACTAAAGACATAATCATGGAAAAATAGATTGCCGATTGTCAATTATTATTTAAATAGATTATATCCAAATGAATAATAAAAAATTACTAAGGCCTTTGCCACACAGGTAGGAGCCTTTGCCACTCGCTTGGTGCTTAGAGCTACGCTACTAGGTGACTATAATAGTCACGAAGCATGCAGTGTGGCCATTGCGATAGTATGGGTTGCATTGGTTCGCTAGGATATGTCACCCAGCTCGTAGCATAGCTCTAAGCATCAAGCGAGGCTCCTACCTGTGTGGCTGAGGCCTAAGTGAATATACAAGAAGAAAACGTTGCTGGACCAGATGGACCAGATTTTAAAAGGTCAATTGAGAAGTATGAATAATGGAAAATTGTGCATGAATGTGGACGACGCAAGTTGTGTGCTTGGATAGAAAAGTTTGGAGATCTATTCTCTCTGCCTATCCCGCAAGGGACACTGCATGATATGTATGTATGTACGAGGCATATCCAGAAAGTAATGCCTTGCCTTCTTACAAAATTTCGCACTTTGTGGGAGATTGGGTTGACATTTTTCACGAAACGTGTTGTCGCGTCGACACTTCTCAACGTACTTACCTCGAACCGGTCTCATTGCGGAGGGGAAGGGTCAGGCTACACGGAAGTGTAGCCAACATGTCGAAAATAAAATCCATCCGGTCGTGAGAGCCTCAGTACACTTACTTTCTGGATACGCCTCGTATATCTAAAAATGGACATAGTGTAGTATTATTCAAAATGGGTGATTTAAAAAAAACACCAAATGTAGAAATACATAATATTTAAAAAAGGTCAATGATATTTACAAAGTAAGTATAAAATACGGCAGACTCCCCTTATCTCTCGGTTTAGTTTGATTAGAATGCGTCGATAGAAAGTCAACTCTTGACTGGGTCACAGAACCTATCCATTGAACCTAATTTTACGTGTATTATTTGAGAGATAAAATTATTATCATGCCGACGTGTCAACACGGACCACGGACCTAAGCTGAATAGATATACGCTAAATAATTACTTATACATAAGTGCAGTCAATTTACCAGATTATACGAGTATGTTCCTTCGTTATCATCAATTCATTATTTTTTTACGATCATTCACTTTGTGGATAAAAAAAATTTGACTTCTGTTCATAAAAGTGGTTTCTAAAATGTATTCATATATATATGACTTTGGTTAGTTGCCTGCGTGACACTATATAGAAAAACAAACACATGTTAACCGAGAGTAAGGTCAGGATATATAAGACATGCGTCCGCCCCATCATGACATATGGGATAGAAGTGAAAGCCGATATCAACAGGACAAAAAACCTTCTCAGAGTGGCGGAAATGAGAACCCTACGCTCCATCGCAGGCAGAACTCTTAGAGATCGGATCAGAAATGAGACGATAAAGTCTGTCTGTGGTGTTGAAGACATAGTGAGGTGGGGAAGAAGCAGAAGGCGCTTTTGGAGGGATCATGTGGACCGCATGGAGGATATAAGACTGGCAAAAATCATTAAGACTGAATACTGGCAAAAATCACTAAGACTGACCTAACAGCAGGAGATTACCAGGAAAGCCGCCGAAAAGGTGGAAGGACAGCTGGACGTCATCATCCCAGGACAGCCCACCGTCACAAACAGGTTTATACGACCTAAACCAAGAGGAAGAAGATGAAGAAGAATGTGTTTATTGTACATTTATATTTCAAGGTAATGGAAAAAAAATACATTTAAGAGACAAGTTATCAAAAGGATTCATTTCGTAACATCCCCGCAGTCGACATACACCCCTACTAAAAGAGGGTGAGCCCGGTTGCGAGGACGTCAGATATTTTTCAGTCCACACCCTTATACACGTAAATTGAAAAAAAAAATATAAAAAGCAGTTGAACTATGTGGGTCGGGTATTACACAAGGTTAAATGGGGATAAAAAATTCGGATAATGGATAAAAAGGTCGGGTATTACACAAGGTCAAATGGGGATAAAAACATATAAAAAATTGGAGTACTAGGGGTTTACCTAGACATTGCGATAAATCGGTATAATTTCTAAAGTATTGTGAATTTTCACTTGATTTTTTTTGTTCCACGCCATGAATCTTTCTCTCGATGATGGGGGAGGGGAGAAATTTTTGTTTACCATTCAATCAGGACCGAATGACAGGGGATAGAATTTTTTTCTCTTGAACAGATAAAAGTGAGCAAAATGTCTGAGGGCTAGATTCAAGCTGTAAATTTTATTCAATTACAATAACTCGCTTTCAATACTTATAAGGTATTTTATTCAACTACGTAGTACCGTATTGGCCCGACTATAGGGTGACCCTGATTATAAGGTGACCCCCCTATTTTTTAATCTGCATTTTGTAGAAAAAATTTCCCTCACCATTATAATATTATGAAAAATAAAATGCAAAATGTTTAACAAAAAATATTTATTAAAACAAAGTACCCAGATAATAGTTAAGTACATGTTTAAACATGAAAAGAAGAAATAAAAAAGTCCAACTACAGTAGCTTATCAGACAAGTCAGATTCACACGTGGCTATAGCATCCTCAGCATCATCTCATCTTCAGTGATATTATCGTCTTCGGAATCCTCAATCATATTTTCCCACAAAATATCATCTTCAGCACCGTCCATTTTATTGGATGTGCAACATTTTTTAAATCCATTGATCGTTCATTGGAAATTTGATGACGTGTGACTTGAATATAAGGCGACCCCCACCCCCCCCTATTTACGTGTCGCCTTTTTAAATAAAAACTTCGCCTTATAGTCGGGCTAATACGGTAATAGGGCCCTGCAGTACAGTACCGAAATGAGTGAAGATGAACTGAATGCTGCAGGTACAAGTTATACTAATAATAATTCAAAATAAAGAGTTTGTAATCATTTTTGTATAATAAAGTATGTGGAGTGCGTGTTACTGTCCGATAAATGTGGTATATCGCTAAAAGCACCAGTATGATCTGTTTCCTGTGCACTCTTGCCATTTAATTTAATCCATGTTGAATAACATCAGTCTATAATGTCGAATCTTATTTTGAATGCAGGCGAGCAAGCAAATCAACATCCCCAAGGAGCACCACCGCTGGATCCTGGGCAAACTGGGGCAGAAGCTGAAGGAGCTGGAGCGTGTGACCGCCACCAAGATCAACATGCCCGGCATTGACAGCACCAGCGACATCATCACCATCACTGGCACCAAGGAAGGCATCGAAGTGGCTGAGCATGAAATCAGAGTCTGCTCTGACGAACAGGTATTGCCATTGCATCTGGTCTCTATCTTATTATCATTACACGCACATGATCCATGACAGAAGCTGAAACAATAAAAGAAGTCTTTATTTATAGTTGAGGCATAACACTGGAGGTTTAAAGACATTGTAATTTGTCTAGTCAAACACTGTTTCAAGGTTTTCACCTCATCATCAGAGGAGCACAAAAATGACTTATTTGAGCTCTCCTGATGATGAAGTGAAAACCTTGAAACCGGTAGGGTTATACCGTTATATAATGTGAAAAAAACAGTGTTTGATTAAACAAGTTACAATAAAAAAAAACTTAGTTTCAAAATGACAAACGTGAAACTGAATATAACAGTTCCATAATAATAAAAGTACAATTTATATAGTGTTATTTAGAGAGCTGCCTCCCTCAAGGGCCCTCTGACTAGGGATTCCTTTTAGAGAGCAGCCTCCCTCAAGGGCTCTCTGACTAGGGATTCCATTTAGAGAGCTGCCTCCCTCAAGGGCCCTCTGACTAGGGATTCCATTTAGAGAGCTGCCTCCCTCAAGGGCCCTCTGACTAGGGATTCCATTTAGAGAGCTGCCTCCCTCAAGGGCCCTCTGACTAGGGATTCCATTTAGAGAGCTGCCTCCCTCAAGGGCTCTCTGACTAGGGATTCCATTTAGAGAGCTGCCTCCCTCAAGGGCCCTCTGACTAGGGACTCCATTTAGAGAGCTGCCTCCCTCAAGGGCCCTCTGACTAGGGATTCCATTTAGAGAGCAGCCTCCCTCAAGGGCCCTCTGACTAGGGATTCCATTTAGAGAGCTGCCTCCCTCAAGGGCCCTCTGACTAGGGATTCCATTTAGAGAGCTGCCTCCCTCAAGGGCCCTCTGACTAGGGATTCCATTTAGAGAGCAGCCTCCCTCAAAGGCGCTCTGACTCGGGATTTGAATCCACTATTATTGACATTTAAAATATTACAATTTGATAGTAACACATTCAGCTTTAGGTATAGTGTAGTGTTTATATGCGAGTACCATCATAAATTTTGATAAAACCTCCGATTGTCTTTAAGTGCTTCCTAAAACTGCAAACACCACCCATATCAATATTATTGTGTAATTTTTATCTAAAAATCAATACAAGATGAAAGGATGCTTATAAAAATTATATATACCCATATGAAATTTGATTTAAAAAATAAATTCATGACCAAAAAAGCATGCTTTAAAAATGATTACATGTTCATAAAATCATCGTCTGCATCTTTTCTAACAACATGTCTAAAGTATAAACATATTCTCTTTCTAAATTTCGTTAAAAGCCTTTCTTTTATCTGTAGTTCCTGGTGAATGGACACATTGGTGCATCTTGCAATCTGTGAGATGCACATCTCGAAAACATCCACCATATCTCTTTCCTTTTTTCTCAATGTTCATGTTTCCACTCCATGCAGGAGAAATGGAGAAAATCAGAGTTCTCACTAGACGAATTTTGGTGTTAAGAAAATGGTTCCTCTTTTAATACATTAATTTGTTTTAAAAAAAAGAGTGATTTCAAAGATTTGTACATTATGTTTTCAGTCTCGCAAGGCATTTGAACGCGTCACTGTGCCTAAGATCTACCACCCATTCATCTTCGGCGCGTACAACGAGAACTTGACTGCAATGACCAACGAGACGGGCGCGCGTATCAACATCCCACCACCCTCTGTCATGAAGGACGAGATAGTCATCGCCGGGGAGAAGGAAGGGGTTCTTGCCGCCAAAGCTAAGATCGAAGCCATCCACAAGGAAATGGTAACTTTAAAACAATAGTAACAATTATTAGGGAACCAAAAAAGGTAGTGCAGTATTTAACCCCTTATCTTGGCAAAGTTCAATTTATCCAAATATTAACGTTTTTCTTTTGTGATTCCTTGTTATATGGTAAGTTATGAGGGAAAAAATCACAACTTTTCCTTAGTTTTTTTTTATACGTAACACCCACGTTAGATTGTCAAAATATCAATTTTTATTAAACACAAAAAGCGCTACAAAATTATTCTATAATGTAAAACAAAAACAACATATACATAACTGAATTATCAACAAATAAAATGGTTTGAATAATTTCTCTCTACATGTAGTGATTAATAAGATATTTAAAGATTACCCCAATTTTCAAAACGCGCCCACGCTGTCCAGACATATTGACCCGATGTCGTTTGAAAGTTTGTAGTGTTGTCAATATTTATCACCAGATGATAAGATTTTTTTTCACATTTTTTAACTATAACTGGTTATCTTAATAAAAGTGGGTTCGAGTCCCGACTGCACACAATAGTGCATGTATAGTATTTGAATGTGTTTGCCATATTTGAAATTACGTTTGAGTTTATGGTTTTTTTTTTTAAATCCCTAAATTAGTGTAACACCTGTGTTACAATGCCATGATAAGGGTTAACCAAAAAAAGAGCAAAAATTAAACTTGTAGATTTTTTTAAAAAAGTTTATTGTTTTAAATAATCACCTATACAATTTACGACCCTTTCCCAATGAGATACAAGTTTGTAGATTCCACTTTTATAAAACATTGTATCTTTAGAAGTATAAAATCTACCAACTGTTTTGTTGGTAAATTGTTTATTCCGCATGTGATTATATAGCACCAAGAAAAGGTGACTATTACTTGGGAGAAATTTCAGGAAAATATGGGAGGATGAGGTCTTACATTATCCTGCTAGAATAACACCTTATTTCAATTAGTCCTGACTGTTTCCAAAGTATCCCATTTGCCTAGCTTCCACGACTTTCCAATTGAATGCAAATGTAAACTGATTGTTTCATCATTGACTTGAAGCATTTCAGAAAGTTCTTGACACGTTGCTTTCTTATTACTTTCAATAACGACACGTAATTCTTTATTGTAAATAATTCAAGGCCATCCTGAATGAGATGAATCTTCAAGTGATTATCATTATCAGAAGAAAGGAAATTAAACCACTTCTGTGTGGTACATTCTTTTACCACATCTTCCCCAAATCCCAGACATATCTTACAGCATTTCTGCAGAATTTAAACCAAGTTTAAATTCATAAAGCAAATACACTAGATTTAACTGATATTTTAAAAAGTTCATAATACAAGTACCAAGTCAAAATTTACCGATTGACTGATGTACAGTGAAACCCCGTTTTTACGTGCCCGAAAGGAGATTTCATGAATAATATGGTTTCAGCGGTCTTCATCGAAGTCCACTGGTCGTCCGGAACGCTCCATGTCTTTCAGGTCGAAATTACCGTCTTTGAAACTCAAAAACCATCGACGAGCTGTCCTTTCATTCATAGCATCTTCACCGTACACTTCGCAAATATCGCGAGCATCTTTGGCAGCTTTATTCCCTCGATTGAACGCGAACAGAAGCAGGTGTCTAAAATGCTCACTTTCGTCTACTTGACATTTCATTTTGAAGGCTTGTAATCAAATAAAATAATATATGTAACGTAAAAGCAAACACAATCTCATGCAGAGCAGAAAATTTTCTTTCGAATGACGTATAACCTTTACCATTTTGTTTTACTTTTGGTGCTCATTTTTAAATTGGAAAAAAATGGACACAACTTATGTTAACACCCAATATAATACAGTCTGAGCATTGCAGGGGTGATGCATTTGTGATATGATCACTCTGGTGGATCCGAAGGGTGTTGCGAAAAAAACGCTAATGGAACATTTCCAGGCTCCGAATGTGCCTCCAATAGAGAACTTGAGTCTGACACCCATAGAAAAATGGGAAAATGGTTTCATTTCAGACTTTTTTTACCGTCTTCCTGATTTGTTGGATGATTGACACATGGCAGTAAGCCTGCATGGTTGTTCTTGATGCAATGAAAGTGTAATATGATACAATGTCTATCCTACTTATAGTTAATGGCTTAAAGCAAGCTATTATTGTGCTTTTTTTTTTAATTGTTGCCTTTTTATTTAAGGATTGTAAATTTATTTCTAGGAAAAAAGATGTACAGTGGTGAGTGTGGAAGTGCCCAAGTCTCAGCACAAGTACGTCATCGGCAACCGTGGCGCGACCATCCAAGAAATTCTTAAAGAGACAGGCGTTTCCATCGAGATGCCGCCTTCCGACTCTGCTACTGGAACCATTAACCTCCGAGGACCTCATGATAAATTAGGACTTGGTAAATTCATTCTGCATTCTTAATAAATATAAGATATATGTATAAAGCCTGTATAAAGATAGTTTTTTTGTTGCTAGTAGGATATCTATCAGGTCTGTAAATATGAAACCGGATTTTTTTTACAGAAAATACACATTTATTGTATGACAATGGTAAAAAATATTTTATTCAAAGTATTGCCCATCGCTAGCTACACATTTTTCCCATCTCTCTTGCATTTTGTGGATGCCACGCCAAAATAACTGTTGCTCTTTTGAGGCAAACCAATCATCGAGCCAGTTTTGTAAGTAGTGAAGCGCTTCTCAGCAAGTGCGTGTCCCATCGTTGCAAATAAGTAGTAATCGGATCGAGCCAAGTCTGGTGAGTAAGCCACATGCAAAAGTATTTGCCAACTAAACGCCTCAATTGTTTCCTTGACCTGTTTTGGTGTGTGCGATGGTGCATTATCATGAAGCAAAATCACTTTGTGTTGCCTCTTTTGATATTCTGGTGGTTTTTCACACAATGCTTGGTTCATATTCATAATTTGTTGTCGATAGCGTTCAGTATTAACGGTTTTGCCAGGTTTTAGCAGCTCATAATAGATAACACCCTTCTGATCCCACCAAACACAGAGCATTGTCTTCCGTCCATAGCGATTTAGCCTTACAGTTGATGTCGCTGGTTTGCTTGGAGTTATCTTTTACGCTTAGGATTCTCGAAATATATCCACTTTTCATCGTCAGTCACAATTCGATGGAGAAATGATTTTCTTTTGTACCTGGCAAGCAGCATTTCGCAAGTGGTTTCTCAGTTTTCCCGCTGTCTTTCATTCAGTTCATGTGGAACCCATTTTCCCACCTTCTGGATCTTTCCCATGACTTTCAAACGTATGGAGACGGCTTCTCGTGTCACATTTAATTTATCCGCAAGCTGTTGTTGCGTTTAAGCGTCATTCTCATCCAACAATGCTTGCAATTCGGCGTCTTCACACTTTCTCGGTGGTCGTCCACGTTCTTCATTTCTCAAGTCAAAATCGCCACTTTTAATTTTTTAAACCACTCAAAGCACTGTGATTTACCAAGAGCATGCTCACCGTAAGCTTCGACAAGCATTCGATGCGATTCTGCAGCAGTTTTGTTCAAATGAAAACACAAAATCAATGCTGTCCGCAAATCGTAGTTTTCAGGCACAAAAACAAACATGTTCAACGCTATGAAAACAAATGTAGTTGTATTAAACTTGTATTTTTGTGAGTTAAAAGTCTTTGACAAATGTAAACACAAGAAAAAGATGCCAATGATGCGGTTTGACATTCACTACATTGACAACTAGAGCCATCTATGAGCAAATTCCGGTTTCATATTTACAGACCTGGTATATTTGTCCAGGCCTGTATAAAGATATTATTAATAAAAAACTCATTTTATTAACTTCTTTAAACTTATTTTCAGCATTGAACAAGGTGTATGAAAAGGCTAACTCCAGGTGTACGTCTATTGTTACTGCCCCCTCATGGATCTACAAATACATTATCGGAAAGAAAGGTGCTAAAATAAAGAAGATCACTCAAGATTTCCCCAAGGTAAAGTGAAAGTAAACAGTTTGTTTGTTGGAAAGATTCAAATCAAACATTTCTAATGACCTCCCTTAATCCTTGGAAAAGTCACAAGAGTATATTATTGGCCAATTAAAAATATAAAATAAAATAAAACATGTTGAGTGAAACTTACCAAGGGAAGACGAACTACAAAAAACCTGTGTAGATCTTCCGATATGTGATAGTGACACATTCAGCTTTAGGTGGAGTGCAGTGTATGTGTGTAGTGCTCATATTCAACCATCAATTTTAATGAGCTGCACACGCTACCCATTTATCAAACACTTTGGCACTTACAAAATTTAAGCTATTTGTTTTCTTGAGTAACAAAATATTAATCAAGAAAGCAAACATTAACAAAAAAAAGTAATTAAAATTTTGATTATCAATTCTGTGGAAAGTTATGCCTTATGAGCCAACTGATATAGATAAATTATGTGCAAAGTTATACTATACCTTATGAGCCAACTGATACAGATAAATTCTGCGCAAAGTTATGCCTTATGAGCCAACTGATATAGATAAATTCTGTACAAAGTTATACCTTATGCGCCAACTGATACAGATAAATTCTGCGCAAAGTTATACCTTATGAGCCAACTGATATAGATAAATTCTGTACAAAGTTATACCTTATGAGCCAACTGATATAGATAAATTCTGTACAAAGTTATACCTTATGCGCCAACTGATACAGATAAATTCTGCGCAAAGTTATACCTTATGAGCCAACTGATATAGATAAATTCTGTACAAAGTTATACCTTATGAGCCAACTGATATAGATAAATTCTGTACAAAGTTATACCTTATGAGCCAACTGATATAGATAAATTCTGTACAAAGTTATACCTTATGAGCCAACTGATACAGATAAATTCTGCGCAAAGTTATGCCTTATGAGCCAACGGATATAGATAAATTCTGTACAAAGTTATACCTTATGAGCCAACTGATACAGATAAATTCTGCGCAAAGTTATGCCTTATGAGCCAACTGATATAGATAAATTCTGTACAAATTTATACCTTATGAGCCAACTGATACAGATAAATTCTGCGCAAAGTTATACCTTATGAGCCAACTGATATAGATAAATTCTGTACAAAGTTATACCTTATGAGCCAACTGATATAGATAAATTCTGTACAAAGTTATACCTTATGCGCCAACTGATACAGATAAATTCTGCGCAAAGTTATACCTTATGCGCCAACTGATACAGATAAATTCTGCGCAAAGTTATACCTTATGAGCCAACTGATATAGATAAATTCTGTACAAAGTTATACCTTATGAGCCAACTGATATAGATAAATTCTGTACAAAGTTATACCTTATGCGCCAACTGATACAGATAAATTCTGCGCAAAGTTATACCTTATGAGCCAACTGATATAGATAAATTCTGTACAAAGTTATACCTTATGAGCCAACTGATATAGATAAATTCTGTACAAAGTTATACCTTATGAGCCAACTGATATAGATAAATTCTGTACAAAGTTATACCTTATGAGCCAACTGATATAGATAAATTCTGTACAAAGTTATGCCTTATGAGCCAACTGATATAGATAAATTCTGTACAAAGTTATACCTTATGAGCCAACTGATACAGATAAATTCTGCGCAAAGTTATGCCTTATGAGCCAACGGATATAGATAAATTCTGTACAAAGTTATACCTTATGAGCCAACTGATACAGATAAATTCTGCGCAAAGTTATGCCTTATGAGCCAACTGATATAGATAAATTCTGTACAAATTTATACCTTATGAGCCAACTGATATAGATAAATTCTGCGCAAAATTATGCCTTATGAGCCAACTGATATAGATGAATGTTTATGTACGAAATTACTGAAGGTCTCTTATTCTATATTAAAATGAAGAAAATGACTCTATTATTACCTCTTGAATCGCAGTGTAAAGAATTAATTTGATTTTACAAGTGGCCATCTTTTTAAAAATTTAAATTTGTTGCTGGGATTTCCTGCTTGTATTACATAGCTTTCTTGTTTCATTCAGGTTCATCTAGAATTCCCCGAAGGTGACGATAAAATCAAAATCGAAGGACCTCCCGAAGAGGTTGAGAAGGCGCAGGCCGAGCTCGATGCCGTCGTCAAAATCCTGCAGGAGACCCTCACTTTCACTGAAATCAATGTGGACCCCAAGTATACCAAGTATATTGTAGGAAAGGCAGGAACTAATGGTTAGTTATAATATCATGTTACAGTAAAAGTCCGTTAATTCGAAAAAATCGCATATTTCGTAATCTGTAATGTTTCGTTACAAAACTTAATTCGAAATTTTCCACGCAAATCATCCATGTAATAGAGCGGAGCAACCGTTGCAATACGCACCGGCAAGTGATTAAAATCTCGGGACTTCCCCTATATCCAGATTCAATATGGAAATATCTTTATTATAAGATTATTTATTATACTAAGCCCATGGATAAAATAAGGAAATTATATATAATAAGGGTATAATACAAATTTAAGTGTCAGCTTTTTTGTGTAACTTATTTTTAACCTTCCCATAAAAGTAATTATGTCTCAATATTGAGGAAATATGCCGACAAAACTTCTCTTTATTTTTAGAGTAAAGCTACGGTTTCCTAAGAAAGTGGGTTCGTTATATAGCGCACGTAACATGACATGATGCTGGCGCGCCACAACTGTCAGTTGGAAACGTCAAACTGACGGTTCTCGATATTATTCCACATATTTTGTTTCAACTGGGTTTTTCTAAAGCATTTGCTCTTCACATTATATAAAGCTTCATTATTTCTTACAAAATCAATCAATATTTCGTCATTTTCGCTGGTCCAAATTAAATTACGTTTGCGTCGCATCCGCCTGGCACGCCGCCAGACGGCAGAAATGGGAACCCACAATTGTCTGTTGGAAACTTCAAATCTGATTCCACATATTTTGTTTCAACTGGGCTTTTATATAGTCTTTGCTCTTCACATTATATAAAGTTTCATTATTTCTTACAAAATCAATCAATATTTCGTCATTTTCGCTGGTCCAAATTACGTTTGCACTCATTTTTTATTTTAAAATGGTGTCCGCTACACGGGGAAAATCGTTCCACGACTGTTTGCGCCTCGATCACGGCTGTCATGCAAATGGCAGCATTACTATTTGACATTACACTCACAACCGACGCACTCTAGGAAACCAACGCCATTGGTTTGCATAGACAATGTTTTGTTACATGCGCTATATATCGACACAACCAACGCTCTCTAGGAAACCACGCCATATGGTTTGCATAGACAATGTTTTGTTGTGCGCTATATAACAACACCACTTTCTTAGGAAACCAAAGTTTAACCTTTCCTTCCCTGTGTTGGGTATCTTCTACACGTTGCTTCTAATAACCATCAATATCTCTATAAATATTATAAATACAAGGTTAACATTTTAGGTATTCCTCCATAATATATTTACGCATTGATTTAAAAAATAATATTAATAATAATCAGAATTTATCGACTACATCGTAAGTGTTTTGTGAATATCGGAGACAAATTCGCATTTAAACGCTGTGGGTGCCTCGATCTTGGGTCTTGACGATATGTGAAGAGTATGCGGGAAGCGCGACACTATATTCGCATCTCACTTTTGCATACTTCACTGAATAGCGAGGAGCTCAATTGTCTCAACCTCGCAAGTGTAAGCCACGCCCGGGTTAGCCACCAACCCTGCCGCGCCGCAGTAGCTGTTGTGCTGGCAACGAGACTAGATCTACGCCCGTTCCGTGAGCGTTGCCAGATGGTTTTTTAATGATTTCAGCAAATAAATCTTAATTATTATAATTTTTAACTTCAATTATAATTAATTAAGGGGATTATCTATGAATGTTCTTATTTTTCCGATTTAAAATTGCTAATTTTTTATCGCGTACTCACTACCCAACACCGGAGCGCGCGTTTCAATTTTATCAACGTAAGGGAAGGGTTAAGAAAAAAAACCTTCATGTTCCGCGCAAATTCAAATTGTGTAATTCGTAATAATTTTTTTTTGGGAAATTTGGTTTCCAGAATTTGGAATTAACAGATTTGCACTATAATGAGATAATAATGATTATTATAAATATACTAATTTAATCTTCGAATTAAATACAATAATAATATTTTATTTTCAGTTAACCGATTGAAGGAAGAGCACGGTGTTGCTATAAATGTTGGGGACAATATCAGAATAGAAGGAAGCCACGAGGGTGTTGCAGCTGTAGAGAAAGAATTGAAGGAAATGATCAACAAGCTAGAGAATGAAAGAGAAAAGGATGTTATTATCGATCACAAGTATTTCAAGAGTTTAATAGGCACTAAAGGAGAACAAATTAAAGACATAAAAGAAAGGTTCAACAATCACGTTCAGATATTTGTACCAAATCCCAATGAAAAAAGAGATATTGTTAAACTAAGAGGACCCCACGATCAGGTTGAACAGTGCCACAAATACATCATAAAACTGGTGAAGGAATTCACAGAGTCATCATATGTACAAGAAGTGCCCATTTTCAAACAATTCCATAAATTCGTAATCGGCAAAGGTGGTGCCAATATCAAAAAGATCCGAGATGAAACACAAACGAAAATAGACTTGCCGGCTGAAGGGGATCAGAATGAATTCATCACTGTCACCGGCAAGAAAGAGAATGTGGAGGAAGCCATCAAGAGGATACAACAGATCAATAATGAACTTGCCAACGTCGTCAATGAAGAAGTCACCATTCCTCCCAAGTTTTATAACTCTCTTATCGGAACCCGAGGCAAACTGATTCATTCGATAATGGAGGAGTGTGGAGGTGTAAGCATCAAATTCCCGCTAGCTGAAAGCAAGAGTGATAAGGTCACCATTCGTGGTCCTGCCGAAGAAGTGGAACGGGCCAAGAAGCAGCTATTAGAGCTGGCCAGTGAACGCCAGCTGTCGTCTTTCTCCCGCGAGGTACGTGCCAATCCGCAACACCACAAGTTCCTCATCGGCAAGAATGGAGCCAACATCCGCAAGCTAAGAGAACAGACCGGTGCACGCATCATCTTCCCCGGAGAGCAGGATGCTGATAGGGAAGCCATCACTATCATTGGTAAAGATCGATTCATTTATTTTAATCCTTTTTTTTTAAATGTACAAATCAATTCATAAACCTAAATTTACAGTCACATACTGTAATTTTTTCTTCAACTTAATGCAAACAGTGTTTTTTCTCTTTTTACTCTGATATTTTGATAGAAAACAATAAACTAGTGGCTCAAAAATAAAGCAGAATAAACACTTTTTACCTTGATAAAAATAAACCAGAATAAACACTTTTTACCTTGATAAAAATAAACCAGAATAAACACTTTTCATCTTGATAAAAAAAATTAGAACCCTAACAATTTTTACTGCCTTTAAATACATACCCTCATGCCATTTGCCTGACAGGATAGGTAGAAAGGACAGTGTCAGACTTTCCTATCTCAACACACATCCTTAGCCTCTTCTACATCCAAACACCTCTTACAACTTCTACGATTACTCTGACTTTCTACATTTCCTTCTCTCAAAATATTGTTCACTTGATCCAACAATACTTTCCTTGGTCTTCCCCTCGTGTGCCTTCCACTTACATTTACACTATATGTTTGTTTTATTAGTATTTCTTCATTCATTCGTTCTACATACCCAAACCATCTCGGCATGCTCTTCATCTTACTCAACACAGCTTTAAATTCACATTCATCCCTAATTATTTCATTCCGCCTTCTGTCATACATTGTCACTCCATGTATTCTTCTCAAGGTGCACATTTCTACAGCATCTATTTGTCTCCCTCAGTCCTTTTCCATGTCCACATTTCTCTCCCATGTATCAAAATTGACACCAAAATATATTTCGAATGTGCCATTTTTACTTTGCAGGTCGCCAAGAGGCTGTGGAGGAGGCCCGTGCCCTGCTGGAAAACAGCATCAGGGACATCGACAACATCGTTGAGGGTGAGACAGAGGTGCCGGCCAAGCACCACCGGCACTTCGTGGCCAAGCGCGGTGAAGTGCTGGGACGTGTCTCCGAGGATTGCGGTGGCGTACAAATCTCCTTTCCGCGCCATGGCGTTACTTCTGACCGTGTCGTGCTGAAGGGGCCTAAAGATTGCATTGCGGCTGCCATACAGCGCATCAATGAGATTGTGGCTGATCTCGAGGCTCAGGTACTTTAACTTGATAAGAGCTTTTAAGACGAATCACCATATTATTTGATATAGTTCATTTTTGTGTGTGGTCAGAGAATAATATTTCTCAAATCGAAAGGATGTTCAAGTTCAATAATTAACCACTTAATGCCCTTGAACGAGGCCCTCTTGCGCGCCAAATGCCTTCCAATCTTATCGCTATCCCGAGTCACGCTCGCTTGTCTCGACTTGCGGTGTTCTAATTTTAGCTAACACGTGTAACGCCCGCCAGTCGTTCGCATTTTATTTATTCATTGTAAATTTGCCTGCAGTTGTGAGGGGTCTTGTTTTTTGTGTTGCTTATTTAGTATTTACGATATTGTGTTGGTATTTACATAGGTCTATGTTTAACACAATGCTCTCAAATCTACCATACGAAATTGAATTTTTAATTATTCTTAATTTTTTTAAATTGTTGTTTCAATTGAAAAGTGTATAAACTTAAAATGAAACACAAAAAAAACTTGATGTTTTTTTAAACCTCTTTGTAAAAAAAACCCCAACATTAAGTGGTTAATAAGTTGTCCAGAAATTAATCTTGGGTTTTTAGATCAAATTCAAACACAAAACGGCGCCAAATGCTCGTGGTCCGTGATGTTTGATATTTTCAGTATTCCAGCAATTTCGTATTAGATCACCGGTTATTCTTAATCAAAGTCTTGTTGTAGTCAACATCGGTAGTAACCGACCTTGAGTAGAGCAGAGCAGACACCATCTTCAAGCGTCATCATGTTAGGGAATTTTTTAAACCACACCTATAAAACAACTTATTTGGTTCCATCCTCAAAATTACGCCAAAAAAACGTTCAAGCAATTTGGGTTAACAATGGTGGAAAAATGCGCCGCTACCTTTTATAATAATATTTACCTTCAGCACATTTGGAATTAAATTAGCTATGAAAATTTTGACTTAAACATATCTAGAAAGCAATACGAATCTACGTTCTAGCGACGTAAAGATTGCAACAAAGCGCTAGTTAAACTCGATGTGTACAACCTCTCCAATTTAAACTTGTTGTGAACATCGCAAATAATTTGTCAATCTGTGGAACCAGTTATTTATCTAGCTTAGTTAAAGTATCTGGCAATAAATAATACACATCGGGCTTAAGAAAGATCTGTCAGTCATAATCAGCTAACTTCGGCTCTGTAGAGCGTCGTCTGTGTCCCTAGAATGCTTGACAACGACTGACAAATCACGATGGAACACGTGTATGAATGACATAGACGATGCTGTACAAAGCCGAAGTTAGCCGATTATGGCCGATGGTCTCTTTCTTAAGCCCGATGTGTATTACTTACCACCGGGTACTGTACCTTGTATTCCTAAGTTTGATTACGATTACACACTAGAATAGAACTGCTATACAGAGGTATAAACAGTATCTAGCTTAGTTACCTTGTATTCCTAAGTTTGATTATGATTACGTTACTTACACTAGTTTAGAATTGATATACAGAGGTATAAACAGTATACAGTTACCTTCTGTTCCTAAGTTTGATTATGATTACGTAAGTTACACTACCCTACACACTAGAATAGAATTGCTATACAGAGGTATAAACAGTATAACAATGACTTGGACTGTCTTCTTCTTCAACTTTCTGTAGAGTCAAGAGTCTGTTATTACAGGATTATCCTTTTGTGATGCTGAACTCTAGCTATCTCCATCATTTCAGAGGTGTCCCTGGTGGACGCCGTCCATCCGGCACCTCATACAGAGTTATGTATGGGATTTTTGTGGAATTCATTCTCTATACATGTTGGTACCAGTATCGTCGACACTGTCGTCCCCATCTGACCACATCTTGGACCTCACAGACCTCTCAGATTGTGGTGTTCCTTACACGATCATGCAAAGTCTTCCCAGCAATAGCACGTAGAGTTCTCATTTCTGTTATCCTTGGATTTGGACTGGGACTTTTTAAAATAAATGTGTTTGTTTTTCTCAGAAAATATGGGGTTTTTCTTAAATGTGTTTGTTTTTCTCAGAAAATATGACATTTTGCATATCTTTTTAATGTTGATTTGACCCGAATTATAAAATCAAAATACCGATATTTAACTCTTGTATAACATTAAACAAACGTTCATTTCACAATTCCAGGTGACGATTGAATGCGTGATACCGCAAATGTACCATCGCAACGTGATGGGCGCCAAGGGACTGAAGGTGCAGGCCATTTCACGCGAGCACGAGGTGCAGATTAAGTTCCCAGAGCGGGAGGCCCCCCAGCCCCAACTGGTGAATGGTACTGGCCTCAACGGGGAGCCTGAGCATGTGGAAGCGCAGGGTGAGGGTCCTCGCCCGCAGGATATCATCCGTATCCATGGCCGAATAGAGAACTGCAATGCTGCGAAGCAGGCACTTCTCGATCAGGTACGAAGTCTTGATTATAACATACTTATTAGTCAGTTGGTATAGTGTCAAAACATGTGCATTCTTTGAAAATTTGGAAGGAAAACTTATTACAGAGAACCATGGTTAATTCAACTCATAAATAATTGAGTCTCGACTAATCGGCGCTGCACTGTAAAATGTAAAAAGTGAGAAAATTCATAGGAATTGTATGGATATAGAAGAAGTGAAGAATGTGTGTCAAGATTAGAAAGTCTGGCACTCTATATTATCTGCCTGTCCCAGCAGGGATGCGGTGTGATGGTATCTATGTATGTAATTTTTTATACTTTTGTTTAAGGTGTGAGAGAGGAAGACCAAGGAAAGTATGGTTGGATGAAGTGAATGATATTTTGAAAGTAGGAAACATAAAAAGTCAGAGAAATCATAGGTGGTGTATGAGAAGAGGTATGTTGTAGACTAAGTAGTGAAAGGTGTGTGTCAAGAAAGGAAAGTCTGGCACTCGGACAGAAAAATGGTGTAACAGTATGCATGTATTTTTTTAAATTTATTTTATTTTTATTTTACACGTGACAAGAAATATATAATTTGCGAAAAAACAACAAGTAATTTAATTTGGACACACAATTTTAATGGATCTGGGTTTGTTGCCTTTCATTTGTCGTGTCCCCAGTAAACTAGGCTTTGGCCTGTATCTCACTGAGGACAAATGTTTACATATTTCTAGTTTACATATGTCTTCAACAAGTCAATGGTCCATATCAGCTGTATCACTAAGCCTGTTCTGAGATAGCTAATTTACAGCAAGAAGTCAGATCTGCAGTCACTCGTGGAATTTGACAATTCTCAGAGAAAATTATTATTTGACCAAGTTAATGAAATTTGAAATGAATGAGAAAGGTGATGTGTAAGAGAAACATGCGGATGTGGATGAGGAAAAGAAAATATGTTGCGATAGGAGATTTTACCGCTTACTTCTCTATCTACCCCAACAGGGAAATGGCATGATGGTATGAATGTATCTTTTTATTTAAGAATTTTCGATAGTCGTTGCCTATTTACTCGACAGTCTCAAAAAACAAAATAAGAAATACCATTGTCAAACAGAAATTAACACAAAATAAGAAATACCATTGTCAAACAGGAATTAGCACAAAATAAGAAATACCATTGTCAAACAGGAATTAGCACAAAATAAGAAATACCATTGTCACACAGCAATTGGCACAAACATCAAAAACTAATTACTGTATTCTTCGGACATTACAATGCACAGAACCATCCCAAATTAAAGAGCCAATTTTGAATAATTATTAACGTAACTTGTATCGGCAGCATTCAGTTAATCTTCACTCGTCTCGCTACTGTCACTTCTCATATTATTGCCTGAACTATTGTTCATTTTCGATATTATCCAATGCGCTACTTAACCATTTGACAGTTTTGCCCGAATGGGACTCGGGCATGAAGTGTCTTTTTATACTGACGATCTCGAACCTCGTTCGGGCAAATCTTGTTTCGACTTGTTGGGAGTGTTTCTCCCGAGCGTCGTTTGGGCAGATCTTGTTTCAACTTGTTTTCTCCAAACGGAATATATTTTTGTGTAGAATTTATTCGTTCACAGTTCGTCATCAAATCAAATGCATTCATAAGTATAAAAAAAAATGCATGTATAATATTTCTTACGGAAGTTTAAACTATGTTATCACATATCATCTACCTTCAGACCATAAGACCCAATTTTAAGTTGATTTTCTATGCAAAAATTGGTCTAAAAAATACAGTATTATAATTAATATTTTGTAGTTTAGCTAGTCTCAATGCCTCGGATATTAACATGTGTTAAAAGTAACCCAAGCTAGAACCGGGGAAACTAATGTGATGTGATGATATTATGCAGGTTCCAGTCGTGGTTGAGATGGACATGCCATATGAGATTCACCGCGCCATTCTGGGGCAGCGCGGCCGCGAGGTGCGCGAGTTCCAGGACAGATTTGATGTTCACATCTCCCTGTCTCCCCCTGACCAGAAGCTCGACGTCCTTAAGGTACATACATACAGGTCTTTCATTATAACTTGTGAATATTTATCAACTTTCCATGCCAGTGATTTATCGTATTCCCAATTCTCCGTACAGATACTGAGGACCACTTCCATTTTACAACAATCCTAGAAGAATTTGCAGAGTGTGGACATTTCTTCGCTATCTTGTTTTAAGTGATACTTTTAACGGAGCTTCTGAACCAGATTCATAACTGAAACAGATGTTTTGTGTTATTTGGTGGATTGGAGACGGGGATGCGTACTGGCTCCGACTCTGTTAAATGCATATATGACAGCCTTTATGTTTGTCGTTCACAGATGACTTTGTGTCAGAGGAATTGAAGTGAGATACATAACTGATGGGGGACTGCGTTATCTGTAGCTTGTTCTGCAGAGAACAAGGTATCACCTGACATTTGAGTGAATGATGTATAACTGGAGAATGTCCCTAACTTCACATATCTTGGCAGCATCCTGGCATCAAACTCTGTTGATGAGTAACTGAAGAATCACCTCAGGAGCTCGTCAGCAGCTGTTGCTAAACTACAGTCTGTTTGACAAGAGCGTGTACGGCTACATTTTTCCCTGGAAACCGTTAGAGGGTAGATTCAAACGCGAGCAGGTAGCAGGACCCTTCCCCCAAGATGTTTTATATAGAAAAACTCAGTTGTCATTCGACCTTGATTACACAAGAACATGTTTCACTAGAGTGCCGCGTACGCATCACACTACGAAGCCGTGTTTCTGTGTACACATCCGAAAGGACCAAAAATGTCATACAGAGCCACTGCTAAATACATGAGAAAGTCGAAGACATTTATTTGTAAGAAAGTGGGTGAAACGCTATTCTGATGTAAAAACATCATGACATTGCACAGAAAACGACGTTAAAGGAGGACAGTGATTTTACGAGTGTTTGAGAAGACTCCTCGTCTATCATTGCGGACAGGCGGTTAATAGAGTCTAATTGTGTCATGTGACACTATAAGATGACTAGCTCATGGAGTGAAATTTCGAAGCACGGTGAAGAACCACTACTGTCCAAAAAACAAGTCGAAAAACGATTCATTTGGGCGAAAGAAAATTTGGACCGCGATTGGGACAGTGAAATTTTTTCGGACGAAGCTTCTTTTTATGCACGTTCTTCCGTTAATCATACCTGGTGTACCCGCACCAATAGACTCATCCAGCGGACCATTCAACAACGTTTTTCCATCAAGTCTTTCCATCAATAGACTAAATACACTTTTGGTGTAGGTGGTCCATTGTAACATGACACCAGTCTGACCTAAACGCTGCTCTCATAACAAACCGGGATCACTCCGTCTGAAGAGAACCTCGGGATAGGAGGTAGAAACACCTGTTGTGGGTATTAATGTAATTAGTAGAATAACAATAATTTATTAGTAATAATAGTAGTAAGTATAATTTATAACTTTATGAATTTCTGTATCCAGATAACGGGAACCCCTTCAAATGTAGAGAGGGCCAAGGAGGCACTAGAGGAGCGCAAGCTGCGAGCCTTCGAGCTGAAGGTGGCCGTGGACCCTGAGTACCATCCCATGGTGATTGGTAAGGGTGGTGCGGTCATCACGAGGATTCGCACTGCGCACAATGTCCAGATCAACCTGCCCAAGAAAGATGACCCTGATGAGGGCACCATCACCATCCAGGGCCTGGAGAAAGATGCCATGGCCGCCAGAGATGACATCCTCAAGATTGTCGAAGACTTGGTAATTTTATATCTTTAAAGAATACCATAGTTAAAATGAATTCATTAATTATAAACATATAGATATACCATCATGCCATTTCCCTGTTGGGATATGCAGAGACGGCAGAGTGCCAAACATCACTATCTTAACACAAATTTTTTCATTCAACTTTTACTATTTCTCTGACTTTCTACGTTTCCTTTTAAATATTCACTTGATCCAACCATACTTTCCTTGTTTTTCCTCTCACATGTCTTCTATTTACATTTGCAAGATAGGATATGGATAAGGTTTCAAAATCGGAAGAGAATGGAAGACGGATATCGAAAGACGTGTAGCAATAGGGAACTAACTCAATGGGGAATTAAAATATATATATTCAAACTGGACAGTATCAAAATCTAAGACGATAGTCCATAACAGTATTTTAATGCCAACTTTAATGTATGAGAGTGGAACGTAGACATTGAAAAATACTAATAGGAGCCTAATAAATGTAAAAATATGTACATTGGAGAAAAATGGAGTAACAATGCATGAAAAAATACAGAATGAATGTGAATTTAAGGCTGATGTATTGAATAAGGTGAGGAAGAGCACGCTGAGATGATTGGGCATGTGGAAAGAATGAAGAAAGGCTAACAAAACAAATATGTGTGCAAATGTGAGAGGAAAACCAAGCAGGGCTGGTACAAGTTTATAATATGTTAGTAAACAGAAAGTCAGAGAAGCTGTATGGATGTATGTGTGTCAAGATAGGACAGTCTGTCTTCTCTGCTTACCCCGATAGGAAAATGGCATATAAGTATGCACAGTGCCCGGCGGTAAGTAATACACACAGTTTGTAGAGCGTCGTCTTTGTCGCACAATGTGCTAACAGTTTGGTCCAGTAATGACTGACAAATCGTGACAGAACACGTGTATGAATGACAGAGACAACGCTCTACAAACTATGTGTATTACTTACCGCCGGGTACTGTATGTATCTATTTCAAGCACCCAAATATTAACATCAGTTTTTTTAACGCTTCAACTCAACTTGCTTCTGTTAATACTAGTGAATTTGATCTGTTATACTAAAGAAAATGTAGCATAGTCCCTGTGACGTTTCACAAATTTACCCCAATACAACCTTGTAACGACATTCAGTAATTTTAATTATTTTATCAACTTTAATATAAGCCTCGATTCTAATAAATAGCAAGTCATTTAGGTCAATACATTACATAAAACTAACAATAATGACAAATTAATACATCTTGTTACAAATTAGCAAAAATGTGGCAGTTTGTTAAAATCAAACAATATTTGGCGACGTTTGTCAAAAGTCACTACGTTAGTCTGCATTGGCTAGGGATGGGGTATACGATAATTGGATTTTAAATTTTTTTATACATAAAATTAAATATTAGTAATTAGTATTAATTCACAGTGGATCTTGGCCTATTTAAAGATAGATACAAATCATACAATACGTTAGAAAGTCAGTATAATGAAAATTAGGAATTAAAACTTCAGTTTAGAGAAAAATAATTTTTCGATTTATAAAAAAAACTATTCGATTTGTAAAAAAAAAAAACGATTTTACCCCATCCCTTTGAGACATGACATTTCAACCGTCACAGGGACCATGCTACATTTTCTTGAGTATAATTCTAGTGAATTTGATCCGTTAATACTAGTGTTAACGGATCAAATTCACTCCCGAATTTTTGCGCTTTTTGCATCCCGAATTAGAGCGCTTTTAAAGGAGATTTTGCTCTCTAAATGGCACTATAAATTATCCTTTTATAATAATTATTATTTCTGTTTAACCCTTCCCTTACGGTGATAAAAATAATACGCGTGCTCCGGTGTTGGGTAGTGAGTACGCAATAAAAAATTAGCGATTTTAAATCGGAAAAATAAGAACATTCATAGATAATCCCCTTAATTAATTATAATTGAAGCTAAAAATTATAATAATTGAGATTTATTTGCTGAAAACATTAAAAATCCATCTGAAAACATTAAAAAACGCTCACGGAACGGGCGTACGTCTAATTTATTTGCAAGCTACTAGTCGCGCGGAACGTCAGTCGCATACCCCGGCGCTTACGCCTTTGCTTGCGACGTTGAGACAATTCAGCTCCTCGCAATTCAGTCTAGTATGCAAGAGTGAGATGCGAATATAGTGTCGCGCTTCCCGCATACTATTCACCTATCGTCAAGACGAGGCACTCGCAGCGTTTAAATGCGAATTTGTTTTCGATCTTTACAAAACACCTCGATGTAGTCGATAAATTCTGATTATTATTAATATTATTTTTTAAATCAATGCGTAAATATATTAGGGAGGAATACCTAAAATCTTAACCTTGTATTTATAATATTTATAGAGATATTGATGGTTATTAGAAGCAACGTGTAGAAGATACCCAACACAGGGAAGGAAAGGTTAATACTGTGTACAAAGTCTGAACAAAAGAGGTGTATTCATGGCAATATCAATGAATATGGCAAAAGTGAAAGACGTATGCATCAATCCACTGAAGCGGAGGTCTCTAATAGAAGACAGATGTCTAAAAACCTTCGTAGCCTAGTCGGTGAGACGTCATCTTCTAGCCAGGATGTTGCGGATTCGATACCATTAGTAACTATTTTTTCAGTTGTGATTCCAGCATATGATATAAAATATATTTCTTAAATGCGAAGTCTGCGGCAGAAAACCTCCATGGCTTAATGATAAAACGCTCGATTTCCGTTGGAACCCAGATTTTTATAAAAAAGCATTCCAGTCTAGTTTTCACTTAAGGCGTCTTAACCATATTTTTGGTTGATCGGAAGAGATTGCCACATGGCAATAAGTCTGCCAAGTTGTACTGTATATAATACATTCCAAAACAAAAATTTGGTACTGCTTTTTATCAAGACTTCGTTACGTTACAACTCTGGTATTATTTTTCTTTCAAGAATAACATGATCAAGGAGGAGATCAACATAGACTCTCGAGTACACTCCCGCCTGATCGGAGCCCGGGGCCGCAACATCCGCAAGATCATGGACGACCACAAGGTGGACATCCGCTTCCCCAGGAAGGGGGGGGATCCCAACCTCGTCACTATCATCGGGGCCAAGGCCGACAATGTAGAGGAGGCTAAGATCACTCTGGAAAACCTTCAGGAGGAATATGTAAGTTATTTATTTTATAAAGATTACATATCCAAGTTAAACCCGATTATATACAGTAACTAGAAATAAAAATTAGTTATTTATTAAGCCGAAACAACTAACTCATTTCTAAGGAAGCTCAATATGCTTTTTTTAAAACATTTTCTGAAATGTTGAAGATGTCAACATCTGAGATTCTATTCAAAAGAGATAGCCCGTAAAACAAAGGGCACTTCGAAAGTTCTACTTAAGCCTGTCTAAATATATTAATAGTTCTGTACCTTTGATATTGGATTAGATGTTACTTCCGTCAGTAACTTAAAGATATAGTATAAGAAGTCTCTCACATCCCTCCTCATGCTTAGAAGGTAGTATCCCAACATAACTAGAAGAAATCTTGTAGGATAGAGCCACGGTTAAAAACCGCACTCACGTAAGTAGAGATACCTCAAAAATTTCTTTAAGATTTTCTCTACCATTTGAGAGTAATGAATTAGCAGGCTCCACATTCTAACTTGCTATGTACCAGCGCACTGTAGATGGATCTGGGAACATCTTCCACCATAAATGACTTGGAAACTCGTATATTTTTATACATAATTCGTTTTAAAAATAGGTTTTGTAGCTGTATGTAAGATGTGGAAGAAATTAATTAATAAATAGATGACCTCCGTGGTCTACTTGGTCTTATGCTTGTCTTCCAGCCTAGAGGTTGTGAGGTTGAGTTTTCCTAAAGAAATTGAACATCTTTATGGTCGGTAGTAAGAGTTGACCACATTGCAATAAACCCGCTAAAGGTGTAATGTAAACGAGGAAAGTATTAAACAATATATTGTTGTATGCAAGTTGAACGATAAATAGACAACCTCAGTGGCCTAGTCAATTTTTTTCAAAAAGAGTTCTTATCTAGTTTTCCCTTGTGATCTTTTTGTGGTTGATTGTTCGAGATTGTCACATTATACTACCTTGATCAAAAAGTTTTAGGACTTGATTCACAAAATCGAAAATACAAGTTTATTCATCAAAATCGATATGGTCCCCTTCAAGGTACTCCCCATCGACTGCAACGCACTTACGCCAGCGCTTGATCCAATCCTCGAAACACCGCTGGTACTCAATTTTCGGTATGTCCATCAAAGCCGTCTTCGATTTTTTTCATGACATCCTCTCGGGGTGCTGTAACGCGTTCCGCGAAGCGGTGTTTTAAGTCGGTTGAACGGGAAAAAGTCACAGGGAGCCAGATCAGGTGAATTCAAAGGCTGCTGGATAGTAGCCGTGTTGTTTTTGGTCAAAAACTCGTGGAAATCATGTCTTTCGCGATTTCAACGCGGTCCTTTTGTTGCATGAAATTGAGGTCTTTCGGCACCAGTTTTGCAGCGACACGTCTGAGGCCCAAATCACTAACCAAAATATCTTGAGCGGATCCATAAGCGATGTTCAAGTCCTATGCCAGTTCTCTGATCCAGTTGGTCAATTTGCGGTTTTCGGCCAACACTTCTTTGATTTTATCGATGTTTTCATCGGTTTTCAACTGCCACTGCGTTCGTCATCCTCGACCGACTCACGACCACTTCTGAAGTGTTCGTGCCACCAAAAAATACTTCTCCAACATTTCCAAGGTCTGCGGACCGTTTAATCCGTTTTTCACAAAAAATTTAATGCAAACTCATTGATGCACAGTTGATGCCATTTTCAAACTTGTAAAAAATCGAAAACACGCACAAAGGTAGATGTACTCAGTACAGCGTAACTTTTACAAATATCAAGCTATGACGCTGAAATTTGAAGAGAAGTGTCAATGATAGATGTGGTAACCTAACAAAAAAAAAAATTCCAATCGGATGACTGACAGCGCCACACGGCCAGTCCTTAAACTTTTTGATCAAGGTAGTAATAAATCCGCTTAATTATAATATGTAACAGATTACAATTGAAGGGCTCGGCAGTAAATAATGGTAAGGGGTAAAATTACAAAAGACGAGTTTCAAAATAACAAATGAGATAGTTAAGGGTGTAATTTAAAAATCTAATACTCAAACAGAATAGTCTTAAAATCTCATACTTTTTAAAATTACATTATTTTTTAATAAATATTTCATAAATAAATTTGAAGATTTTATAAAGACTTGTTTTCTTAATATCTCAAAATGTGATACATGCCCCTTACCATTATTTACTGCCGAGCCCATTGATATAATGAAATATTAAAGTTATATTAATATTTCATTATATCAATGCATTCTAGAAAAGGGTGCACAATTCACAATGCGCAAATTAGATCCGGAAACCAAGAGCTTGGCCGAGTACGCGTCGCATGTGAACATAGTCATAGACGCAGATTTGCAAACAGTGTTGTCACTACACTTGTTTTGTTCCTCTTGACTGTTTGTTAACCACTTAACAGTTTTGCCCGAGCGTAACTCGGGCACGAAGTTTTTTTTTATACTAACGAGCCCGAACCTCATTCGGGCAAATCTTGTTACGACTTGTTGGGAGTGTTTCTCTCGAGCGTCGTTTGGGCAGATCTTGTTTCAACTTATTTTCTCCGAACGGAATATATTTTCGTATAGAATTTAGTCGTTCACAGTTCGTCATTGTGTTACGTCATCGTGTGTGCTCTAGCATATTCTAATTTGAATTTAGTAGCACCAAAAATGCGACGCTCCAAAGAGGTTTCAGCCAAAATATTGTATTAATATTACTTGGTAAATATTTTCTAATGAAATATAAAAAAAGTAGCACCAAAAATGCGACGCGCCAAAGAGGTTTCAGCCAAAACATTGTATTAATATTACTTGGTAAATATTTTCTAATGAAATGTAAAAAAAGTAGCACCAAAAATGCGACGCGCCAAAGTGGTTTCAGCCAAAACATTGTATTAATATTACTTGGTAAATATTTTCTAATGAAATGTAAAAAAAGTAGCACCAAAAATGCGACGCGCCAAAGAGGTTTCAGCCAAAACATTGTATTAATATTACTTGGTAAATATTTTCTAATGAAATGTAAAAAAAGTAGCACCAAAAATGCGACGCGCCAAAGAGGTTTCAGCCAAAACATTGTATTAATATTACTTGGTAAATATTTTCTAATGAAATGTAAAAAAAGTAGCACCAAAAATGCGACGCGCCAAAGTGGTTTCAGCCAAAACATTGTATTAATATTACTTGGTAAATATTTTCTAATGAAATGTAAAAAAAAAAACTGACAATTTTTGGGCACCCTTTTTCACCAAAATCCAACTGTTAAGTGGTTAACCAGCAAAGATACTCCACTGTATTGAATCAATTTATTAGATGAAGAAGAAATTGATCTCAAAATTCTACTCGTCTCCGAAGGAACATCTCTCAGACACAGATTCAAAAGATACAATGGAGACATCCCATTAAGGGACTTGAATACAAACAGACAAAGTTTGAAATCAATCCGTTTGCGACACTTGTGTGATCAGTCAGATGTTTTGGAATTTTCCTATTCGTTCGACATGTCTCAAATACCTCAGCATTATCTTTTTCACCCTACTTATGATAATATAACTTTTAGTTATGTAAATTGACAAATTTTATTATGATACAGATGCAAGATGTTCTGGAGGCAGAAATGCGCGATAGTTACCGCAAGCCTGCGGGAGAAGCGGGAGGCGCAGGAGGTGATAGTCTGCCTGCTGGGGCCAAGGAAGAATCCCCTGGCTTCGTGGTCCCCGACGCGCCTTGGGAGCGCCGCACGCCGGACACCTCCTCCACTACGGACTTCCCGTCCTTCGGGCCCCCGCCCGGTGCGCAGGCCCCCCTCGCCGCCTGGGGGCCCCGCCGCTAACTCTCAACAGTGCCCCACTTTCGACACATTACTAAAAAAAACCTCACCTAAAATACATACACTAGAATCCTGTTAATCGTGGACCTAACGCTGCCCGGATTATTAATTAACCGGAGCTTTAAGAAACCATTAAAATTACTTAATGACGACATTTAACTTATTGACACATTCTGGGCAGAAAGGCTTAATCTTTAAATTGCAAATTTGAAGACAGTTAAAAAATGTTAAATCATCAAGGTCTGGATTGATGGGCTTCTTCTGTACATCTGGAAAACCTTTCATACAATTTAACATGCTCAAAATCGATATAGTGTTTAAAATTTAAAAAATCATTTGACTGGTTCAAATACTTTGGATTAGTCGTGTTTGACCGCAGCGACAAGAAATGAAATAACCGGGTTCCTGTGGAATTCTCTCGTACCTTCTCTTACCGAGTCATTCGTTGAATTTATATATTCGAACATTGCTTGCGGTACTTTGGTAATATGTTTTTTTACATTTCTCGATGGGAAAAAAAAACTGTTAAATGTTAATAAAATCATGATATTATTAACGAATGCCTATTCGCGTAACTCACTGTCGTGTGACTTATAAATTGTGATTGCAGAATAGGCCTTTTTTTGTCGGTCATCATTACGCGCGTGACGTCCTATTTCGCTGTAATAAAAAAAAAATGATATTTTTCATCAATGTAAATAATGAGAATATAATATTTAGATTTAGGGGTATATACATGAACTTGTCATTGAAGGAAGAATATATTTTATAAAAACTAAACTAAATAGCGGCTTGTCGGATGTGAATCCATTCTAAAATGAGCTGCGAATAAAAGGAATCGGCCATCGCAGAGTCCAGCTAATCTGCGGGAGCGGGCGCAAGTGGAGGCGTCCGCTGACAGTCTTCCCAAGGGAACTCGCATAATATCAGCATCGTGACAAATAGTCTTGTAAGAAACGAGCATAATATTTTCAAATGTTATTATATTCAATACCTGAATCTCTCTTTATCGCACAATACTTATTTTGTCGGATGGCGAAACACTGAAAAACGTGACACGAAAGCTCCACTCATTTGTTACTAGTATTTTCCATGTGTTTTTTTTCCTATTTATTTTGCAGTTTTATAATGAATTATTTGCACGTGGAACTCTTGCTAGTGGTTATTGTATGTATATTTTCAGTGAAAAAGAGACTCGGCTAATTTTTATTTTTGTAAAAAATTTATTTTGAGAGATTTACTCTATACCATATGAAATGCCACCGCCATGCGAGGGCGCGAGCTGAGGGCCATGCTTCAGAATAAGATTGTGCAGGTGGCTCGAGAAATAATAGCAAACAGTAAACTTCGAAACATCCAATATACAGGTAACAACTAAATTAATTCTTTGGGTTTTAGGTTCGATTCCTGACTCGATCCAATAAAGGGTCCCTTCTAGTTTAACACATATGGCTTTTTAACATTGTTATGGTTGTTTGAAAGATATTGCTACATGGCAATAAGTTATACACTACTAAAAGTAATGAATTAATATGTAAAAGCGCCCTAACCGTGTGTGTGTCTCAGGCCTGGTTACCAGATATTCTGGATATAGGATGTTTCAAAGTTCCATATTTATCCAAGAAGTCTTGCCATAATGGCCGATAGTGCTAGGTAGGGGTACGACACGACACGAGGGCTGTCAAGTCATCTGCCGATGCTAAACGGTTGAAGAAATTGTGCCTTTATGCTTTCGCTTTTAAATGTGTTATGTTTATATATAATTGTGCAAAGAATAATAAGAGTAGTGGGCTTATTTCCAGTAGGCCTCTCGGGGACGGGGGCGGGGGCGTGCCCCTTGCGGCCGGTCCGGGGTGCCAAACTTTGCAATACGTCAGGATTGCCGGACAGTGCGCAGACACGCGGGTGCTGAACTCTACATATTGCTATTTCGTAGCTCCCCGAACACGTTTATTTTTGAATTTTTCGTTAAACCGCATTTGTTGATAAGTGTTTGTTATTGGAAATTTTGAATTTTATTAACAGACTGATAACAAAAATTGTGTAAAAAGAATTGAATGTTAAGTAAAAGTGTTTTGTAATTAACTTTTTGGTAAGGATATCAGATATGTATATACCTGAATCTGCCGTACTGGAGGGGGATGTATCCAATGGGATTGTAAGATTGAATATTATATATATATTCCAATAATATTGCCATTTTATTTCTTTTGTCCTTCCTTTCATTCTTTCATTCCTCCTACCCATATTACGATGAGAGTACAGTCGAGTAAGTCTTGTTTGCACGTGTAATATAATATAACTGCGGTTGATCCTCCGTGAACTTTCCTATACTTTTGATAATAATCTTGAGATATTTTGATATTGAATCTTTGGATATAGGGGGAGCCCCGGGAATCGAATCGCTAGCCTGCGCATAATACACCGGTCATCCTGCTGCCAGGGCGGGCTACTGCGTAGATTTAGGTTTAAAATTTCAAATTATTAGAATTTAAATAATAAATACATGAGAATAGAAAATAAAGACAGAATATACAAGACATGTGTGAGACCGATAGCCACCTACGGAATAGAGACCAGAGCAGACACATCTAGAACAAAATCTCTCCTGAGAACCTCGGAAATGAAAACACTGAGATGTATAACCGGAAACACACTGAAAGATAGAATCAGAAACACCGAAATAAGGAGAGAGTGTGGTACGGAAGACATCGTCAGGTGGGGAAGACAACGAAGGCGATACTGGAACGAACATGCAAACAGAATGCAAGATGACAGACTTCCACGTGTCGCCCTTCGAGGGAAACCAGCCGGTAGAAGATTACCGGGAAGACCTCCGAAAAGAAGGTGTGACAGCTGGCAATCCACATCACAAGAAGGGGAACAAGCGGAACAAACAGATCATGATCTATAGGAAGAGGAAGAAGAATTACAATTTACAAATACTTTTTGACGAAAAAGCGTTACGAAATACGAGGCATATCCAGAAAGTAAGTGTACTGAATTTTTGTAGGTTACAATTTTTTTTATTTATACAAAAAAATTACGTGGTTACCGTAGTACATATGTAAGCTATTTTTCGGCATAGTCGCCATTCCTCTCAATGCAGGTGGTGAAGCGGGGTATCAACTTTTTAATGCCTTCCTCGAAGTAGTTTCCCGCCAACCCCTCCGTCCACTTCTCCACCTCCTCCTTTAGCTCCTCGTCGGTTGAAAACCTTTTTCCACCCATGTGCAGCTTCAGGGAGGTAAAGAGATAGTAATCTGAAGGTGCTAGGTCAGGGGAATGCGCGGGATGGTTCAGGACATCCCATTTAAACGAGGCGAGCAGTTCCTTCGTGGCGTTGGCTGTGTGTGGTCTGGCATTGTCATGCAGCAGGCAGACTCCCTTTGTCAGCATGCCTCTCCTCTTGTTCTGAATCGCCCTCCGCAATTTTTTTAGGGTCTCACAGTATCTTGCAGAGTTGATGGTCTCCCCTTGAGTCATATATTCAATTAAAATTATGCCTTGACAGTCCCAAAATACGGATGCCATGATTTTCTTGGCTGAAATTGTGGTTTTGAACTTTTTGGCGGAGGGTGAAAAGGTGTGACGTCACTGTTGAGACTGCCTTTTGGTTTCAGGCGTGTAGTGTGCAACCCAAGTTTCATCTCCAGTAACGATGGAGTGGAGAAATTCATCTCCATGGAGTTTGCAGCGCCTCAAAAACTCTTGTCTTTTTACAAAATTTCGCACTTGGCGGGAGATTGGGTTGACATTTTTCACTAAACGTGTTGTCGCGTCGACACTTCTCAACGTACTGACCACGAACCGGTCTCGTTGCGGAGGGGAAGAGTCAGGCTACACGGAAGTGTAGCCAACATGTCGAAAATAAAATCCATCCGGTCGTGAGAGCCTCAGTACTTACTTTCTGGATATGCCTCATATGTGGTTTTTTCAAATTAACAGAATTTATTACGAAACGTCAATTTAGGGACTTATAAAATGGCGAAAAATACAAATAACGAATAATCATTCTTCTAAAAAACGGACTTTTACTGCATTGAAAATCTTTGGGAATTCTGTAATAAAACATGGCTTCCTATTACAGTAGAGGAACTGATTATACGGGGCTCAATTATCTATCAATTGGATTAACCGTGAAAAACTATTACAAAATCTATCATTTACATTATCCCAATTGACAGTATTGGCAGTATTTCCTGCATTCACAACAACACAAAAATATGTGAATTAGTATGTGGCTTCACATTGTCATTGCCGTGGTGGTACTGTACTCGTGTTCAGCGATTGTATCTGTCGTACATTGAGAAAGCTTGTCTTATGTAACAAAATTTACCTCGCATTTCAACTCTTAAAATGTTCAACTCAATAAAAACTTCATTTAGATTAACCGTGTTTTTCAATTATCCGCACTCAAATGTCCTCCAATCACTATGGATAATTAGCGGCATTCAACTGTATATATGATGAACTAAGTCACTAACTAGATGCACAGGTTCATAAAAGTGCCTGGGGATTTTCTAAACAAAAGCCCCAGTGGGCTTATCAAGATTGTTATGATCAAATAATGACGCAGGACAATAATCTGTCCAAACAGAGACATAATTGCCGATAGTTAACCCTTCCCTTACGGTGATAAAAATAATACGCGTGTTACGGTGTTGGGTAGTGAGTACGCAATAAAAAATTAGCGATTTTAAATCGGAAAAATAAGAACATTCATAGATAATCCCCTTAATTAATTATAATTGAAGTTAAAAATTATAATAATTGAGATTTATTTGCTGAAAACATTAAAAAACCATCTGGCACCGCTCACGGAACGGGCGTACGTCCAACCTATTTGCAAGCTTAGAAGCTACTAGCGGCGCGGAATACAGTCGCATACCCCGGCGCTTACGCATATGCTTGCGGCGTTGAGGCAATTCAGGTTCTCGCAATTCAGTCTAGTATGCAAGAGTGAGATGCGAATATAGTGTCGCGCTTCCCGCATACTATTCACCTATCGTCAAGACGAGGCAGCGCCGCGTTTAAATGCGAATTTGTTTTCGATTTTTACAAAACACCTCGATGTAGTCGATAAATTCTGATTATTATTAATATTATTTTTTAAATCAATGCGTAAATATATTATGGAGGAATACCTAGAATCTTAACCTTGTATTTATAATATTTATAGAGATATTGATGGTTATTAGAAGCAACGTGTAGAAGATACCCAACACAGGGAAGGAAAGGTTAAGACCATATGATATTGTTGAAATGTGAAATTCAATTTAAGGTATAATAAAAATTAATTGAGAAACAAATACAATAAAAAGAATTGCGACGCAGTTAGCTGACTGTGAAAAGTGAGTAGTCCTTTATCTCTGTTCATCTAAAATAGCTAATAATTCGCAGGAGTACTACCTTGATCAAAAAGTTTTAGGACCAGCCACCGTGTGGCGCTGTCAGACACCCGATTGGAATTCTTTTTTTTTTGTTAGGTTACCACATCTATCATTGACACTTCCCTCCGAATTTCAGCGTCATAGCTTGACATTTGTAAAAGTTACGCTGTACTGAGTACATCTACCTTTGTGCGTGTTTTCGACTTACAATTTTGAAAATGGCATCAACTGTACATCAACGAGTTTGCATTAAATTTTGTGTGAAAAACGAATTTAACGGTCCGCAGACCTTGGAAATGTTGGAGAAGTGTTTTTCGGTGGCACGAACGCTTCAGAAGTGGTTGTGAAGTCGGTCAAGGATGACGAACGCAGTGGCAGTCGAAAACCGATAAAATCAAAAAAATGTTGGCCGAAAACCGCAAATTGACCATCAGAGAGCTGGCAGAGGACTTGAACATCGCTTATGGATCCGCTCCAGACATTTTGGTTAGTGATTTGGGCCTCAGACGTGTCGCTGCAAAACTGGTGCCGAAAGACCTCAATTTCATGCAAAAAAAGGACCGCGTTGAAATCGCGAAAGACATAATTTCCATGAGTTTTTGACCAAAAACAACACGAGTACTATCCAGCAGCCTTCGAATTCACCTGATCTGGCTCCCTGCGACTTTTTCCTGTTCAACCAACTTAAAAAACCGCTTCGCGGAACGCGTTACAGCACCCGAGAGGATGTCATGAAAAAATCGAAGACGGCTCTGATGGACATACTGAAAATTGAGTACCAGCGGTGTTTCGAGGATTGGATCAAGCGCTGGCGTAAGTGCGTTGCAGTCTATGGGGAGTACTTTGAAGGTGACCATATCGATTTTGATGAATAAACTTGTATTTTCGATTTTATGAATAAACTCCTAAAACTTTTTGATCAATGTAGTATTGCTGTGACATAAAAGTTTATATCCATAAAAATTATCCGAGTGTTGATTTGGTTTTGTATTTATATAAAATGGGTATAATGAAGTTTTATCTGTCTTGACATTTGGAAATAATGGGTTATTAACATACATACCATCACGCCATTTACCTATCAGGGTAGGCAGACAGGACAGAGCACCACACTTTCCTATGGTTGACATACATCCGTACAATTTTTCTGACACTATTTTTTCTTTTAAAATACCATTCACTTGATCTAACCATATTTCCTTGGTCTTCCTCTCACATTTGAACTATATATCTGTTTTTTTAGTGTTGTTAACGTTGTGGAGGTTTAAAGACATTGTAATTTATTTTTATCAAACACTGTTTATTCCTTTTTTTGATGGTATAACCCTATCGGTTTCAAGGCTTTCACCACATCTTCAAGGGAGCACAAACAAGACTAAATGCTGTTCGAACTGGTACCGATATACACACTTCAACGGTTGGAGGCTGAGGGGTGAGGGAGGCATGGGACGATTTCGGCCAAGAGCGAAGATTTTTGGGATATAACTGTTCAACAGATGTTCGGATATAACCCTATCGGTTTCAAGGCTTTCACCACATCTTCAAGGGAGCACAAACAAGACTAAATGCTGTTCGAACTGGTACCGATATACACGCTTCAACGGTTGGAGGCTGAGGGGTGAGGGAGGCATGGGACGATTTCGGCCAAGAGCGAAGATTTTTGGGATATAACTGTTCAACAGATGTTCGGATTGATGTACTGACTTAGAAATTTCTAGGGCCTCTAATCTGTCCAATTTATTTCCTCAGCCCCCAACCGTTGAAGCGTGTATATCGGCACCATTTCGAACAGTATTAAGTCTTGTTTGTGCTCCCCTGAAGATGAGGTGAAAGCCTTGAAACCGGTAGGGTTATACCGTCACATAAAAGTGGAATAAACAGTGTTTGATAAAAATAAATTACAATGTTTTTTTAGTCTTCATACATCCGTTCCACATGCCTAAACCATGTCAGCATACTCTTCATCTTACTCAACACATCAGCCTTAAGTTCATATTCATCCTTAATCACTTCAATCCGATTCTGTCATACATTGTCACTCCATGTATTCTCAATTCACGCAATTCTACAGCATTCAGCTTCACTCCCATACATCAGAGTTGGTACCAAAATACTATCATAGTAGATTTTGATAATATCCAGTTCGATTATATTACATATGTCTGAGCGCGCCCCATTAGCAGAATTCCTCAACTTGCTCCAATCTTTCATTATTCACCCACATGTCACATTTACTTTCACTTACATACTTTTCTATCACCATTTCTTTGGATTATACAACATTCATTCTCAGATCTTTCTCTTCGCATCTCTCATTCACTAATCAAAATCTGTTATTCATTTTAACTCTCCGTTACGAACACAATACGGGGCCGTCCATAGGCGCACAGCCTGCACTGCGCATAAAATACATACAAAATAGACAAATCATTGAAAAGACGGAATCAGACAGGTACAGCTTCACAAATCCTGAAAAAGTATGGAAAAATATATCACAAAATAGTAAAACAATAAGCAGTTAAAAAAAGTTCTTGAAAGACACGCGGGATCCCACTTCAAGGCTCGGATATTCTGAAGTGCTTTTTCAGGCACTCCTTATAGGTAAGCAAACTATAGTTCGGAAATTCTAGAATGAGTCCTGTGACAGCTCACAAATTTGCCCCAATACATGTTCAGTACTTTAATATAAGCCTCAATTCTAATAAATAACAAGCTATTTAGGTAAATACATTACGTACGGTTGTATTGGGGCAAATTTGTGAGATGTCACAGGACTCGTCCTAGAATTTCCGAACTATAACTAAATACATCCGAGACCGCAGTGTACTCATTTCCAATTCTGTGCAGTCTAGATATGAGAGAATTCGTATAATATTTTTTTCTATAATTCTCACATAGAAATGTGTCTTGCAGCCTTGTCATTCTTGTCGGAATTCGAATACTAATCAATTCCAAGAGTGTCGGACAATTGATCATTCCATTTACGACCTTTAAAAATACAATCAAGTCCACTAATCGCCGATCAGAGAGATTTATTAATTTAAAGTTAGATAATAAATAATAATTGAATCGGTCAATAGAAATTTTCATATTTCTATAACAGTTTCCACACAGTGCCTGGTCCTTGACTCCAGAGACCAGTATTCAATTTCACACGATGTGACCCGAACCCACAATGGTGCCGAGCCTCAGTTGGATCCAAGACATTTACTTCCAGATTGACATTTTCATTAAACAATCAGAGAATAATACATTAGTTAGCCCTGGAGTAGTCTGGACAGGAGTCATGTCGATGTCATTAATCTTCAACCTCGATCAATAAGCCCCGGGACTAACTACTAAACCAACATTTGTTTGCCAAAATTCTTCTTTATTCATCAACATACCATAGTCTCCTTCAAGAGCGATACATTTATTCCAACGCTTTCATAACTTTTCTATGCCAGCCGTGTAGAACGATTTATCTTTGGTTTCAAAATAGGCGTTAGTTTCGGCAATCACTTCTTCATTGGAGCCAAATCTCTTTCCCTGGAGCATCTTTTTGAGGTCTGCGAACAGCCAGTGGTCGCTGGGGGCCAAATCTGGAGAATACGGTGGGTGCGGAAGTAATTCAAAGTTCAACTCATGCAATTTGGCCATCATTAACATAGACTTGTGACATGGTGCATTGTCCTGATAAAAGAGAACTTTTTTCTTCATATGGGGCCGTTTTTTTGCAATTTCTGCCTTCAAACGCTCCAATAATGCTAAATGGTTGTTTTCGACGGAGCAGAGCCCGGATAACACTTTTCAAGCCATCGCTAGGTTTGAACGGTATTTTGGAATAAACTGAATTTCGTGTGTTTTATCAACACACGAAATTCGGTTTTTTCCATTGTTTTGAAAATAGCAAAAGTAGTGTCACTAAAACCACTGTAACTCAATGTCGGAATGTCATGAAAGTTTGACACGTAACTTCTAAAGGTCGGTACTAACTTAGAATGGTATGGATTTGTTATTAGAGGCGCTATCTGTTGGTAAGTCCCGGGACTTATTGATCGATGTGTTATAAACAAAACATTCTGCACCTTTGAAAAGATTGATTAACAAGAAGACGTTTTCTTGTAAGCAATAGGGAAAGATTCCAAAAAAAAGAGAGATTCGCAGTCTTGGCTTAACGCGGAGATTGTGGAGTGCCAGGCTACAGACCAACCTAGGTGGAGACATTTTGCTTAGTGAATAAATGAAAAAGGTGTTAGATATAAGACAGAAGAATGAGCACTGTACCTAACAGCTGTCATATTGAAGCCATCCAGGCAAAACATTGCAAACATGATTTGTTTAATTTACCAGGAGAGTTATTTACTTGATTTCACAATATAATAATTAGTGTTTATATAAGGCCTTTTAGAGTGATGTGAACACTTCATCGAGACAAGCCAGCATTTCTCACATGAACAAAAAATACTTAAACATCCACACAATATAAACAGTTCCACCTCAAATCAGCATGGTGCCCCATAATCAAATCGAAGCAACTAACAATAACTGCAATATTTGCAAAGTCTCGCATTTGCTCTTCCATGATGGAACGGAACCATACGCTCATGTTACAGTCGCGAGCCAGGACAAACCCATCCACACATGTTACAGTCAAGACTCTGCTTTAAGCAAAGCAGTATCCAATGCGAATTTTGTCTACAAAAAGCTGCGAAATCCTCGAAACACATGTGTTTTTTAATGAATTTTTTTAAATATTTTTAGAATTGTATTTCATAGCACCAGTTTTATTTTGTTCATTGAAATTCACAAGAATATTTGGAGGCACTTGGAGCTACCAAATAGCTTCAGGAACGAGTGAAACATTATTATTTCTTATCCTGTCCGCTTGTCTGTGACTCATAAGAACTCCTTGCAGAGTGCTAGTACAGGCCTCCCTAACCAGTGTTCCCTATAAGCTGTGCGCGCGCACACAACTCACCGAGCGCGCGCACATACATTACAACAGAGCGCACAACAGTGACACCAGCGTTAGGATGAATCCCTAACACTGAGTTACACTGGCAACACCGGTTACCCGTAAACAATTGGCTACATAGCGAAATTACGCCTTCTGATGTCACATTCCTTGTGCTACTAAGTTGATAGCATGAAATGAAATGTTATATATTTGACGATTCATAAAAAATAAACACTTTTAATATCATCCTTTGAGCAAAACCAATCGGCGGCTATCAACGGCGATGATAAAGTGTTTTTTAAGTTGTCTAATGGCCCCACTGGTTCGCTGAGCGACGGTGGCGCATTCTGAAAAAAAATGACCTTCTCTCGTGAGATATAGTGTACAGACAGCTGTCAAAGTGCCTGCGCGATTCTTTACCTGGTGACGAAGTCCGTGCGAAATCTGTTAACTATCTGTATCGGTACGCTAATTCTGTTTCTCTATATATGTATTACATTAAATAGAATTGTCTATTTCAATGAATAAATTAATTGACATTATATAGTGTTGTTAATTATTGTCATTATTAAAAATTAACCGTTTCGTATAGTAGGTCTAAATACCGTTATGTGGCGCACAAAATTTTTTATTTCCTTTTAAAGTTGCACAGCCAATGTCTTTTGCGCACATAACCTTCGGAAAATTAGAGGGAACATTGTCCCTAACCCTCATATGTTTCTATATTATCCAGCCACAGCAGAGAGGCCAGAAGCAGGAGGCCGGGTAACATTTAATAGAGTCAAGGGTGTGCCCATTCCACATTTGTAGCTATCACCAACCTCTCCAAATTATCTTCTTCTCTGCGAGCGACGTGTTCGAAGAATTATAGAATACTACCTTGATCAAAAAGTTTTAGGAGTTTATTCATAAAATCGAAAATAAAAGTTTATTCATCAAAATCGATATGGTCCCCTTCAAAGTACTCCCCATCGACTGCAACGCACTTACGCCAGCGCTTGATCCGATCCTCGAAACACCGCTGGTACTCAATTTTCGGTATCTCCATTAGAGCCGTCTTCGATTTTTTCATGACATCCTCTCGGGTGCTGTAACGCGTTCCGCTAAGCAGTTTTTTAAGTCGGTTGAACAGGAAAAAGTCGCAGGGAGTCAGATCAGGTGAATTCAAAGGCTGCTGGATAGTAATCGTGTTGTTTTTGGTCAAAAACTCATGGAAATCATGTCTTACGCGATTTCAACGCGGTCCTTTTTTTGCATGAAATTGAGGTCTTTCGGGACCAGTTTTGCAGCGACACGTCTGAAGCCCAAATCACTAACCAAAATGTCTTGAGCGGATCCATAAGCGATGTTCAAGTCCTCTCCCAGCTCTCTGATGGTCGATTTGCGGTTTTCGGCCAACATTTCTTTGATTTTATCGATGTTTTCATCGGTTTTCGACTGCCACTGCGTTCGTCATCCTCGACCGACTCACGACCACTTCTGAAGTGTTCGTGCCACCAAAAACACTTCTCCAACATTTCCAAAGTCTGCGGACCGTTAAATCCGTTTTTCACACAAAATTTAATGCAAACTCGTTGATGCCATTTTCAAACTTGTAAAAAATCGAAAACACGCACAAAGGTAGATGTACTCAGTACAGCGTAACTTTTACAAATGTCAAGCTATGACGCTGACATTTGAAGGGAAGTGTCAATGATAGATGTGGTAACCTAAAAAAAAAAAATCCAATCGGGTGACTGACACCGCCACACGGTGGCCGGTCCTAAAACTTTTTGATCAAGGTAGCACATCTGGGACAAATAGAATGTAAGTATTGATAGCCATGAGATTATCAGCATCCTTCTTCGAAATTTCGTTTTAATGACATTTATTTTTCCTCCAAATGTCTATATCTCCACTATCATATAATGTCTATATCTCCACTATCATATATTAAATAAGAAACTTAAATTAACTTATTCTATCTCGATGCACTTTTTTAACCGTTTGAGTGCCATTGTTTTTTACTCATATATACTTAAAAATGCCAAGGAAATCTTTGTTTTTTATGTCATTTACCCTTGTCTTGAAAAAAAAACTGTATCTCTTCCAAAAATTGTCCAATTCTAATAATTTTTTCGCTGTTTTCTTTATAAAAACATGTAAAAGGGTAATAAAATACAAAAAAAATATGGAAATATATATTGTAAACAAAAATTATAACAAAAACTGGAATCTAAAAGTAAAAAAGTTAACATGTGTGCTTTCCCGCACAGACTCCATGAAGCCCTTTCTTATAGCGGGCACAAATCAAGTTGCTCCTCTTCACAGCGCTGCGATCCTTGCTGCTGCACACTACGCAGCGCCGTAATTTACGCCCGGGTAACTTTTCTAATCCAATACTTCGAGGGGGAGATGAAGTCTGAGTAGCAGGTTCTGGTCTATTTTTGTGGAGCAACCATTTCTCTTCTAAATCATCAATTATACTCGATGTAAATTTCAATCTTTTCATTTTTTTGTCTGCATATTTCTCACTATACAATATAAATGCATTCACCACCATCCTTCCAAATACATTGAATACAACCTTTTTCTAACTGAAATCTGTTTCGTGCAAACATTCTTCCAACCCATGGAATACATCTTGATCCTTTCATCCGATAAGATAAAATAGTTGGGCTCCTTGTGATGCCCATTTCCAGTATAACGGCAATAAATCCTCTCATTTCTGGGATGGTGACTGGCTTCCACAATTTTGTACAAAATTGAGGCTTCAAATTTGGATGATCTTGCAAAAACTGTGCGGCGTAACGGTTAGTTTCAACAACCATTTTTTTTATAAGAGCAGCCGTAAAGAACAAATTGAAGAAATCAATAGGTTTTGCGTTAACTGGTGGGGTATGTTTTGGTCCTGGTAGTTCGCAAAATACGTGCGGAGTTTGTTTGCTGTATTGCGTATCCGGTGGTAGGCGTCTGAATTGGGTCGAGGTCACATTATCATTTTCGCAGTCCGGTATATCCTCCGTATCAGCAAAATAATAGTTATCATCACTATTATCACTCTCACTCAAAATTTGCATTACGCGGTGTGAGCGCACCACAATGTCACTCCCGCTATCACTTGCTTCACAACTTGAAGAACGATAATTTTCACTCGAACTGTTTTCGTATTCCGACATTTTGGGTTAAAAAAAATCTTTTCCCAAATCCTTCTTATATTGTAATTACTAATAATATTATAATATGCACTTTATGTAACACATAGAAAGATAAAAAAATACTTATGCGTGCGAGCGACCTCCCCTGTTGCGTGCTAAACGGCAACTGATTTTGGGCGCGCTATCGCGCTCCTGGCAATTTTGGATAGTACGCGCAAGCGCGCGATCGCGCGCCTCGGCACTCTAACGGTTAAATAAAAAAAAGGGTGTATCGAAGATGAATTGAAAAAAACTGCATATTTATGCGAGGAAACTTTTAAAACACAGGTTTCGTAGAAGTCTATATTTTTCTTCTAAGGCACTTTATAAAAAAAGCGTTTATACATTCACAGACGTAAAACTTCACATAAATATACTAAGAGACACATTTCGCAATAAAAGTAAATATATTATTACAACGCTAGCAACCAACATACATGACAAGCACTGAATTTCGTGTACAGGAAAAAACATATTATAGTTTGAGAAAAATAGTTTTTAAAAACAACTTTTATCTCACGTTATAAGTATATTTGCATCGCAATCTATTATATAACAGATTCACGTAATTCTGTTGAAAAATATAAACATTTTGTAAATATGCATGTATTGTGCATAAAATAATAAGAAAATTCTCATGGTGCATTTTCACATAAGAAGTGAAACAAACAAAAGTATTCAGAATTTGTTTCATCAAACACTGTTTATTCCACTTTTTGTAACGGTATAACCCTACCGGTTTCAAGGCTTTCACCTCATCTTCAAGGAAGCACAAACCAGACTCTGTGCTTGATAAAACAAATTACAATGTCTTGTTTGTGTTCCCCTGTAAATGAGGTGAAAGCCTTGAAATCGGTAAGGTTATACCGTTACAAAAAACTGGAATAAACAGTGTTTGATACAACAAATTACAATATCTTTAAACCTCCACAATGTTAATGCCTTAACTATAAATAATATATTAGGTGTACAAATAAGTTTCCGCCGTTTTTTATAAAAAAATGGGCATTTATTGTGAAAGAACGGAACCTCATGTTTTATTCGAAGTAGTACCCATCGCTTGCCACTACTTTTCCCCATCTTTCTGTCAGCATACGAATACCGCGTCAGTCATCATCATCATCTTTTGAGGCTATCCACGAATCGACTCAATTTTTGGTATCTTCATATGATGTGAAGTGCTGCTCAGACAGGCCATGCGTCATCGATCAAAACAAGTGGTAATCAGAAGGAGCAATGTCTGGTGAATACAGCGGGTGGGGTAAAACTTCTCAATTGAGTGTTTCCAAATAGGTTTTGACCGGTGCCGCAACATGTGGACTAGCATTATCATGCAGGAGAATAATTTTGTCGTGTCTGGCGTAGTAGTGGGCGCGCTTTTCCTCAAGTGCTCGACTCAATCTCATCAATTATGTTCGGTAGACAGCCCCAGCAATGGTTTCATTCGGTTTGAGCAACTCATAATACACGACACCAAGCTGATCCCACCAAATACACAATAAGAGTTTTTTTCCATGAATATTTGGCTTAGCCGTAGATGTTGAAGCATGACCAGGGGATCCCCATGATTTCTTCCTTTTTGGATTATCATAATGGATGCATTTTTCATCACCAGTGACTATATGGTGCAGAAAACCCTTTCGTTTATGCCTGGCAAGCAGCATTTCACATGTGGAAAATTGGCATTCAAAGTTTCTCCGTGTCAGTTCATATGAATCCCAATTTCTTTGTTTTTGAATCATTCCCAATGATTTCAACCCATGTGAAATTGCTTGTTGAGTCACTCCTAATGTAAGTGCAAGTTCCTTTTGCGTTTGGCACGAATCTTGATCCAATAATACTTCCAATTCCGCGTCTTCGTACACTTTCGGCCTTCCGCTACGTTCTTTGTCTTCGATGTCAAATTCACCGTTCTTAAACTTTTGAAACCACTCACGACAACTTCTCTCACTTAAGGCAGCCTCACCATATGCTTCTACAAGCAATCGATGCGCCTCAGCTGCAGATTTCTTCAAATTGAAGAAGTAAATCAAAAGTTCCCGCAAATGACGCTTATTCGGCTCAAAACTTGACATTTTCGAACACAAAAAAATATGTTATACTCATAAAAATTCACTAATATTTCAAGGTCATGTTGTTGACAGATGTCCAACCTTACGATAATGACATTTTACATCTGACAATTTTAACCATAACTTACTGGTGGCGCCAACTTTTGTCAAACGGCGGTGACTTATTTGTACACCCAATAGTATTCAGAATGTTTGCCTGCTACTCGTAAATCACATTATATTTATCGTACATGCATGTAAACTTTTTGATATAATAATATGCTCAGTGAAAATGCATCATGAACTTAAAATCTGAAAAATATAAATAAATTCAATAGACAAATTCAGAATTAAAATGTTTTTAATACATTAACATTCAAATTGTGATGAGCCACTGATATTTTTATCTGAAAAATATAAAAATACACTAACTCACTTTAAACATTGTGTAAATATTTTGTACAAGAAAATATTTCTGATGAATAAAAAATTGAATTGAGTCAGAATCAATAAAAGAAAATTAGGTTACTATTTGCAAGAACATTGGTATTGGTGCTTGCGCTGGTGATGATGCTTAAACTGTTGTGATGATGCTTGAACCGTTGTGATGATGATTGAACTGTTGTGATGATGCTTGAACTGTTGTGATGATGATTGAACTGTTGTGATGATGCTTGACTGTTGTGATGATGATTGAACTGTTGTGATGATGATTGAACTGTTGTGATGATGCTTGAACTGTTGTGATGATGATTGAACTGTTGTGATGATGATTGAACTGTTGTGATGATGATTGAACTGTTGTGATGATGCTTGACTGTTGTGATGATGATTGAACTGTTGTGATGATGATTGAACTGTTGTGATGATGCTTGAACTGTTGTGATGATGATTGAACTGTTGTGATGATGATTGAACTGTTGTGATGATGCTTGACTGTTGTGATGATGGTTGAACTGTTGTGATGATGATTGAACTGTTGTGATGATGCTTGAACTGTTGTGATGATGCTTGAACTGTTGTGATGATGATTGAACTGTTGTGATGATGCTTGAACTGTTGTGATTATGCTTGAACTGTTGTGATGATGCTTGAACTGTTGTGATGATGATTGAACTGTTGTTATGATGCTTGAAATGTGTAACAAAATTTAACTTTTCTTAGCCTAAAGATATACTCATGAAATGTAGTTTTTGGTACAAAGAGAGAAACGTGACTTTTTCAATATTCAAATAAACTAATAAATGTTTTATAATAATAATATTAAGATTATTTATATCTTTAAAGTAACTATGTACAAAAAACTTTTTTTTATTCACTTAACAGCTATTAACCATCGTTCATATTCTGCCTCAATCACTTATCTCAAAAATTGCAACTTTACAAAAGTAATTCGAATAAAGTATTAAAAAAAACTTTGAATCTACAATAGATTCAAAATAATGGATTCTATACTAAAGAAAATGTAGCATGGTCCCTGTGACGTTTCACAAATTGCCCCAATACAACCTTGTAACGACGTTCGGTAATTTTAATTATTTTATCAACTTTAATATAAGCCTCGATTCTAATAAATAGCAAGTTATTTAGGTAAATACATTACATAAAACTAACAATAATGACAAATTAATACATCTTGTTACAAATTAGCAAAAATATGTAGGTTTGTTAAAATCAAATAATATTTGGCGACGTTCGTCAAAAGTCGCTACGTTAGTCCGCATTGGCTAGGGATGGGGTATACGATAATTGGATTTTCGGTACATAAAATTAAATGTTCGTAATTAGTATTAATTCATAGTGGATCTTGACCTATTTAAAGATATATAAAAATCATACAATACATTAGAAAGTCAGTATTAATGAAAATTAGGAATTAAAACGTCAGTTTCGAGAAAAACAATTTTTCGATTTATAAAAAAACGACTCGATTTGTAAAAAAAAACTATTTTACCCCACCCCTTTGAGACATGACATTTCAAACGTCACAGGGACCATGCTACATTTTCTCGAGTATAATTTAAAAAATACCAAGTAAAGAAAAAGTGCAATAAATAGCCTTCACTAATGAAACAAAGACAGAAATCAATGTGGCAAAACATTTAATCGAGACGAGATACGGAGTCACCGATATATTTATTTCCCCAGCTTGACTATTTTGTTGCTGATTTATTGATAAAAAAGGGTGTCCCAAAACAAATGTATACACATTTTTATACCATGCTGTGCACTCAAACTTGCTGCAGGAATTTGTCATTCCGTGCATTCGTGAAGAGTTTAGGGATGAGGACTTTCATTTCCAGGAAGACAGTGCATCTCCCCACCAACGTTCCCTCTAAAGTGTGCGCGTGTGTGGCCACACATCTGTTAAAAATTGTCCGCACACATCTCAAAGAAAGAAAGGAACTTGTAACCATATTTTGTTTTGCGCAATTATATATTTTATTTGATATTTTATGATGGGTTCTCAGGTTCCTTTCTTTGAGATGTGTGCGGAACATGGAAACACCATATAGAGTCCACGCAACGTAAGAAAAGAATAGTATAGAAGGGTTATTATTATGTAACAGTAGCTACACAAAATAAATAACCGTTGTTAACTAGTACTAAAGGGTCACCAATTATTAACCTACTGGACTCCAACAGGAAGGAACATTATCGGGAAAGAAAATATATTTCTTTATATATAGTAGAACCTACATATTTGAAAAATGTAATTTATGATTTCGTGGTGCATTATGTTGACTACTTAGTTTTATCTATGCATGAATATGCATATTTGCGCACTTCCCTCTCTTTTTCTTGCACATAAAAGTTGATTGGCCGCACACACAATGAAAAAATTAGGGGGAACGTAACTCCCCACTACCCTCGTGGTGTGAGAGCCTATCTTGATGAAAATTTGCCCTATAGGTAGATTGTACGTAGAAGTAGCATTGAATACCCCTTGCGCTCCCCAAACTCCATGCCAATGGACTTTTTTTGGCCGCATAATAGACACAAAACCGGCAACCGATAATGAATTGAGAGCAACTATTGAAAAAGAATTCGCCCAAATACCAAAACATATATTCGTGATGTTTAAAATTCCACTTTATCAGCAGTGCATGAACCAGAAAGACCATCAATTTGAGCACATGCAATAACTAAAAAAATCTATCTGTCTCTTTTTTAATTTGGAGTTTTAATCATAGATTTACCTTAATAAATACCAAATTCATCATTCAAAGTGTGTATACATTTTTTAGGACGTGAGACTTGTCAATAAAAAAAATAATTCCTAGAAGAATTTATGCCGATGGATTAAACAAAAACGAGTCAAAATTGCAATTTTGCAATAATTAATTCCTTTCCTCACGCAACATCATCCATTATCTATTGTCTAAGTTCAATCATTATCATGATTCAGTGTAAATATAATCTGATTGTTGGAGGGGAAAATATTCTGCGGCATGTGGCAGTCGGGCGCCGAGTCTTGGCAGAAGATCTGTCCCTCGTGCAGATCTTGCCCCTCGGCGGCCGCCAGCAGTACCTCCATGCCGCTCTTAGACGGCACAGCCTCGTGCTGCTCCTCCGAGATCACGATCACTTGTTGCGACTCATCCTGCCCGTGCTCCGATATAAAGTAGCACTCCTCTCCTCCCTCCCCATCCAGCATCAGCAGTTGTATGGCGGCTTGAGAATCTCTCTCCGGCAAAATGAAAAGATCTCTCGCCTCGTCTTGTTTTATTATCACGTTGTTTCTCGCGTACGGATTTCGCCTTCTTCTGGTGATTCTCTTTAATTTAGACTTGTCGATGGGGATCTGGTACCCGACAGGCAGCAAGCCCAGTGTGTCAGTATCTATCAAACAAGCTTCAGGAGCTGTGATGCAGTTTCTCGAGTACTTATGCAATATCTCGGTGCAAGTCTTCCTACTCGGAGAAGAGAACTGGTTTATTTTCTGATAATGTAAAAGTGCTTCTCTCCCTACTGCTGCGAGATCTGGTCGAGCTAAAGTTATATCAGATGAATCCATAAGCTGTCTTTTGAAAATATGCGATGGAATCATTATAGCCTTATCAATTTTCGTACGTTTTAATCTGCTGCCTGTTCCTGAATATATCGAATACCTCTCTTTAGAATAATAAGAATCGACACTCGGAGTTTTGAAAGGTTTCCATTTTTTTAAACGGTTGCCAAATTGCGACGCCTTTGCGGGGAAAATACCAGGTTGCTGAAGAATTCTGGGTTCCAAACAAATCTCTCCGTCACTCGTTTCCGGAAGGGAAGTTTGATTTAAGATAAAGTGTGTGGGTTGATTGATAACATCTCCTTGAACTGTTGACAAACTTTTGACATAGTTTATGGGAGTAACGATCTTTTCTTTGGTTTCGATGACTCGGATTTTAGAGCCTCGAAGTGAGGCTACAGTGGGCGCGGCGCAGGGGAAGAGCGTTGCAGGGACGGGGGCACTCTCTACACCATTCTGCTCCCCCAATATGGAAGGCTGCTCCTCCTGCGCTCCGACTATTTCCATTGTATTAACTCCCTCGCCCGGCACCAGCACTCGGGGTCCCTTCCTTACGATGGATGTGACGCTGATTTCATTAATTCCATTCTCTTGCGAGTTGGTATCGTTACTTTCCTGAGAATGTTCACTGGAAATCTCATAAATTGGTAATTCTTCAACAACTTTGGATTCAATTTGATTTAAAGCCGATGTTAGTATAAATTTATTTAGATACTTAGAGTCTATCAGAAAAACATTTCCCTCCATTGTTTATTGAAAAATATATAAACAATCATCCCCATAAGAAAACAGACGCTCTGTACGAATTTGGTAAATGTCAATTTAGTACGAACTTTTATCCATTCTGGGATGTATGGCGCGCTCTTTGATTTGCAAATAAACAAAAAAACATTAAAAATGTCCAAGAGTGACCGCAGAAATTGTATATTTAATTTTATTTTTATGAATTCACTGTAATCGACGAATTTGACATTTAACACCATAGATTAATTTCTTTTGTTGACAGTAATAACCATCGACATATTAAAAAAAAAACATAGAGATTTTTAGTAAATTTTAGCATAAACCTGTGGCTGAGGCCACACCAAAGTGCTTCGGTAGGTGATACGTGACTAAGGTGGAGGCCACACTAAAATGCTTCGTTAGGTGCTAAGCTAGATTTTACGTGACTCATATACTAGATGACTTCATGCATGGCCACACCAAAGTGCTACGCACAAATTCATTTGACAGTTGGGAGCGGTTGAGTCAACACACGATGCCACTCTCAAAACTAACCAATTTCATTATAACTTACCATCTTTATTTACTTCCTGTGCAACTTCATTCCAAAGTGATTTTATTACAGGTACATTTTTCTATAATTTGCTCGATGGGTTCATTAAAACTTCCGCCATCTTGTAAATTAACCAACACGTCTGTTCGTTAGGAGATTCCTTCGATGACTAATCGTCATGCAACGTGGCGCGAAGCGTGCAGTGTGGCCATTGCGATAGTTTGCGGTGCGTTGGTTCGCTGGGATATGTCGCCTAGCTCGCAGCGTAGCTCTAAGTATCAAGCGAGGCTCCTACCTTTGTGGCTGAGGCCTTAGACTAGGTGATTTCATGCATGACCACACCAAAGTGCTTCGCACAAATTCATTTGACAAAAACTAACGAATTTCATTACAACTTACCATCTTTATTTACTTCCTGTGCAACTTCATTCCAAAGTGATTTTATTACAGGTACATTTTTGTATAATTTGCTCGATGGGTTCCACAAATGCTTCCTTTTATACACGGCTGTTATTAAAACTTCCACCATCTTGTAAAATCATTTGGTGACACAACCAACACGTCTATTCGCTAGGAGATTCACACCCGAGTGAATCTCCTAGCGAACAAGTGATTTTACAAGATGGCGGAAGTTTTACTAACTGTGTATAAAAAGAAGCCTTTGTGGAGCCCATCGAGCAAATTATACAAAAATGTACATGTACAAAAATCACTTTGGAATAAAGTTACTAATGAAATTCGTTAGTTTTTGTCAAATGAATTTGTGCGAAGCACTTTGGTGTGGCCAAGCATGAAGTCACCTAGTATATGAGTCACGTAAAACCTAACTTAGCACCTAACGAAGCCCTTTGGTGTGACCTCAGCCTAAAGCCTCGGCCACACAGGTAGGAACCTCGCTTGGTGCTTAGAGCTACGCTGCGAATTAGGCGACATATCCTAGCCAACCAACGCACCGCATATTATCGCAATGGCCACACTGCACGCTTCGCGCCACACTACATAACGATTAGTCACCGAGTGAATCTCCTAGCGAACAGACGTGCTGGCTAATTTTATTGTGTCACCAAGTGATTTTACAAGATGGAGGAACTTTTAATAGCGGCAGTGTATAAAAGGGACCCTTTGTGGAACCCATCGAGCAAATTTTACAAAAATGTACCTGTGATAAAATTACTTTGGAATGAAGTTGCACAGGAATTAGATAAAGATGGTAAGTTGTAATGAAATTATTTATTATGTTTTTATAATGTAAGTCAATTACAGCTGAGCTCAATAAAATCAACATAATTGACATGAGAGTTTTTAACTTGCATTCTCTCGTTTTAGTATGTTTTCAGGCAAACCATAGTTATTTTGCCATGATAAGGCAACAACTCCATTAAAATAATTAATTCACTTTTCTCTAGTTTGTAATGCATTCGATGTAAACCTGTGCTGTGTTCGTTGCGAATGATAAGAAATTAAAGTTAATGTGTTGTTACTTTCATTATGTTATTAATATGTTCAAATGAAACGTGTTCGTCTGTCATTACAAAGTTGTGTAAAATGCAAATTGCTTTGGTAATATGTATAGCTGTTTGTACGAGTACTTTAGTTTCGATAGGTTTCAACATTTTTGTGTCATAATTCCGAAACAACACTCCGACGTGCCCTTGAAAGACGGTAGTTATACATTTTCTTGTTATTGTCAAGATTTCTTTGACCAAAAGGTAAAAGATAACCTCCAATAATTCAAGTAGTTTAATAAATGATAACCTCCATCTCCTACGATGACAGAGTATTTTAACATCTGTGCCGGGAATTTCTTTGTCTTCTGGGTTGTTGAGTTGCCTCGATTCTAATGAACGAAATAAAGACGAAGATCTGAAATTTTCAGAATCAAATTGTCGACCCTCTTCCCCTATGTCTACGAAAATAAGCTTTCTATTCGTATCAACCAAAGGCATTGAACTGGTTGAATGTTAGAAATAGACGCCAAATTCACATACTGTCTCTATTGTATAATATCCTTAACTGTCCCGCCGCCCCCTCTTATCTCGTCGAAAATTTTCAGCGTCTTTCCAATCATGGATTAGCGGTACGCTCAAACAGATATTGTTTATTGACCTTTCCAGTTCACCGCTCCTCTTTCTTTACGTCATCCTTTACTGGCCATGCAGTGAGACTCTGAAATCAGTTACAAACCAATATAAGACTCGCTCCGTCCTTGGCATGCTTTAAGAAGCGACTGAAAAACTCTTAATTTCTAGTCAGTAAAATAACATGTTTCATTCCTGATTTTTCTTTTCCTTTCCTTTTGATTGATGATATCTCACTTTAGATGAAAAAGAATGTTCGGGTGATTGTCCGTCTTTATGGGGTTCGTGGGCATGTGCTCACGTATGTGTTTATGGATTTCGTGGGGATGGATAGTCATTTGAATGATTTATGCGACCACGTAACTTGCTTCATTTACTTTTGTCTGGTTGGTTGGAAGAGATTTTCGCCTGGCATTAAGCACGCCAGATTGTATTTGCAATAAAAATGTTAAATAAATAAATCAACGCTTGTAATAAGATAAAAAAATATTGTTTGTAATTGTAATACAAAGATCCACTGTGATCAGTGAAAATAACTCTTATATGCTTCCCATCAATTGCTCCTATGCAATTAGGAAAATCATTGCGATATTTTATACCACTTCTCAGTTGTAGGGCGGCATATATTCACATTGCAAACAATTCCATATCGCATCACATGTTCCTCTTATAATTTTAGCTATAGTACTGCATCCCATGCGAAAATGTAAAGCCAGGGAGCGAAAAAATTCTCCCGTTGCTAAATATCTAAAACAAAAATAATTTAAAAAAAATATATTTACTATACATAATGATTGTGTGTATAAATATTTTTAATGTTATAAATAATTACTGTATATGGTTTTTTTTTACAGAAAAAACTGTACGTATGAAATGGAAGAACTTACGAACCCATTTTTATAGAGAACTTGTAAAAATTGAAACATCGAAAAGTGGTGATGCACCTAAGGATGCAACCAGCACTTGGCAGTTTTTTTACCAAATGATGTTTTTAAACTATAAGGTTTCTGTCGAGAAACAATATTCTAATTTAACACATAGTGACGATTCTGATTTAAATTATCACGAAGAAGAAAGTCAAGATGAAATTAAACCAGTTCTATCACCAATTCCGACTTCAAACTCAACAACAGTGGGACAAGTCACTAGACCGAAAAAGAAAAATAAATATATGTCAACTGTAGCGCAGTGCGATGAACAGATATTAGAACTGGAAAGAAGAAAACTGGAAATTATAGAAAAAGAGAGTGCAAAAGGTTCTGACGATGATTTGTTATTTTTTCAAAGCCTATTGCCTTATATGAAACAAATACCTTCAATGCAGAAATTAAGACTTAGGTCTAAAATTCAAGACTTAATTCTACAACAACTGGATGGAAAATGAGCACCCTACACGATATCACATAGAAACCCAATTGCCGGTGATTAATTTAGTTGACAATAATGCAGATACTTCTCAGCAACATTTTTAATAAGGTGTTCCAACTCAAGAAAACCGAATAATACTTGATTTGCAGTCGCCAGAGTCGCTAGCAACTTTCGTAAAAAATTAACCTAAATAATTGAGACATTTCTTTTTCAATACTTTACATTGGTACTCAAAAAAACTTTATCTTATGTCACAATTTTTTTATTATTATTTTGTTCAACATGCGGTTTTTATTATTAATTTCATTACAACTTACCATCTTTATTTTCTTCCTGTGCAACTTCATTCCAAAGTGATTTTATTACAGGTACATTTTTGTATAATTTGCTCGATGGGTTCCACAAAGGCTCCGTTTTATACACAGCTGTTATTAAAACTTCCGCCATCTTGTAAAAACTTTACATTTGTACTCAAAGAAACATTATCTTATGTCACAATTTTTTTATTACATTGTTCAACATGCAGTTTTTATTATTATAGACCGTTCAGCCAGAAGAGTCATTTTACAATAGTGTGAGTAACACTCTCTGTATTACACAACTTGTGTAGTGGTATTGATTTTAGAATGCCACACAATTGGTTCGCGCAGAGCGCACATTTGTATTGATGTTAAAATACTTGGTGATTAGAAAAACTACCATGTCAAAATTAGGAGTGCCATTTTTGTCTAATGTAATGTATAATAATAATTCAAAAATTTTCCAAAGGTTAGAATGTACTTTGTTATAACTTAAAGTTTCCTAGAATTTAGTATCACTCCATCCACTATTATTATCCATCCAATCATGGATTAGCGCTACGCTCAAACAGAGATTGTTTATTGGCCTTTCCAGTTCACCGCTCCTCTTTCTTTACGTCGTCCTTTACTGTCCATGCAGTGAGACTCTGGAATCAGTTACAAACCAATATAAGACTCGCTCCGTCCTTGGCATGCTTTAAGAAGCGACTGAAAAAACTCTTAATTTCTAGTCAGTAAAATAACGTGTTTCATTCCTGATTTTTCTTTTCCTTTCCTCTCCACCATCCCTTCCTTTCCTTTTGATTGATGATGTCTCACTTTATATGAAAAATAATGTTTGGGTGATTGTCCGTCTTTGTGGGGCTCGTGGGAATGTGCTCACGTATGTGTTTATGGATCTCGTGGGGATGGATAGTCATTTGAATGATTTATGCGACCATGTAACTTGCTTCATTTACTTTTGTCCGGTTGGTTGGAAGAGATTGCGGCCTGGAAATAAGTCCGCCAGATTGTATTTAAAAAAAAATGTTAAATAAATAAATATTATTTTAAAACTTTATTATTTGGCATTGTTATTATGATACATTAATATGTTAAATAATTTTACATTCATTTTATTTTTATGTGCAATCTAATTAAAGCTGAGGAACATTTTTACTTTATAATACAGTACCTGCCGGTAAGTAATACACATCGGGTTTAAGAAAGAGACTGTCTGTCATAATCGACTAACTTTGTAGAGCATCGTCTGCGTGTCATTCATACACGTGTTCCGTCGCGATTTGTCAGTCGTTGTCAAGCGTTCTAGGGACAGAGACAACGCTCTACAGAGCCGAAGTTAGCTGATCATGGTGGACAGTCTCTTTCTTAAGCCCGATGTGTATTACTTACCACCGGATACTGTACTTGTACTTATATTTATTTTTAATATTGAAAAATTTTATTATTGTTATTTAATGTTTCATAGAATCTGCCATGCCTAAACAATTAATATGATAAATAAACTTACTTTCATTTCATTTTTATGTGTAATGCAAGTTGACAGCATTTTTAATTAACAAAACGTGTGTGTTCATTTCAATGTTTGAATATAAAATATTATTTATATATTTTTTTGCTTTTTCACTTTATTAACCGGCCTGCACATACGAACGTACGTGATACGCGCGTTTTGACTGAGCCATTCTGCGCTAACCCGTATCACGTACGCGCGGGAGAAAAAAATATATACCTAAAATATTTTAACCGTACGGGATACGCATACAGTCCAAATGAAATGAGGGAACGAAAAAGTAGATCAGTCCGTTCACGGCAGGCGACGAGTAAGGTCGTTTTGTTGAAGTTTCATAAATCTCAGTGACTAGTATAGCACATCAGGGGTGCGTAGATAGCGGTTGCGATTACCAATATATTTTTGTTATTATAGCTAATATTTCTGTGAATCAAAACTTTTATATTTTTTTGGGATTTGGAACTTTATATGTGAATACGAACTTTTATATATTTTTATTTTTGTGTGAATATTACTGCATACATATTGAGATAGATTTAGTGATTCTGAACTTGAATAAATTTTAGTGTTTATTTCTGTGGCTAAAAACTTTTGGATTTTTATTTTTGTGACTTGTAACTTTATATGTGAATACAAACATTTATATTTTTATTTTTGTGTGAATATTACTGCATACATATTGAGGTAGATTTAGTGATTTTAGTGATTCTGAACTTGAATAATTTTTTGTGTTTATTTCTGTGGCTAAAAAAACTTTTAGATTTTTATTTTTGTAATTTGGAACTTTATTACCTAAAATATGTCTGGTGAAAGCGAATATGAGGGTGTGTCTAGTGGAACCGAATACGAAGACATAAGCTCTTCTGGAAGTGATACTTCAATATGCGATGATTTTTCATCATCACAAGAGGAAGATGAAAACGAAGCAGGTACAAGTTCTGCGGAATGGATTGATATAGATTCAACCAATGATAGAGTTCAGCCTTCATTTGAATTTGTAGAACGTTCTGGCGTTTCAGAGATTGTGAATAGCTTCGAAAAAGAATTTGAATTTTTCAACTTTTTCTTCGACGAAGATTTATTGAAAATCATTGTGGAGCAAACAAATTTGTTTGCTGAACAATTTATCAGGGCAAATGCCCACTCCTCGACAAGTCTCATCAGTTTTTGGAAACCTACTTCCGAAAACGAAATGAGAGTTTTCTTCGCAATTGTTTTAGTACAAAGCATCGTAAAGAAGCCAGAAGAAAAAATGTATTGGACTAAAAACCCTATATTTGAGACACCTTTTTTTGCCCGCACGATGTCATATCGAAGATTTTTGCTCCTGAAAAAATTCCTGCATTTTAGTAATAATGAAGAATATGATGAGTCATCACACCCAAATCCCAAACTGAATAAAATCTGGCCAGTATTTGACTATTTACAAAAAAAATTCCAGGAAGGATACGTTCCAGAAAGGAATGTAACGGTTGATGAAAGCCTAATGTTGTACAAAGGACGCTTAGGATGGATTCAGTACATGCCCCTCAAAAGATCCAGATTTGGGATAAAAACATATATGTTATGCGAATCGTCATCGGGCTACATATATTCGACCATTATATATACTGGGAAAAATACGTTGTTTGGCCAGGAATTTAGAAATTTACCGGTTTCCTCCCAAGTAGTGATGAGTTTGATGAAACCATTACTAAATAAGGGTCATTGTCTAACGACAGATAATTTTTATACGTCACCGGAGCTGGCAGAGCTGCTTATGTCAAATAAAACTGACACATATGGGACACTGAGATTTAGACGCAAAGGTGTCCCAAGGAACATATCGTTTCCGAAGAAAGTAAGCCGAGGGTACACTAAGGCTTACAGAAAAGGAAAGGTGATGGTCATGAGGTGGAGGGACAAAAAAGACGTATTTTTCTTGTCTACAATTCATAGCTGTACGATGATGGAATTAGATTCAGGGAAGCGGCGTCCAACAGTAGCAAATGACTACAATTTTTCCATGGGGGGTGTTGATCGTGTTGACCAACACCTAGCCATCAGACCAATCCCGAGGAAGCAGGGGAAAAAATTTTACAAAAAAATGTTCTTCCATCTACTGGAACAAGCCTTGTGGAACGCTTTTGTGTTGTACAAAAAAAAGGGTGGAAAAGGAAATAACTCCAAATTCAGGGAGAATGTAGTCGGTCAATATTTTGAGGAATACCATTCCCCTGAATTTGCATCAAAAGGGGGGAGACCTTCAAAAACTCCAAATCCCTTGCGTCTTACTGAAAGACATTTTATGGAAGTAATTCCACCAACAACAAGTAAAACAAACGCGACAAAACGTTGCGCCGTTTGTTGTTCAAAAACGGACGAACGCGGAAAAAAGGTGAGGAGAGAAACCCGTTATCATTGTCCCGATTGTAATGTGGGTCTGTGTATTCCATGTTTCAAAATTTATCATACCGTAAAATATTTCTGATAAAATATTCATGTAACCTATAATAATAATAAATAATGTATGCAAAAAAATATACTGTATATTATTTAAAATGGTTTACAACCCCTGGAATTACGAAAGCTCATAAATCTATTCTAAGTGCACATATGTCATAAAATTTTGTCAGGAATGTATACAACAAGCATTGTTTTCATGATTCTGTAGAAAAAAAAAGGTGATTTTTTTTTTACTGTTTCTCGGAAATTTACCTGCAGGTAGGGCGGTTAAAAAAATAAAGTGACAAGTTTTTGTAAACGCATTGTTACTCACACTATTGCAAAATGACTCTTCTGGCTGAACGATCTATACTTTGTTCAACATGTAGTTTTTACTATTACTTTGTTCAACATGTAGTTTTTACTATTACTTTGTTCAACATGTAGTTTTTACTATTACTTTGTTCAACATGTAGTTTTTACTATTACTTTGTTCAACATGTAGTTTCTACTATCACTTTGTTCAACATGCAGTTTTTACTATTACTTTGTTCAACATGTAGTTTTTGCTTTTTTGGTTGTTTTTTGTTTATTATTTTTATACATGCTACAATCTATAAATTATATGTATCTAATATATTTAAAATAAAATCACTGATATTACAAGAGTATTTAATAAAAAAACTATGAATAAATACTTTTCAAAATAGTTTCACTTACCTTAATGTTACAAGTTGTTCCTCGGGTGTTACAGAATATCTGAAATGCGTATCTTCCTTTTGTAATATCTCTTTTAATTTGTCCAACAATAAGTCAAATGTTTCCTGCTTCATTCTCAAATAACTACAAAACTTTTCATCGTATTTCCGCAATTCTTTGTAGAGAAGTTGAAACTCTCCACTCCATACTTCTAGATAATATTAACATTATGTTATGCACCCAACAAGTTCCAATTTGAGATGTTCGAAATTTTAAACTTAAATTCTCTGAGATAATTTTTTAGTAAAAAACTTGACAAGAAGTGAGCTCTGGCACCTTTTTTTTTTTAAAAAGGAAAGCACTGCTTGTAATATACATTTCCCATTACATTCTTCATTATATTTAAACATTTGTCCAAATGCATGAACACTCCATTCATATTCTTGACTGTCAAAGTCTTAACTATGGGTTCTTTACTATCAGCTCCTATTATTTCAGTTTGTTTCCCATTTACCTCTTTATGGGCAATTAGGTCTTCCTTTGACACTGTCTTATTAACCCTTCCTTCCCTGTGATGTGTAACTAGTACACATTGCTTCTAAACACTTTAATATCTCTATAAATATAATAAATACTGGGTTCAGATTTTAGGTATTCCTCCGTAATACATTTACGCATTGAATGAAAACAATAATATTAATAATAATTAGCACTTATCGGTCACATCAGATATTTTGTGAAAATTGGGAATAAATTCACCAATACAATCAAACGTGTGCCAGGTGAGATGGTACGGGCACATAAGATGGAAACCACCAGACCATACTGTAAATCAGGCAATGTCTGTGGATCTTCCTCTACAGCCATCCAGAGGAAGACCAAAGAACTCCTGGATGACTCAATGCTCCAAAATCCTGCAGAGAAACGGCCTAGATGAAAGCGACACCCAGAACCGAAGAATATACAGCCTGAGAACGAGAAGAACAGACCCCAACAGCCTGCCTACCTAGGCAATGAGTTGAGACAGTGCCAGGAAGAAGTGTGACGTAGGTATATTCATTCTAAAAAACTGCTATGGGTGAGGAAGCGACGCTATTCACGTCTCACTCTCACTCTACTTCGGTATATGGGAACGCAAGAAATAGAATCTCAGTTCACTCGCTTTAGTAGCTCGCGGGCTTTCGTTTGAGGTGGTCGCTGGGCTTGTTTTGTGAACATCGGCCGATGTTTTTTTCATGTTTTCAGCAATTAAATTTCAATTATTATCACTTTTGACTCCAAATTTTATTATTGTAAGCGATTGGCTATGAATATTCTTATTTTTCCTATTTTAAATAGCTCATTTTTACGTGTATTGAATACACAGCACCGGAACACGCCGATTTTTTTAGCACAGGAAGGAAAAGGTTAACATCTTCACTGTTGACATCCATATTCAATATATTAGACTGACTGTTTCAGTTGTGATGAATAAATAAATAAATATATAGTTAATTCAAGTACAAAAATCAATGTACTACAACCTATTATTATTAGTTAATGAGGCATTCTATCCTATAAAGATGATGATTTGTGCCAATGACAATTTGAAGGAAATTATGCAGCATGGGAATATGTTAAAACTACTGTAGTACTAAATATTTAAAGAGTTTAGGACAATAAATTCAGTGAGTATAAAAGTTAGGTGGGACATGTTTCAAGGATGGGAGACATTTATTTTACAATTAAGTAAAGGTTGTATGCGGTGGGCAGAAGACACTCAAAGAAAACGTGGTCTAGGGTCTCCTTTACCCATTCCACACGTGCATGTAGGGCTTTCTTCTTCTTCCTCTTGGTCTAGGTCGTATGACCTGTTTGTGACGGTGGGCTGTCCTGGGATGATTACGTCCAGCTGTTATTCCATCTTTTCGGCGGCCTTCCTGGTAATTTCCTGTTGCTAGGGTTTTCAGTCTTAGCAATTCTCGTATCCTCCATGCGGTTTACATGATCCCTCCAGAAGCACCTTCTGCTTCTTCCCCACCTCACTATGTCTTCAACATCACAGACATACCTTATCGTCTCATTTCTGATCCGATCTCTTAAGAGTTCTGCCTGCGATGGAGCGTAGGGTTCTCATTTCCGTCACTCTGAGAAGGTTTTTTGTCCCGTTGGTATCGGCTCTCACTTCTATCCCATATGTCATGATGGGGCGGACGCATGTCTTATATATCCTGACCTTACTTTCGGGTACCATGTTTGTTTCTCCATTTAGTGTCCCACAGCCAGCCAGCGAAAGCTGTCCCTTTATTAGTTTGTGCTCGTACTTCACTATATGGTATATAGTAGGTATGCTAGTTGCTGGAGATCTCTACACCTAGGTAAGTGAATCGCATGACTTGCTCGATGGGTACATTATCGATGATCAGTTTGCATCTGAGTGGATCTTTTGATATTGTTACGCACTTTGTTTTATTGACAGAAATCGTCATATTATATTTCTTAGAAGCAAGGTGAAATTTGTAGAGCATTTTCTGAAGATCATCTTCGGTTTCTGCTAATATTGCAGTATCGTCGGCTTTCTTTTATATGGATTTTGTATGGATTTTATATGGATTTTCTGCCTACGTACAAAATAACGAATTGTATAAAAATCAAATGTGAGAAATTGAAATTATAAATGAAAAACTCTCAAGTTGTGTAATTTCAATTTATTTCGGGTTAAAATCATTAATTACATATGAAAGCAACTGTTAATGGCGAGTTATTAAATTTATTCAATAAAATATTTTAAGTATACAAATATTACACTTCTACAGATCAAACTGACTTTCAGTAACAGAGGCTGATCAAACCAATTAACAATACCTGAGACACGTCAACTCCTTCATATTGTATATAGGAGTTTAGGCCATTATTCGAGAGAAAGACAGAGATAGGATAACCAACAACGCACTTAAGGAATGTTGTAATCATGTACGTATGTTCATCACTTGACACTGGCGTATACTCCTTCCTATATAGGAGTTCACGGCCATTATTCAAAGAAGATGTATGTATGTATAGTACCCGGCGGTTAGTAATACACATCGGGCTTGAGAAAGAGACTGTCGGTTTGTAGAGCGTCGTCTCTGTCGCACGATGCGACTGACAAATCGCGACGGAACACGTGTATGAATGACAGAGACGACGCTCTACAAACCGACAGTGTCTTTCTTAAGCCCGATGTGTATTACTTACCGCCGGGTACTGTATCTTTTTTTTTGACTGATGACCTCCCTATATATGAAGGAGTATACGCCAGTATCAAGTAATGGTAATATATATTTAATATTCACTGCATGTTCTATATATTGTTCATGGTTTTATTAGTTGTAAAAAATACAATATTAGCACTATTGAAAAATACAATATTAGACTAATAAAATTTCATCAAATTCGAGAATTTTTTATGTCATCCTTTTTAAAAGAATTAATATTCACTATCATGGCCTTTCGATACTACTTCTTAACATATTAGATTGTTCTGAAAATAATGACCGATTTTAATATACGAGTATCATTTCTAACTTTTTTTGCGAGGAAATATTAGTTCACTTCTCTTCATTTGACAGTTAGAAATCTGACATTTAATTTGCATTACAAACATGGGGTGCTGCTTTCTTCACGACAATGCAGAATCTTACATTGCGCATTTGACAGTTAAAAAATTAACGAGTTGGGCTATGGAAACATTACCTCATCCACCTTACTCACCCGATCTATCACCAACTGATTTTCATCTTTTCAAGTACCTCAATAGCTATTTACAGCAGAAAAAATTTAATAACACAGAAGTAGCATAAAATGCTTTAAAATAAATCTTGGATTCAAATAGTTCTTACTTTATTTAATAAAGTTTTTGTTGAAAAACTAAAGTTATGCTCGTTGAATTTGAAGGTTAAAATCGGCCATTATTTTATAAACAACCTAATATATTGAGGTTCCCTAAATATATAGAAAATTTCAACAAAATCATTGAGATTCATTTTCTTCCCATTTACAATAAGTCAAATTACAATATTCATTGTATTTTGCATATTATTTTATGTTCTACTATGATAGTTTTTATTGATCTGATATGATGGAGTATATATATGGTGATACATACAATTTGTTATATTAACCCTTCCTTCCCTGTGATGTGTAACTAGTACACATTGCTTCTAAAAACTTTAATATCTCTATAAATATAATAAATACTGGGTTCAGATTTTAGGTATTCCTCCGTAATACATTTACACATTGAATAAAAAAATAACATTAATAATAATAATTAGCACTTATCGGCCACATCAGAGATATTTTGTGAAAATCGGGAATAAATTCATCCAGTGTGTAACGTAAGTATATTCATTCTAAAAAACCGCTATGGGTGAGAAAGCGACACTATTCACGTCTCACTCTCACTCTACTTCGGTATATGGGAATGCAAAAAATAGAATCGCTTCTCTCTTTTTAGTAGCCAGCCGGCTTTCGTTCGAGGTGGTTGCTCTGTACGTTTGTGAATGTCATCCCATGTTTTTTTTCATGTTTTCAGCAATTAAATTTCAATTATTATTATTTTTGACTTCAAATTTAATTAATTTAAGTGATTGGCTATATGGATAATACTCTTATTTTTCAGATTTTAAATCGCTCATTTTTACATATGTATTGAATACACATCACCGGAACGGACGGATTTTTTTAGCACAGGAAGGGAAAGGTTAAGATATTAATAAAATATATCAAAATTTAACGTAAATGACTTAATCTGTGACACTCGCTATCCAATAATTTGAATAAAATGAATACTATATATGTCATCATCCCCTGTTACGTGTGTTTCTCAAATATCAGATTGTTTTAATAAAACTTACGATAATAATTTAAAAGGACATTAAATGATATATTTAATATATAATAATAATTATAAAATCGTTATAAGAAGAGAAAGGCTCTGTAAGGCCTCGGAAGTATGTAAAGATTCATAGAAAATCTGTTTCTATTATAATAATGGCACATGAAGGTTTCTTGAAGGCACCACACACATATAATATTCCTACACTAGATATAATAAATTAGGCACAATTGTTGAACTATTTTCTATAAACATTAACTATACATTTATCGTAACTACACATTGATATTGCTTTTGCCTAAAGGAATATTTCTACATTCAATTCATAGTTATAGAAAAATGATTAAACAATAAAGTATCTTCAAGAATTAGACTGTATAAAATGTATAAAGGTGTAATAAATATTAAGGCTTCCAAAAAAAACATAAAACAGCTAAATTATCACTGGTATGGTAAGACAGTAAATGTTTTTTAACCCTTATCTTGACAAAGTTCAATTTATCCAAATATTAACGTTTTTCTTTGGTGATTCCTTGTTATAACATATGGAGAGTTATGAAGGAAAATTGAGGTAAAAAAATCTCAACTTTTCCTTATAGTTTTTTTAATGTAACACCCACGTTACATTGCCAAAATATCAATTTTTATAAAACACAAAAAGGGCTATAAAATTATTCTATAATCTAAAACATTTACATAGCTGAATTGTCAACAAATAAAATGATTTGAATAAAATTTTCTCTACATGTTAATAAGATATTTAGATTATTTACCCCAATTTTCTAAATGTACCCACGCTGTCCAGACATGTTGAACCGATGTCGTTTGAAAGCTTGTAGCGTTGTCAATATTAATCACCAGAAGATACCACTGCACAAGCTCGCGCATTTGTGGAAGCATAGGTGTTACAGACATCAACAGCAAGATGGAGGAGAGGCGATTGAGATGGTATGGGCACGTTGAACGCAGAGCACCCGATCACATTGTAAACCAGGCAATCTCCATGGATCTTCCTCGAATAACAACCAGAGGAAGACCAAAGAATTCATGGGTGATGCAAAAAGATAACCTGACGCAGAGGCAGGGCCTGGGGGACGTAGTCCGGGACAGAAGAGCATACAACCTGAGGACGAGGAGAGCTGACCCCAACAGTCTTCGCAGACAGTGAGTTGGGATGGAGCCAGGGAAAAGAAGAAGATACCACTGCACACAATAGTGCATGTATAGTATTTGAATGTGTTGCCATATTTGAAATTACGTTACAGTTTCTGGATTATTTTTTTAAATTCCCTAAATTAGTGTAATACCTGTGTTACAATGCCATGATAAGGGTTAAAGAATAAAAGACCAATGCATTTTATAAATTAAAAAATTTTTTTTTTTGATACCAATCATTTTTTTACCACAAAAAGTTAGATTTACTTATAGTGAATGAATTCAATTTATTATTACATATAAAATTTATTTTGTTTTCGGCTACCATTTAAAGAAATCCATTTTTAACCCCAACCCTTTTTAATATTTATTATTAAATTTAAAAACTCACAATTTTTTCTTGTGAAAAATCGACTTTTTAGTATATAGCAAAGGCACATTGGGCTTATGAGGATTAACTTGTATGGATTTCACAAAATTTCATCACTTCTTTTAAATTATCAGTTCATTTTCAATGTTTTTCGATGACAACAATCAAAATATTTAAAATAAGTTTTATAAAAATTGTATCGAAAGTGATTTTTCGAGGCTTAACACCAATTGATTTTTGCTAAAGACAAAACTATTTGAAGATGGTGATTTGTCAATTTTTTCTTGTTAATAAAATAATTGTGAAACCTCCAACAGGAGAAGGCACATGAAAATGTCAATAAGATGTGTAAATTCTTATTAAATTCAATAATATTTAAAAAGCAATATCAAGACTTTCCATAGAGTTGGCAGTGACCAATATATATACCTAATAATATCAATATAAATATTATGTTTTTTTACTATTTTTGTAAATAACTTTACTTTGTCTTTAATATAGGTAAATTTTGTTATCGCGGCAAACATAAATTAAAAAATCAAATCAATAATTTGTAGAAATAAAATTTAACACTTAAAAGGCTGCCAAAACTTTTTTTCCTCTAAAATCAACTTAAAACTATGTTATTATATTAAAATTAACAATGATTATTTGGTGTGCTTTTAATACAAAGCAAATAAATTAAGTAACATTTACAAATTAATGTAAACATAAATCTATTTAACTAACATTTTCTGTTAAAAAAATATAAAATGTCACAAAAACTTATTAATTTCCTAATAATTTATTAACACATTCAATTCCTAAAATGTAAAACCTAAAGAGAAAATTATTTAAAAAAAAAGAGTAAGTTACTAGGCGCGTCCAGAAAGTAAAGAACAATTGCGCACCACGCCCTGCGCCGATACCTCACCACCGCGATCGTATGTGCGCCAGTTAGCTCCTTCCCCCGCTTCAGTGCGAGCCGAGTTTTGTTGCTGAACGGTCGTACGTCTTTGTTCTGTAACCTTTCAAAATGGCTGCGCCCATCGATAATCCCGCCAAATGTGAAGTTGCGTAGTGTCATTCATTTTCTGAATGCACAAAATGTTCGGCCTATCGAAATTTATAGGCAAATAAAGAATGTTTATGGTGATAGTGCAATGAACGAGGCTTCAGTGAGGAAATGGTGCATAATGTTTAATCAAGGAAGAACCAGTTGTCGGGAAAGGTGGTTTTGATTCATGACAATGCGCGGCCTCATGCATCAACATGAACACAGCGAGAACTTCAACGTCTTAAGTGGGAAATTTTTGGACATCCTCCTTAGAGCCCTAACTTGGCACCGAGTGATTTTCACTTATTCCCGAAACTAAAGGATTTTTTGAGTGGAAAACAGTTCGCAAACGATGAAGACCTCAAACAAGAAGTGACATCCTGGCTCAAATCTTTGGCGGTAGAAGAGTATAACATCGGAATTGAAAAATTGGTTCCACGTTACAATAAGTGCCTTGACAGTTATGGAGACTAAATTGAAAAATAGAGTAAGGTACTGTGACTTTGTGAATAAAGTTTTGTGTTGATATCTTTAGTTTTTATTTAGTTATGCCAAAACGTTCTTTACTTTCTGGACGACCCACATACATTCATACTATGAAAACATTCATTTTAAATGTTACTTAAATTAAAAAATATCATATGATATAGAAACATATATTTTATAACTAAATGGCTTAGAATACCGTATATGTCGGTTATCTAGAAAGTTATCCCAACATTCAGATCAAAGAAAATTAAAAAACAGGGCATACAATAAAAAAATTATCAATTTTTTTACCCACGAAAAGAAATTCAGATATTGAAGTATTTTATTGTTCAGACTTCATTAGGTGTAATATATTTATATAAATAAAAATGCGTTTTGAAAAATACGCTTTCTTGTTATCCTGACAAAATGACACCTCCAAAGAATTACGCTTATTCTGATTATTACTCCAAAGAAGGTAGCAAAGGTTAGTCAGCAGTAACGAATTCGAGGCTGGCTGAGTGAGTGAAAGACTCTTTTTGGCCAGATGAATATTGAACATAGCAACATAGTAATACATCGTTTTATATTGTAAACGATACCTCGCTATTAAGTAATTGACTAAAACATTTTTTTTTAACAACATAAATGTTGTCCGATTATTTCAGTCAAGTCTCATCCGTTAGACATTTTATAGCAAAATAATCCTGATTTTGTACAAAGCTGAGTAGTAAAAATTAACATATTAAATGTTTTAACCTGTTACAGTGAGATGTTACATGAAAAGAAAAAAGCAAAACAATCGATGCTCAATTCGTTTTTATCAAAAAAAAAATCTCACTTTTTTTAATCATGTTTTATTCACATATATTCCTACTTTTTAGAATTTTTGTAATATTTAAAACTATACTAAATTACATTTTGCCAATAAAAAAAGATTTCAGTTGAAAAAAATGTCTATTCTTTTATTTTAGGGACCTACGAGTATCTCTACTTACTCCTACTACATGTAAATGAATGTATTGATTTTGACGAACGTATCTCTATCCCTACCGTTGAACGAAGTATTACTGTTGAACGAAGTATTACCATTGAACGAAGTATTACTGTTGAACGAAATATTACCATTGAACGAAGTATTACTGTTGAACGAAGTATTACGATTGAACGAAGTATTACTGATAATTTGCTTTCGTGTTTGGTCTATTCGACTATATAAATTTTTTTTAAAGAATCATTTCTGTCCAAAATGCGAATATTAGCATAATTAACATGAAATCGTACATTAATTAAAGAATTGTTATAAAACAATATGATACGAACATCTTTAATCACCATTTTTACACTTTTAATATAAGTTTTTTCCGATTTCTCGTAGTCAAACAATCTACGCTGAAATATTAATTTACTATCCTAGTATTCGAAAACAGGGTCAAACACAGTCCCTCGCTGCATCATTCCCATGTCGGCTGGAAAAATAATAACCTTTGGCACTGCTTCTAATTCCCCGGAAGCATTACCTTCATCTTGGCAACATTTGCATACAATGGTTGATTCAAATTTAATTCACAATAAATTTGTATATTTTAATGTAGTATAAAATATCTTTGTGGAGCAATCGGTACAACAAAATTGTAAGTTTCAATAGAACTTAAAATACAATGCGAAACGTTAGAAATATTATTTCATCAAGAAACATATTGTCAGGTTACTAGCACAAATTGGTAACTAACATTTTATTGCTTCTGAGATATTTCAATTTAAAAGTTAAAACTCTTTTCAATATGGGCACTTAAATATTTTCCAAGTTTAAATCTCAACTCTAAATCTTCGAAGATTGATTATTTGAGGATAATTATCGAAAACATCTAATGTTGTGTCAGATAATTTGTGCCAGAAACCCGACGATATAATTGTTTAGTTTATTCATTTACAAACTATTTGGATGCATTACATTGAGTATACTCTAACAACTAAATCAATATTTATTGCAAATATAATTTGATTATACAGTAAAAGACTGTTAATTCGAATTTCAGGGGATCCAATTTCGCAACAAAATTCGAATTACGAATTACACGACCACTAAAAAAACAATTTTAATTAGCGCAGCACTTTCCAATTGCTGGGAATATGTAGTGACCATTTTTTCAAGTTAAATAAAGTTTTGTCAATATATTCCCGCAATATTGGACATAATAACATATTTATTTTTCATGAACAGCCAACGAGGACGAATAAAAAAAAAACTATAACTGTCACTTATTTAATTTTGACATGATCATATTGTTTATGTTTGCACGCGTAATATAAATATAATGTCAATGGTTTTTATTTGGTCGTGCACTTTATTACAACATTATAATCTTCGATTCCAAGTTTTTGACAAATTAATGTTTAGAGTTGTGATATCATTAGAGGTAAAATTTAAAAAAAACTTAAAAGTACATAATAATTAATTATAGGATCATCATCAATCAATCGAGAGATATTTTGATATAGAATCTTTGCCAATAGGATCATCAATCAATTAGAGATATTTTGATATAGAATCTTTGCCAATAGGATCATCAATCAATTAGAGATATTTTGATATAGAATCTTTGCCAATAGGATCATCAATCAATTAGAGATATTTTGATATAGAATCTTTGCCAATAGGATCATCAATCAATTAGAGATATTTTGATATAGAATCTTTGCCAATAGGATCATCAATCAATTAGAGATATTTTGATATAGAATCTTTGGATATAGGGGGGAGTTGAACCCCTCACCGGGAAGTGTTACACCAGTTTTCTCGCTGGTAGGGCAGGCTACCACGTGGGATTTCCAATTATTAGAATTCATTAATACTTTTTGAAGAAAAAACATTATAAATTACGAAATAAGCGGTTTTTCCAATTAACAGTAGAATTTATTACGAATATTCGATTTTGGGACGATAGGAATTATCGTTGTTCTTATTAACAGACTTTTACTGTATATAACTCCACATCAAACATAACTAGGCGCGTCCAGAAAGTAAAGAACGATTACGCACCATGCCCTGTGCCGATCCCCCACTACCGCGATCGTATGCGCGCCAGTTAGCTCCTTCCCTCGCTTCAGTGCGAGCCGAGTTTTGTTGCTGAACGGTCGTGCGTCTTTGTTCTGTCTTTCACCTTTCAAAATGGCTGCGCCCATCGAAAATCCCGCCAAATGTCAAGTGCGTAGTGTCATGATGAAAACCTCAAACAAGAAGTGACATCCTGGCTCAAATCTTTGGCGGTAGAAGAGTATAACAAAGGAATTGAAAAATTGGTTCCACGTTACAATAAGTGCCTTGACAGCTATGGCGACTACATTGCAAAATAGAGTAAGGTACTGTGACTTTGTAAATAAAGTTTTGTGTTGATATCTTTCGTTTTTATTTAGTTATGCTAAAACGTTCTTTACTTTCTGGACGACTGACGTATATGGTTAAAACTTGATACAATTTCGAAACAAATGTATTCTGAGATAGTTTTTCCATAAAAGAAAAAACAAAACTAGAAAACTGCATTGTTTTCTATAAATTTGTACCAAACACATTCACAATTAATTTGACACATTGTTATTAAACGAAAAATAATTTGAATAGAATCTAATCAAACATCAGGACACTTCACCGGAAGATAACAATCATTAGTAACATTCAAACCCAAATCCTTTTGTCACACACAATATACACTGTCTTTGCATCTCGTGTCAAATATTTTCAGTCAAAATAAAACATTTAAATTTTTATTTTCCAGCGTATGTCGGATTTTTGAATGTCGAGGTAGCTTGCTTGTAGATTGGATTCTCTCCCTGAAAAAAAAATATAAAAATTAACTATATAAAATAAAAATCAAAGTTTTCCGTTGAGTTTGCTGCAGCGATTTGTTGCAACTTGCAGAACCCAAGTTTTTATATGTAGTACAGATATGCATCAGTCAATTGGTACAGTTTGACTCGGTACGCATTTTTGTATTGCGATTTAAAACCTTTTAAAATATTGGTTAAATCTTTTTTAATTTGAGCATGTTTGTTTTATGAATTTATACTTGGTTCAAAACCTGCAGAAGCGTGCCATAACATATGTATAGCATTTGGATAAGATATATATATATTTTTTTTTTATCTACTGCACGGATTTCTCCTGTTACACAAAGAAGGTCTGCTTCTAGAGTTAGCTTATTCGTTAGGAAGAATATCAGCCAGGATTCTTCTCATACTGCTAGTCGGTGCCGAGAATATATCAACAGTGTCATTCAGTTGGTTCAATATCTCTATACCACGCGTGACTGAGTATTTAGCCATGATATTCGTCCTGTAAGTTGGTATGTCGAACATAGGGTGATTCCTTTCACGACTATATTTATCAGGTACATATAAACTTAGTGCTTCTAGAATCGCGGGACAGTCAAAGCAACTTTGAAAAACCTTAAGTAGGAATGAATATCGCAATGGATCCTTGCCTTCTTGTTTCGAGGCTTCTATAGTTATACAACGCAAAATGGCAAAAAAACGTACTGTACAGAAGTGATTTCAAAATTATTCTTCTGGTGATGAATCGCTTGAAGATTCACCCCTTCCAAAACGACCTTACGTTATTGAAAATTATTCAAGAACTTTCTAAAATGTTTCAAGTTTGTGATGAAACAATTTGTTTACATTTGCATCCAAATAAAAAATCATGGAAGTTAAGCAAATGGGTTACTTCAGAAACACGTTACGCCAGGACTGGTTAGCCGATAGAGTTTTTCTAGCGAGACCTTATATATTGATGAAAAGATTTTTGTGCTTCAGGATGGGAAATACTGCCTCATCCCCCATATTCTCTCGATATTATTACATTTTTTTGGCACTTATGATGGTGTGTGTGTGTGTGTGTGTGTGTATGTATATAATTTCATAAAATTGTGACACTTACAAAACAAATATATAAAGAAATGGATGAAAATACCTGAGAGAAAGATGAGAAATACATAAGCACATTTGACAAGATATTTGGATGTACGGAGATCTGTCATCTCTGCTTACCCGAAAACGGAGTGATGGCGTATGTAATAGCATACATTTTTAGCATTTTCAGAACTAGATTCAATGAAAACCATCTTTCTTGTAATATTGCAATATTATAAAATTGCCCAAATACTGGTCACAAATGTCTCGAAGGGCGCGATATGTATTTGAAAAGAGATAGTGGCTTACTGTGTCCCATTTGGCCATCATCCTCTCTTTCTCGAAACGGGCAAACTCCCTCCTGTCGTGGATGGAAGTGACCATCTTCCACAGCAGCAACAGGGCCATGCCGATCAGCACGATGGCCGCAATCACAGCCAGCACGATACCCAGCATGAACACCTGAGACCATTCCATAGTTATAACAAAATACGAATACTTTCATAGTAATTGATATTTTAAAATGAACTGGGACTCATAATAATATACTGAGAAGCATTACACAGAAAACAACAATAAAAAAAGGAAACATATTTTAATTTTATTAAAATACTTTTCCATCATCATTTGTTTTTTGGTGGTTCCATTTCCATAAACAGTTGTTTTGATGGTTCCATTTCCATAAGTAAACAGTTGTTTTTCTGTGTTACAAATGGCCTTTTTCCAACTTCAGTTATTGTATGAGAAAAAAAAAGAATTTTCAATTTCAAAGGTTAAGCATTCATATGAAATCAAAGGTAAAGGTAGCAGACTTTTTTCATCAACATTCTGCTATCTCCATCAAATTTTCTGCTAATTTATTCTGCTATCTTCATCAAATTTTCTGCTAATTTATTTTGCTATCTCCATCAAATTTTCGTCTCCCCACTATCCGCTTCGAGGGCCATAGTGGAACACCAGTGAGTAGTAACAAGTGCATCTCGAAATGTCTCGCTCATTGCTTATTGTGCCACTATTCTAATGTAAACCGAACATTTATATTTTCTTACGAAATATGGTTTTAAAATTTTGAAACACAATCGATTCAGTTAAACAGAACGAAAAACTACGATATTTTAAACAAATATTGTGATAAAATGATGTATAGAGGAATGATTTCGCATGTACGGAACTAATTCAGGACTGGATGAAATAAATCATACATATGGGGAAACTATGATTCGAGGAATAATCTATGACGGAGGTTTCATTGTATTTAAATAAATGGATATAAATAAAAAACAAACCTGCGGTGGGCACTCCCTCTCCTGCTGTGCTCGGATGATGACCTTATCGTTCTCATCGTACGTGTAAACGTACGTAAATCTACACTCGTCCTCATCATAGTACGCACACAGGTTCTCGTCTTTCTCTTCGCTCGCTGAAATAATCAAATATTTAATGAAATGGTTGTAGCCACTACCTTCATATCCTTACACTCAACATATCCTTACACTCAACATATCCTTACACTCAACATATCCTTTAGAGCAAAGATTCCCAAAGTGGTCTGTATGGACCCCCAAGGGTCCATTCCGACTTGCAATGGGGTCTATGTCAGCGAGAAAAGAAAATGGGGGTGCACGAGATGTAAATGGGGGTCCACGTGAGCGGATCCCATTTAGGCAGATCATCATCAATATTTAGGCGTTCCGTAAATGTCTTCTTACACCTAACACAGACTGTGTGTACATGAGGCAAGGCAGTGATTTCTGACGAATTTGTGCAAAAAATTGAAGAACAAGTGCGAAATGACCACCGTGTGACGCTTGACGACCTTCACGAAGAATTTCCTGACATTTCTCGAAGTCTCCTTGGTAATATTGTGTCAGAAAAACTTGGTTACAAAAAGTTGTGCGCGAGATGGGTGCTCACAATGCTCACAGCGGAGCACCGTCAAAATTGCATGACCGCCGCGCGTGAAATTTTGGATCGTTTTGCTCAGGAGAAGCTTTTCTGGACTCTATCGTGATGGGGGATGAGACGTGGGTGTGTCACTACACCCCAACAATTTTTCAACGATCAAGAGGTCGAGGAAGCTGTGAAGAAGTGGCTGAAAGAGCTGGCGGCGGAGGTCTATGACACTGGCATACGAAAGCTGGTGCCCCGACTACAGAAATGTCTCGATCTCGATGGCGATTATGTTGAAAAATAGTTTAATTTATTTGTAAAGTATTCTGTGAATTTCAATTAAATACAAGCATTTTTCGATCCTACATAAATGTTGTAACCTTACTTTCTGGATGACCCTCGTATAAATTAAAAAAACAAAAGAAATCATATGCACATGTGCAGACATATAATAAAAAACATAAAATAAAATGTTTAAAAACTGTTTTAATCTGATGAGGAACATGTCAAACATGTTGACGTGTCAAAAAGATTATTCCCACAACCTGATTCCCGCCATGAAATAATTTTCGAACCCACCATCTTTTTTATAGTTTTTTATTGCGCTTATTGCTATTCTTAATTATATAAAAAAGAACTAAAGAAATTCTCGAGAGAGCAACTTCAGTCATTTTTCTCAAAGGACTGAATCGCGCCATGAATCTTGGTGTGGACACGGTTCTTTGTCGCGGAGTAGCGCCTGGGCTGAATCCAAACAATGAATCTATGCAGCGTGGATTCTGAATGGCGACATGAGTCCATTCAAATAATCTCAGTGAGTACTACTCTTCATAGTACAGCATTTTTTTTGGCCGTATGACGAAACATTGCGGGACGTAAATCGAAAAAGTCCCATAATTGAAAAATGCCGTATAAAGAGCGGCCGTATAGCGAGGTATAGGTGTACTATAATTCCTCTTCAGAAAAGGACATTCCAGTGAGATTATATAGAATTTATATTTTACCAGATGCGATTTTCAAAAAATATAGTTTGTAAACCTGGTGAACTCACCCTCAACAACCTGGACTCCAATGGGTACAAAGGTGCAGTTGGCGGCGCACTCTTCTTCTGTGAGCGGCCCTGTCTTGTACATCTGGCACTGCACGCACTCCTTGAACTCGGCGCAGCGTCCAGGGCATGTCTGTACAAAACCAAAACTTTTATTAATCATTTATAATAAATTAATCGGAATATAAGCAAAGCATTCGAATGATAAAAAACATTGTATTGTTTGCTGGCAAGTGAGAGAATTGACGGTAATTATGATATCACATGGGGTGTGTTTGCTAATAGGCAAACCTAAGTGCCCCTAGGCATTTGCCTAGGTGCATCAACCCAAAGATTTGTTTGAATATTATTTATTTGTTTAGCATAAAACATTCATAATAATATTATTATGAATGTTTTATGAAAGAATGCATTCACTTCAGTTCATATTTAAAAACTAATAACAACGGCTGTTCAATGCCACAGCTTAGCGAACTAATAATTAACAAAAATTTAGTATCTGTTTATTCAAATATTTACATTATTTTATTTATGCATACCATTACCGAACTGTTCTGTTGAATGAGGTTTTTCATTATAGAAACATTATTTAAGATTCACGCTAAAACATAACAGACTAAAAGGATTAGTCATATTCCCAATAGAATTAGATAAAACAGTGAAAAAGGACTTCAATGCAATCCATCGTAGATGCATTTGCTAAGAAAGGAAGAGAAACCTGTAGTGGTTTGTTATATTTTATCTATAATTCTTTTACACATGACAAGAAATATACATAATTTGCGAAAAAACAACAGGTAATTTAATTCGGACACACAATTTTAATGGATCTGGGTTTGTTGTCTTTCATTTTTCGTGTCCCCAGTAAACTAGGCTTTTGCTGTATCTCACTGAGGATATATAGCATGAAAAAAAAAATCCATACTTCTTTCCAATTTTGGATTATGTATAATCCCGTTGCACATTCTCATCAATCTGACAAACAGTGACACTCAATTACATATGTATACATCACGCGAAATCAAACTCCCCACACATCATCACTCCAGACACACCAAAATATTCATCCCACAATATACCGCACACAATCATAAAGTAAAAAAAAAAATTTATACGAAAATATAAATATAAAAAAACAAAAAGCACCACACTCAAGAGCTCACACAAACCTCTACCACAAGTCATTCCTTTTGCAAGCCCAAGCACTCAAACTCCTGTCGCAATAACAACCACGCTCCGATCGACTGCCTAAACTGTTTTCCTCCCTTTACCTTTATTGAATTCAGCGCCCCATTGTATGTCATGGGAGTTAAATAGGCATATTGCCTTTAGGCAAAAGATGTTTTAACTCTAGGGATGGTGATCAGTTGCCATGCGTGTCATATGTTTCTGCTGAGTCTGCATCTTCCCTTCCTCTCGATGATAGTGCCAGATGTAGATAGTATGCGAGAAATACATCAACATCCAAGGTCATCATTTGAAACATTCTTTTAATGACATATTGGGAGAGTTGTAAGATGCAAACTTCCTAGGGGTACCTTCTCTATAAATACGGCACTGACCACCATAATCTATTTGAGAAGTATTTGCTCACCGTACGGCCATACTCCTTTGAGATTAAGTAAACTCGACATGACACAAGTGGAATATAATTTGACAATCTCATTTTATAGCTTTGAAACACACGAAAGTAGACACAAAGTCCCAGCCTTAACTGTACATGTTTTCAATTTTTTTTTGTTACTTAAAAATCCAGAAACAAAAAAGTCAATCCAATGCTGTAAATATAATATAACTATTAAATAAATGAATGCAAAAGGCAACCACTTCAGCACTTACCGGGCACTTGTCACAAAAACGTCCCGAGTACCTTCCCTCGTCTCCCATGCCACACACGCACTGCCCGCAGATACAGTCTCCGTGCCCACTGCACACCTCACCACCTCCTGAAATATGCAAACACCATTATATAAAGTTATTATTTAATAGTTCTATAGACCATTTCGATTACTGCAAACAGCTTACTCCCGCATGTAAAAGTTAGTTTGTTATTAACCTTTGCAAGAAAAGGGATGTTATTTTCCTTCCTGCGCTGAAAAAAAATCCACGCATTCCGTGCTGTGTATTCAATATACATGTAAAAATGAGCGATTTAAAATCGGAAAAATAAAAATATTCATAGCCAATCGCTTAAATTAATTAAATTTGAAGTCAGAAGTGATAATAATTGAAATTTAATTGCTGAAAACATGAAAAAAATATTGGCCAACGTTCACAAAACGGGCGAAGCGACCACCTCAAACGAAAGCCCGGGAGCTACTGAAGCGAGTAAACTGAGATTCTATTTCTTGCGTTCCCATATACCAAAGTAGAGTGAGAGTGAGACGTGAATAGTGTCGTTTCCTCCCCCATAGCGGTTTTTTATAATGAATATACCTACGTCACACACTGGCACACGTTTGATTGTATTGGTGAATTTATTCCCGATTTTCAAAAAATATTTCTGATATCTCCGATAAATGCTAATTATTATTAATATTATTTTTTTCATTCAATGTGTAAATGTATTACGGAGGAATACCTAAAATCTGAACCCAGTATTTATTTATAGAGATATTAAAGTTTTTAGAAGCAATGTGCACTAGTTACACATCACAGGGAAGGAAGGGTTAAAAAGGCCATAAGTAAAAACTAGACTGGAATCTCAGGAATAAAATTCCAAAGGGAATCAAACCAGTATTCCCCAGGCTGCAAGACAGGCATCTTTCCAATTAGACTACAGATGTCAACATCAGATAAGTGAATTGTGGTACTTACCAGGTGGTATACAGGTGTCATTGGTGGCGCGGCAGTCGCAGGCATTGCCCGTCCAGCCCTCATTGCACACGCACCCGCCGCACACGCACTGCCCTCGTTCCTCGCCCGAGCACAGCAGTCCATTGTGACGGTCGCACGAGAAATTGTCACACTGGCAATACTTGCCAGAGACGCGCTGCACAGAATACATACTCCATTTATGAACAGGAAAAACAATAATTAATATAATATTGTGAAAGATTAAATAAAATTTGACAAAAATATTAATAATCTTCTGTATGGAAGGCAGTAGCCATACTAATTGTAAAATATAGCATAAGCATATGTCAAATTAGAAAAATTAGCTCAACAATATGAACGTGGCTATAACCGTGCTTGGCCTGTGCTGTACGGATTAATTATGCGGGTAATTGTATCATTGGCATTGAAATTGTTTAAAGTCAAAATTGACCTGACTTCCCAGGTATAGATATATATATCTACGATATCTCTATATGAGTGAGTTTGGTGTCTATCCATGGCTTTATCGTATTCAGTTTCTGCTGGGCATGCTCGGGTATACCTCCTTGAGCGTAAGAAGAGATCTGCGTCTCCTGGTTTACGTCGTCAGACTCGTTCGAGGAGTTGTGAGCCGTCCAGCATTACTACAAACATTAGCGTTAAATGTTCCTAACAATTACACTAGACTGCGCCGGCAAGAACTGTTCTCAATAACATACGCAAGATCGGGTCTTCCAGCTGCTATGCCTGTTGGAAGGGCCTTAACACTTTTGAACGGGACTGCTTCGGATATTGACATATTTCATATCACATTACCAAAAGTAAAAGTAAAATTTCTTCTAAGATTGAGCGCGTTAGAAAGCACTCATCAACGTGACTTTGAATATAATTGTATGTTTGTGTGTATAACACATCGATCAATAAGTCCCTGGACTAACCAACAGATGGCGCCTCTAATAACAAATTCATACCATTATCAGTTAGTACCAACCTTTAGAAGTTACAAGTCAAAATTTCATGACATTCTGTCATTGAGTTACAGTGGTTTTAGTGATGCTACTTCTGCTATTTTCAATGGAAAAAATCGAATTTCCGAAATGCATCGCTCTTGAACGAGACTATGTTGATGAATAAAGAAGAATTTTGGCAAACAAATGTTGTTTTAGTAGTTAGTCCCATGACTTATTGATCGATGTGTTATATGTATGCATATACATTATTTTTTTTATATTCTATATAATTTTTCTTTATCTTTAATGTTAACATTTCTTGTATTTTTCAAAGTAATTGGGCTACGCCTGTTTTGAGAAAATAAATAAATAAATTGTAACAAATTTGCAATAGCTAGATTTTAAGAAAACAGGTATCAAACCTCATCAGCGTTGGGCCTCTTCTCACACTCGCACTGTCCGCAGACGCAGTTGCCACGGCCAGAGCAGTCTACGCTGGTGACGTTGTCGGGCCGGCAGCCGCTGGTGATGGCCGCGAAGCTGCCGTGCGCATCCTGTGCCGAGCACTCGCAGTGTTGCCCAAAGTGCAGTGGCTGACACTCGCAGATACCACATGCGTATGTGCCATACCCGTTGCACACCGGGGAACGAATTTCATAGTTCTGGAAAGTAACTCTTCATTATACATATATATCATAACATTTATCAACAATTTAATTTTAAAGCACTATTTAGTGATCTCCATTTTGCTATATGGAATGGAGACCTTTTTCATATAGACAGTGACAGTGTACAGAAGTTAATAGATGGCATTCAAATGTCGAATGGGAATACATGCGAAGTGCTGTATGCTAATGACATGGTGGTGTTGGCAGTGAATGAAAATGAATTTATTTATGTTATTTAATTAACGACATAACGTGAACACAAATCCTCTAATTTATTCTGAAATGGCTAATCATTGTCACTGTGAAAACCATACATTTTCTATCGATGATGCCAAATTCTTACTTATCAGTAGTAACGGAAATAAATTGGACAGATAAGAGGCCTTAGACATTTCTAAGACAGCGCATCGAGGTGAACATCTGGCAAACAAATATATACCAAGAATCTCTCGGGGTCGTCCCATGCCTCCCTCAGCCCCCAGTCCCCAACCCGAATGTTTACCGATAGAAGCGTGTATGTCGGTACCAGTTCAAACAGAATTCAGTCTTGTTTATGCTACCCTAATGATGAGGTGAAAGCCTTGAAACCGGTAGGGTTATACCGTTAAAAAAAAGTGGAATAAACAGTGTTTGATAAAATAAATTACAATAAATTCACTTTATCGGTTTGTCATATTCCTTATTAAAACTGACTAAAATATTTTTTTTTATTAATTGCATTGAAAGGAAAAAAGTTAAAAGCTTCCCCGCAATCGATTGGTAGATTAGGATTGACAGTTTGGGTACCCCTGTATTATACGAATTAGCAATTAAAAAATATGTGATTCGCTATACTGAGGTGTTTTGGAACGTTAGTTTCCATGTTAGAGAGCTATCACTCATAGTTTTATTTCGTTATAAAAGATCCTTACCGGGTTTCCTGGCCTCTCGCAGGCACAGTCGCACAGCATCTCCAGATTGATCACGAGGCTCTCGTTGATGCCCACGGGGTAGATCTGGAACACCTGGTTCCACTCCCGAGGGTCTTCAGGACAAGACGTCACCATTATCTCTGCGATGAATTCTACCATGTCTCCAACCTACAAAGGACAATATGTTATGTTATTGTGGTTGGCCCCTATCCTGACTCGAAAGACAATAAAGATACAGTCACGAATATAGTCCACATTTACACACCTCACTTTACGGAAGAGATGCGTTCCTAAAAAGTTGTTTGTAAATCGAAATTCTGTATTTTAAATTATTTTTTTCCATATAAATATAATACATATTAAATGTGCATATGATCCATAAAAAAAATCAACTAAAACTCTAAGGCTGAGGCCACACCAAAGTGCTTCGTTAGGTGCTAAGCTAACGTGACTCATATACTAGGTGACTTCATGCCTGGCCACACCAAAGTGCTTCGTTAGGTGCTAAGCTAACGTGACTCATATAGTAGGTGACTTCATGCCTGGCCACACCAAAGTGCTTCGTTAGGTGCTAAGCTAACGTGACTCATATAGTAGGTGACTTCATGCCTGGCCACACCAAAGTGCTTCGTTAGGTGCTAAGCTAACGTGACTCATATACTAGGTGACTTCATGCCTGGCCACACCAAAGTGCTTCGTTAGGTGCTAAGCTAACGTGACTCATATACTAAATGACTTCATGCCTGGCCACACCAAAGTGCTTCGTTAGGTGCTAAGCTAACGTGACTCATATACTAGGTGACTTCATGCCTGGCCACACCAAAGTGCTTCGTTAGGTGCTAAGCTAACGTGACTCATATACTAGGTGACTTCATACCTGGCCACACCAAAGTTCTACGCACAAATTCATTTGACATTTGGGAGCGGTTGAGTCAACAAACTATGCCACTCTCAAAACTAACTAATTTCATTACAACTTACCATCTTTATTTACTTTCTGTGCAACTTCATTCCAAAGTGATTTTATTACAGGTACATTTTTGTATAATTTGTTCGATGTGTTCCACAAAGGCTCCCTTTTATACACAGCTGTTATTAAAACTTCCGCCACCTTGTAAAATACCGGTGACACAATAAAATTAACCAACACGTCTGTTCGCTAGGAGATTCACTCGATGACTAATCGTCATGTAGTGTGGCGCGAAGCGTGCAGTGTGGCCATTGCGATAGTATGCGGTGCATTGGTTCGCTAGGATATGTCGCCTAACTCGCAGCGTAGCTCTAAGCATCAAGCGAGGCTCCTATCTGTGTGGCCGAGGCCTTAGAGGGTAGTTTGATAAAAAAAAAGTAAATACATTTTATGGAAAAAAAAATTTTATTTTCCAACAGTCTCCTTTGAGGACGTTTGGTCTGGCGATTTTCCAATTTTTTCATCCCGTCTGAAAAAAAGGTTTTGTCAAATTCTGCAAAATAGTCATTTACTGCGCGATGACATCCTGGTTCAATGAAAACAATTCTTTCCACCGAGCCAATTTTTTAATTTCAAGAAATCGTTTTCTCATCGTTGCGGCAAATGTCAAAGTGATTGATTGAGATATTCATAAACTTGGTCGTCGATGGCAGTTTTTCGAGTAAAAAGTGTGAAATTTCAGTATATTACTAAGAAATGTTCATACACATTTAGCAGGTTTTGACGTTTTATATCACAATTAACATCAATTCTGATACTACTATACTTTTGTCTTGATTCATTACAATTCTAGCATTTTTGTACGAAAAATTGGTTTTTTGTTAGTCAAAAGTAATAAAATTCATTCCAACTGGAAAATATTGACGCAAAATATCGAAATTTCGCCAAATTAGAGGTTTGGGACGAAAAACACGAAAACACGTTGAGCAAATATTAATTCTGTCGTGATTTTGTACATATATTCGTAAACTTGGTCGTCGTTGACAGTTTTTCGAGTAGAGTGTGAAATTTCAGTATATTACTAAGAAATGTCCATACACATTTATCAAACGTTAACTATGCGTCGCATCTGGTCAAAATTTTAACAGAGGTCGCTTGAGGAATGAAACTTGCTAGCAGTGATGAAGTGGCGCCATCTTGTGTAAATTACCAAAATTTTCAGACTGTCTTCGTAGAACAAAAATATCTGTTTTCAATACCTAAAAATTTATGAACTTTTCAATGTTTTGCACGCATGAACTACGTACACGACCAAACGTATTACTAACCTTCAGCCCATCGCACTTGCTAGTTGGCTCCAGCACACTTCCGCCCAGACAGGACGAATAGTACGTCACACGTACAGCACTTGTCGAGTTGTCCTTCATCTCCACGGAAGAGGATATTTTCTGCAATTTCAGCCAATATATTATTAAATCATTTAGTCATTGCGTCAACTGCTTCCCTCTATCCACATCTCCACTCCGCTTCACTGAAGAGAGCCATGGGATAAGATGTAGAAACACAAATAGTAGAGACTATTATAATTAGTGGAATAACAAACCAATTTATTAAGTATTACATATTTTTTCATCATTGTGAAATGTGAATAAGTCACTTTTCGAAATAAAAGGGACTCACGCTGTACTGCTCTTTGACGAGATCCACCACGTTGCTGGAGTCAGCGGATAGTGTGCCGGCCGAAGATCCCTCGATGTGCTCTTTCAAGCGCTCGTACACCGAGATTTGCTCCGCTGTCACGGCGAATATCACATTTATCGCATTCTCTTTCACCTGAAAACAGAATCACATTTAAAACTAATTCCATTACACACACTATCGCCTGTTCTGTAATGACATGTAACAAATGGCACCACAAAGTGAAACTATAGTCTTTTTGAAGATTCAAGGAACTATAGGTTTATTCGTTAAGTGGTATCTACCACACAAATGAATGAAACTCCGTGAATGTGCACATTGAACATCCGAGTGAGTCGAACCTGTTTAAAACAATTTCATTACAATACAGAATAAATGTTGCAAAATTGACATATTTCGAGGCATATCCAGAAAGTAAGTGTACTGAATTTTTGTAGGTTACAATTTTTTTTATTTAAACAAAAAAATTACGTGTTTACCGTAGTACATATGTAAGCTATTTTTCGACATAGTCACCATTCCTCTCAATGCAGGTGGTGAAGCGGGGTATCAACTTTTTGATGCCTTCCTCGAAGTAGTTTCCCGCCAACCCCTCCGTCCACTTCTCCACCTCCTCCTTTATCTCCTCGTCGGTTGAAAACCTTTTTCCACCCATGTGCAGCTTTAGGGAGGTAAAGAGATAGTAATCTGAAGGTGCTAGGTCAGGGGAATGCGCGGGATGGTTCAGGACATCCCATTTAAACGAGGCGAGCAGTTCCTTCGTGGCGTTGGGCGTGTGTGGTTTGCATTGTCGTGCAGCAGGCAGACTCCCTTTGTCAGCATGCCTCTCTTCTTGTTCTGAATCGCCCTCCGCAATTTTTTTAGGGTCTCACAGTATCTTGCAGAGTTGATGGTCTCCCCTTGAGGCATATATTCAATTAAAATTATGCCTTGACAGTCCCAAAACACGGATGCCATGATTTTCTTGGCTTAAATTGTGGTTTTGAACTTTTTGGCGGAGGGTGAAGAGGTGTGACGCCACTGTTGAGACTGGCTTTTGGTTTCAGGCGTGTAGTGTGCAACCCAAGTTTCATCTCCAGTAACGATGGAGCAGAGAAATTCATCTACATGGAGTTTGCAGCGCCTCAAAAATTCTTGCCTTTTTACAAAATTTCGCACTTGGCGGGAGATTGGTTTGACATTTTTCACGAAACGTGTTGTCGCGACACTTCTCAACGTACTGACCTCGAACGGAGGGGAAGGGACAGGCTACACGGAAGTGTAGCCAACATGTCGAAAATAAAATCCGTCCGGTCGTGAGAGCCTCAGTACACTTACTTTCTGGATACCCCTCGTAAATGTTAAAAAGTATCGAACATTTTTAGTCTGTGTAATTGCTAAAATAAAAATGCACCGCATAATTAACTCTTAAATTCCGAACGATAAACATATGCGTAAGTGGTCATTACCTCCGATATATGGGGAATAATTAATTACCTTGAAAGTATTTTAATAATGTTTAGCATTCTTTGGCAGCTAACACATATGAGTTAAAAAAAAAACACTTTAATGATCACTTATTTGTTATAGTTCGGAAATTCTAGGACGAGTCCTGTGACAGCTCACAAATTTGCCCCAATACAACCTTGTAACGATGTTCAGTAGTTTTAATTATTTTATCAACTTTAATATAAGCCTCAATTCTAATAAATAGCAAGTTATTTAGGTAAATACATTACATAAGGTTGTATTGGGGCAAATTTGTGAGCTGTCACAGGACTCATCCTAGAATTTCCGAACTATAGGTACAGATTTATTTATTTATGATTACACACGTAATACTATGGGTGAAGTTCTACTGAGTTGTTCTGGGCTGCAGATAAGAATTCCCATGATGGTGGACATTCAACCTTCAATAGGAGGCAGTGCTTTAAGAAAACTAAATAATGTTTATCTCACCTTGAGGTTGACCTGAGAGATGCTGGGGTAGTCCTGCAGCGAAGAGTGTGTGTACATACCGCTTCTGTCCAAGTGACACTTGCCGTCGTTGGGCTTCACGATGCCTCCAAGCTGAAATATGCGAGACAAGACATATTAACACATTTTTTGCGGGAAACGATAAAACTCGTTCTATCCCGTTTTATAATAGAGAGCGGGAGACGAGTTTACTCGTTTTGGTTTGCCAAGCGGTGGTATGCGGGAAACTTGTAAACACGGTCGCCAAATGGGGTGGGAACTGCGCGTTATCTATTGTAAGGGGTACCTAACGCATCTACCTGTTGATACAATGAGGTTGGGTGATAACAACACAAAAGGCAAAATAAAAATAATAGCGGTTATGTTTACAAAAAAATATGTTTCAATGATAACAAATCGGGATCTTGTTTTAGCATTGTTGATCGTTTCTCTAGTGACTCTAGTGTACTGCTTTCGTCCGGAAGCCTTAGTATCGTGTTTCTGAGTTCATTCTGCTTTTACGAAGTATTTTATTTTGTTTTGAATTATCGAATTTTCGTAGAAAATACCTAACTATCGTGGTGTATTTGTTCAAAAACTTTTTTTACTTCGCCACTTTTTACTGCCACTGTTTTTTTTGTGATAAACTATTTTTGAAAGTTAATTTTATTGTCCCTGAACATGAATCAGGATGCAAACGAGAGTGATGATGAATTGTTTGCTGACAATTTATCTAATTATTCCTGCCAAAGCGACATAGAAGATTTTTCCGATTCCGAGGATGACGATGATAGTGAAGAAGATATTATTCCTCTGCCATCAACTTTTTCCCGAAGACGAATTTATAAGATTCTTATAAGATCTATTGAAAATTTCGTAATTATATTGTAATTTTATGTGAATAAAATAATTTTGATGGTGAAAGAGTATAGTATTTTTTTCAATGTTTACCTAGAATGTAGTAATTTTGTGTGAGTAAAAAATAGAGCAACCCATATTTTGCATAATAAAGATATAGATAGTTCTATTCTTAGTAAGATACAAAAAGTTTTTCGAAAAAATACTAATTAGTTTGAGAGATATGGTTTTTTTACGAAAGTCTAATTTTGGCGCAAAAAAGTCTAAAAGTACCCGCATTGCGTCATCACTTGTCGCGAAAAGTACCCGATTACAATGTGTTAACTACCAACATTAAGTATGTTCAATCAAATTAATTTACTTGAGATGAACTGTAAGCTGGTGGCAAGCAAATTTACATTATTATTGTATTAATACAGTAAAAATGTATATTTCAAATGAATGTAGACACATACATACCATCACAGATGCACACTGTATACTGTTTAATCTACAGTGAAGTCTCAATCATAACTTGAGAACATGGGTCCGTAACGTAAGCGCATGGTTTCGTCCTACCACGAGAGAACAAGCGCGCACTTCCACAAAGGTTGAAGTTATTGCTCACGCTCCATGCGCTCACATTACGGTTGAAACTACGAAATTACTTACAAACAATCCCTGATGATGAAAGTGCAAAGTTTTTAAAACATCATCATCATAAAAACTAAACACTAACAAAATAGTAATAAATTTTGTACAAATTTGTCATAGGTTTGTGAAATAAAAATCATGTGGTTTCTAATTTGTCGGTGGTATGCTGATTTCAAACACGGTCGTACAGACACAAATGATGCTGAATGCTCTGGTCGTCCAAATGAGGCTGTTACACCAGAAAACATAAAAAAAAAACCTAAAAATCGTGATGGAAAATCGCAAAGTAAAGTTACGTGAGATAGCTGACATCCTGAAGATATCATTTGGTAGTGTTTACACTATTTTGTGTGAACATTTGGTCATGAAAAAGCTTTTTTTGAAATGGGTGCCGCGTTTGCTCACAATCGAACAGAAACAACAACGCATCGATGATTCAGACCGCTGTTTGGCACTGTTTACGCGAAATAAACAGGAGTTTTTGCATCGGTATGTGACAATGGATGAAACTTGGATCCACCACTATACTCAGGAATCAAATCGGCAGTCAGCTGAGTGGAGAGCAGCCGGTGAAAGTCGTCCGAAGCGACCAAAAACTCAACAGTCAGCCGGGAAGGTTAAGGCCTCCGTATTTTGGGATGCGCATGGTATAATATTCATCGATCACCTTGAAAAGGGAAAAACCATCAAAAGCGAATATTACATAGCGTTATTGGAGCGTTTGAAGGCAGAAATTGCAAAAAAACGGCCCCATATGAAGAAGAAAAAATTCTCTTTCATCAGGACAACGCACCGTGTCACAAGTCGATGGTAACGATGGCCAAATTGTATGAGTTGAACTTCGAATTGCTTCTGCACCTACCGTATTCTCCAGATTTGGTCCCCAGCGACTATTGGCTGTTCGCAGACCTCAAAAAGATGCTCCAGGGAAATAGATTTGGCACCAAGGAAGAAGTGATTGCCGAAACTAACGCCTATTTTGAAACCAAAGATAAATCGTTCTACACGGCTGGCATAGAAAAGTTAGGAAAGCGTTGGAATGAATATATCACTTTTGAAGGAGACTATGTTGATGAATAAAGAAGAATTTTGGCAAACAAATATTGTTTTAGTTGTCAGTCCAGGGAATTATTGATCGATGTGTTACACCATGGAATTTTAAGGTTAAAAATTTGCATTTAGGCCGGACTATGGATTTGGACTCTTAATTTTTACAGGTCATCACTGAGAACAGCAGGAAGAATTGATCCCTGAAGATAAAAGTTCTCAATTAGGCCACAGACGTCGTCAATGGGAATTACACAAGCCAATATTATAGTGAGGATAAGTGAGAGTCAAAGTTACCCTTCCATCTCCGGCGTAGTGGAAGCCTGCATCGGTCGAGAAGACCAGCAGCCTACGAGCTTTCTCCCTCCAGCCGATCTCTCCGCGGCAAACCACGGCCTGCATGATGGCGTCGAATCCTCCCTCCGGAGCGTCCAGGTTACCTGACACAGCTGCATTGCGTACTTCACCCTACGTACATCATATAAGGTCATTCAATTAATTATTAAATAAAATTATCTATTTATTGAAAAAAGTCAACAAAAGAATTTGTTCTGTACTCTGTACTCTATGATTATAAATTATAATCAATATTTTATTTACAGTGAGATAAAAAATAAATTACCACAATAATGAATTATTTGAGGTATTTAATTATAAATGCTTAATGATTATTTTATTATCCCAGATTACAAGATATAAAAAATAAATTACCACAATAATGAATCAATCAGGTATTGGAATATAAATGCTTAATGATTATTTTATTTTCCCAGATTACAAGATATAAAAAATAAATTACCACAATAATGAATCATTTGAGGTATTTGAATACAAATGCTTAATGATTATTTTATTTTCCCAGATTACAAGATATAAAAAATAAATTACCACAATAATGAATCATTTGATTATAAATGCTTAGTGATTATTTTATTTTCCCAGATTACAAGATGTAAAAAATAAATAAACAAATTAACCTAATCAAAAGCAAATTAAAATAAAACAATTTGGTGCGGTGTCAGCAGGAATGGGAAGAATTAAGGTTATGTATCGGATAGAATTCATTGGAAAGGAAAGATGAACACTTAGAAATAACAAAAAAAAAGCATAAAATTTCAACTATTTTACAAGTCATAACAAAAAAAATGTATACATACGAGTACAGGTGGGACAAAATTAAGTCACCTATTGAAAAGAGATGTCATTTTTAAACTTTGACATTTCCTGTAATTTTTTTCCGTTGTAAAGTAGAATAGCACGAAATTAATCATAAATAAATACAACAACGTGCGTAAATTCTTATTATTTTTGTGTTAACTCAACGAGAATATCGAAATGGATCGATCGGAGCGTGGTTGTTATTGCGACAGGAGTTTGAATACTTGGGCTTGCAAGAGGAATGACTTGTGGAAGAGGTTTGTGTAAGCTCAGTGATGTATCATCTACCTTCGTACCATAAGATACATCTCAATTTTAAATCAATTTTTCTTTGTAAAAAGGTGTGTTTTATGGTCTGAAAAATATAATAATAATACATCTCTATGACATGTGTTTCTACCTCCTATTTCGAGGCTTTTTTCAGAAGGAATATAATTATAGTTCGAAAAATCTAGGATGAGTCGTATGACAGCTCACAAATTTTCCCCAATACAACCTTGTAACGATGTTCAGTAATTTTAATTATTTTATCAACTTTAATATAAGCCTCGATTCTAATAAATAGCAAGTTATTTAGGTAAATACATTACATAAAACTAACAATAATGACAAATTAATACATCTTGTCACAAATTAGCAAAAATGTGGCAGTTTGTTAAAATCAAATAATATTTGGTGACGTTTGTCAAAAGTCACTACGTTAGTCCGCATTGGCTAGGGATGGGGTATTCGATAATGGGATTTTATAAAATCGATTTTAATTAAATGTTCGTAATTAATATTAATTCATAGTGGATCTTGGCCTATTTAAAGATACATACAATACATTAGAAAGTCAGTATAATGAAAATTAGGAATTAAAACGTTAGTTTAGAGAAAAACAATTTTTCGATTTGTAAAAAAGCTATTCGATTTGTAAAAAAAAAAAACGATTTTACCCCATCCCTTTGAGACATGACGTATTAAACGTCGCACGGTTCATCCTAGACTTTCTGAAGTATAGTGGAATAACAAAGTAATTTTATATTAAATATTTTGATATTGAGTTACACAAAGTTAAAATTTGATAAACAGCACATAAATTTGAAACTTGTTACCTCTCTGTAATAGAATGGATGCCATACAAGTTATAATATTTAATTTTTTTATACAAGAGACTGTCTTCCCAATTTCCATAATATTTAAACATTCATGAAAACAAAATTAAACATTAAATCAATTCCCAATGAGGGTAATATTACCTCAATTTTTAAAGGGGTATTGATATGTATCCATAAGTATTAGGGGATGTTAGAGCTTTTTTCTGTCTTAGTTTTATTCTAAATCTTGAGTTATACAACCTTAATCAAAAAGTTTTAGGACTTTATTCATAAAATCGAAAATACAAGTTTATTCATCAAAATCTATATGTTCCACTTCAAAGTATTCCCCATCGACGCAGCGCACTTACGCCAGCGCTTGATCTAATCCTCGAAACACCGCTGGTACTCAATTTTCGGTATGTCCATCAGAGCCGTCTTTGATTTTTTCATGACATCCTCTCGGGTGCTGTAACGCGTTCCGCGAAGCGGTTTTTTAAGTCGGTTGAACAGGAAAAAGTCGCAGGGAGCCAGATCAGGTGAATTCGAAGGCTGCTGGATAATAATCGTGTTGTTTTTGGTCAAAAACTCATGGAAATCATGTCTTTCGCGATTTCAACGCGGTCCTTTTTTTGCATGAAATTGAGGTCTTTCAGCACCAGTTTTGCAGCGACACGTCTGAGGATCAAATCACTAACCAAAATGTCTTGAGCCGATCCATAAGCGATGTTCAAGTCCTCTGCCAGCTCTCTGATGGTCGTTTTGCTGTTTTCGGCCAACATTTCTTCGATTTTATCGATGTTTTCATCGGTTTTCGAGTGCCACTGCGTTCGTCATCCTCGATAGACTCACGACCACTTCCGAAGCGTTCGTGTCACCGCAAAACACTTCTCCAACATTTCCAAGGTCTGCGGACCGTTAAATCCGTTTTTCACACAAAATTTAATGCAAACTCGTTGATGCACAGTTGATGCCATTTTCAAACTTGTAAAAAATCGAAAACACGCACAAAGGTAGATGTACTCAGTACAGCGTAACTTTTACAAATGTCAAGCTATGACGCTGAAATTTGGAGGGAAGTGCCAATGATAGATGTGGTAACCTAACAAAAAAAATAATTCCAATCGGGTGACTGACAGCACCACACGGTGGCCGGTCCTAAAACGTTTTGATCAAGGTAGTATATGCTCTATTGGGGGTGGCTCTTCTATTACAGCAGCTGTAAATTACTTACCTGGTTGAATAGCAGGCTACTTTAGATTTAAAGATAGCTGTAAAAGTGTAATTTTTACTAATTAGCTTAAAAAATGGCAAACTTTACACCACATAAAGCTAGTGTTAATATTATGTTATGATATAACTAAGCATAAAACATATAGTTAAATTTTTATATAATAGAAATCAGTAAATCATAGAAATGATAACCCGATGCATTTTAGTATGATTATAAAGGACACAGCTAAGTGTTGTAAAAGAGTTGTATGACTTACGGCAAACTGATAGGTGTCGGTGTTGAGGGACATGACGTTATGGTACCCGTACGGGGCGGCGCAACCCGTACACGGCTCCAGCAGACTAAACACAATCCGACATTACCAACTGACACACACCATAGGCCTGACAATCGGTAGAGTGGCGTAGCGACTGCTCATTCCCCCCATATACAAGTGACCGGTATGGGGTGAGGCAATAGGGGTAACAGAGACCAGCATATCAAAAATGACAATAATACCAATTCTTAAGTTGATCACTGTCAACTCGACTGGGTTAGGAAACAAGCATAGATAAGATAGAAAATGATTAAATTTGAAAAAATTCTAACAATAAATGAAAATTAAAGTGACTGGCCTATTTTGTTTTATAAAAACATCAAACTGTACTTAATACAGTGCTTACCAATCTTATATAGTAAAATATTTTACAATCTGTGGATTAAATCTAACATAAGAACTTAACAAGAGTCGATCATCCTGATATGTTGGAAACCACCGACTTTTTAAGGACCAAACTTCAAACAAGATTGAAAAGATTTCAAAGTTGTTGCCATGTTTATAAATTTACCCCAAAAGCCTAAAATGATTTCGCTACATCATAGCTACCGATTCTCGCCAATATACCTTGACCCCTTTACTTAAAAATATAAACAAACCATAAACTTCAATATGACTAAATAAAAATACATTCATAATATATATTTAAATAAAATACAAGATCAATCATTTTTCAAAAATAAATAGAATACATGAAAAAGTACACAATAGTTGAAGTCTGCTATGGAACTAAAGTAAACAATAGTTGAAGTCTGCTATGGAACTAAAGCCTACAGTACACGACAGAAGAGACAGTGTTTTAATTATCAATTTAAATGAGAATAAAAGGGTTCAAAATAGTCAATTTCACACAAAAAATTAATGTTACAAATCATTTCTATAAATTATCAACAACGCAAACGCCCCCACATGTTGAATGTAACTTTTCCATTTGCTTTCCGAACATATTTCCAGAGATTCACAGAACACCGCCATTCTGGAATGTTCCAACAGTGAACGACTATAAACAAGTCCCTTGTTTATATTAGTAAAATTTAAATTCATTATAATAATGTCTTGATCAGTGCGGTGTTTGGTGTTTTTTGGATACGCATTAACTGTTCAATGCAAGGTATTACTGTACTGAGTGAGTTGGAATATTCTTTGTTAATTCATTCCATTATTGAAAATTGAAAAGTAAAGACCTAAAATAAAAAATTATACCGCTAACGAGAAATAAAAAAAAAAACAACGCATTTTCAAATCTCCCGCCATGTTGGGACTTCTGTTGGTGAGTTTTCTGTGGTTTTCTCACCAATTATGTACAAACATATACAAATGCAAGAAAGTTTCAAATCAAACGGCCGCATTACCACCTTCCCACTCAACATAAAACTTGTTTATTGAATATTATTATTTTTTTCTAAATTGATTACTTTCTGTTTGTATTGTTGACCCCTTCTGGCTTATCGTGACACGTATGATCGCAGATTGCATTCAGCTGTATCTGGTCGATGGGGTATGCCAGCGGGGTGTGTGGAATAAAGCAGGTCCCCAGCTAACAGTTTGACAAGATTGCCCGGGTGCCAAACAGACATATAGACTTTGGGATTAGGTCACCAGTAACAACTATGATTGACATTTGCGTGATGCGATAATAAATTCTGAGACAGACACAGAGTATCAAAAGTACATCTCAAATAATGGGATAAATTACTCACGTAAACAAATATTTAACTCAGACATAACACAACAGTAGAAAAGGTATTTTCTGGAACCATTTTCAAAATTACGAAGTGGGAACACAAAAAACACGATCAATAAAATAAACAGTATTCTCCTTTTCTTCTGTTGGTTAAATGTTCTATAGACAGTTGTTCCATTATATTATAAATAGAGTTTTCAGGATATATAATATGTAAAATTAAGAAGGAACTACACTACTTTGACCCAAACCTGAAAAGCAAGACCAGATATATAATCATAGATATAAAAAGATAATAGAGAGAAAACATTGTGGTTAGAGTAGAGATCAACAAGACACTACGGATATAGCATACCACAACCATAGAGATACATCATCATGCAATTATATCAAGCAAGTACTCAATTCATCCGTGAAAGTGGAAAGTTTGCGGAGTGTGGGGATAAGGTAGCCAGGAATCAGAAGAGGGTGAACATCTGCTTTCACTGCGAGCAGATTGTGATGTTAGACTTACGGAGAATTGTGCAGTGTTTGTTTTAAGGGGCATGTGATTTCTGTATCCGTACGGTGCTTCACAATTGTCACACGGCATCTGCAACCTGAACCAAACACACAGCTCAGTAGGACATTCATGTGTGGCCGGCCGTGGTTCATCAAATTACATAAATACATCACGGCTATTCGAACATGTTGACTCGGAAGATGACAAAGGTGGTACGGAAAAAAAAAACTGATAAACCCATTGTGCAGTTTTATTTTTAATTCATTATATTTTAAACATGATGGTTCAACTCTAATCGTGCCATATAAGTTTAGAGTTAAAATTTGTTTGAAGTGAAATTAGTTTGTTAATTATAAGAACAATAATTCGGAATTTTCGCAATTTTCTAGGTCCAAAAATCGACTTCGTAATTAATTCTATTATTAATTCGAAAAACCATATATCGTAATGTCAACAGGTATTTATGAATCCTAATTCAAAATTTTCCACGGTTCCACATAGCTATCGAACGTGAGGGGTGAAACAAACAGTGTATTAGAAACCAGCGAACGGTTCAATTTCTGGGGCATCCCCTATATCCAAAGATTCCATAAATAAATATCTCAAGATTATTATCAGAAGTATAGGGATTTGAGTTTTCTTTCATATAAAATATTACTTATTTTAAAAAAATATATTTTAATTTAATAATTTCACAACTGTTAACACTAATTTGTCGAAAAGTTTGAATTGTAGATTATAATATCGTAATCAAATGTGTCACCAAATAAAAAAAAAAAACAGTGACATTAACATATTTGTAATACGCGTGCAAAAAAAATATAAACATTGTAATCTGTGTAAACAAGTGACCATGTCAAAATAAAATAACATAAGTGACAAATATAGTGTTTTTTTTTAACTTGTACGTGTTAGTTGCTCATAAAAAATAGTAGGATCTTTTATAATTGATTTTACCGTTTAATATGAGTATGTTATTATGTCTCTTTACTGTGGAAATATGTGGACAAAAGCTACATTATTTTAACTGTACGAAAAAATTGTCATGATGTTCCCAGGCATTGGGAACTGCTAGGAAAATTGTTACGATATTCCGAGCCGTTGGAAACTGCCATACAAATTGTCACGATGTTCCCAGCCGTTGGGAACTGCCAGGCAAATTCAAATTGTCACGATGTTCCCAACCGTCGGGAACTGCCAGGCTAATTCAAATTGTCACTATGTTTCCAGCCGTTGGGAACTGCCAGGAAAATTCAAATTGTCACGATGTTCCCAACCGTCGGGAACTGCCAGGCTAATTAATTTTTTTTTGGTTATCGTGTATTTCTTAATTTGAAATTATGTACCCTGATATTTTAATTAACGGTATTTGACTGTATATAGAGTTATTTCAGTGGGGAAGTTGTCAACCTAAAATTAAGTTTGAATTCAGGACATTCGACAGAGTTGAAAGTTTTTTTCTTCTTTAAGAGCAACCTAGAAGGCAGCACATGGTTTATATAACTGTCAGCAAAAGCCATTTCACTAAAAAATGTATGTATTTGAGACAAATGTCAATTGCATCTTTAACCTGTCCTTCCCTGTGTTGGGTATCTTCTACACGTTGCTTCTAATAACCATCAATATCTCTATAAATATTATAAATACAAGGTTAAGATTTTAGGTATTCCTCCATAATATATTTACGCATTGATTTAAAAAATAATATTAATAATAATCAGAATTTATCGACTACATCGAGGTGTTTTGTAAAGATCGAAAACAAATTCGCATTTAAACGCTGCGAGTGCCTCGTCTTGACGATAGGTGAATAGTATGCGGAAAGCGCGACACTATATTCGCATCTCACTCTTGCATACTAGACTGAATTGCGAGGAGCTGAATTGTCTCAACATCGCAAGCATAAGCGTAAGCGCCAGGGTATGCGACTGACGTTCCGCGCCACTAGTAGCTTCTAGGCTTGCAAATAGGTTAGACGTACGCCCGTTCCGTGAGCGTTGCCAGATGGTTTTTTAATGTTTTCAGCAAATAAATCTCAATTATTATAATTTTTAACTTCAATTATAATTAATTAAGGGGATTATCTATGAATGTTCCTATTTTTCCGATTTAAAATCGCTAATTTTTTATTGCGTACTCACTACCCAACACCGGAGCACGCATTTATTTTTATCACCGTAAGGGAAGGGTTAATGAATATATACAAACAGTCTCGCCATTTCTATGTCTGAAAAACTAATTAAAACCAAATTCATCCATCAACCTTCAAATAATGCTTAAAGCATAGTAAAAAAACACAAACATACTTGTACATACATAGATACCATCACGCCCTTTCCCTGTTGGGGTAAACAGAGAGTATAAAGCACCAGACTTTCTTATCTTGACACACATACACTTCATACAACACCTATGCTTTCTTTGACCTCTTACATTTCCTTCTTTCAAAACACCATTTACTTGATACCAAATTTTCCTTGTTCCTCCTCCTCCACACCGTCCTCTCACTTTTGCAATATATTTTTCTTTTATTAGTACAACACTTTTTCATTCATTTCCAAATCATCTCCGAAACTTCTTCATCCTATCAGCTTTAAGTTCACATTCATCTGTAATCACTTCATTCCGTATTCTGTCATACATTGTCACTCCATGTATTCTTCTCAGTTCACGCAATTCTACAAAATTTATTCGGCTTTTTTCAGTCTTGTTCCAAGTCCATGTTTCCCTCCCATACATCAAAATTGGAATTAAAATACTGCTGTGGACTATCATCTTGCCAGATTTTGTAATTAAAATACTGCTGTGGACTATCATCTTGCCAGATTTTGTAATTAAAATACTGCTGTGGACTATTATCTTGCCAGATTTTGATACTTTCCAGTTTGAATATACATGTTTTAGGCTAGACAATATATATCAGAGGTGGGCAAATGCAGCTCCGAGAGCCGCATGCGATTCCCAATGTCTCTTATAAAAATATAGATACTTTCTTTCCCCATTATACTTGTATTTTCACAATTTTCCTTTCTAAATGTTGTAAGTGACAAGATGCACATGTATGAATGCAACTGTCAAAGACTCAAGTACAGGTGTTGTGATTTCAATGCGTAGGGTGCGCAAACCACGCAAACCGTATTCTGCGCTATTTTTATATTTTCTTATATGTGTATTTCGATACTTTATATAGCAATTAAGATTTGTGCAGAATATGTAATAAATTAGAATTAGTGTATTTAATACTACGTGAGAACGTGACTATGGTGTGGCTCTTTATACATATGAAAATCCAGAATGTGTCAAAGACTCAAGTACAGGTGTTGTGATTTCAATGCGTAGGGTGCGCAAACCACGCAAACCGTATTCTGCGCTATTTTTATATTTTCTTATATGTGTATTTCGATACTTTATATAGCAATTAAGATTTGTGCAGAATATGTAATAAATTAGAATTAGTGTATTTAATACTACGTGAGAACGTGACTATGGTGTGGCTCTTTATACATATGAAAATCCAGAATGTGTCAAAGACTCAAGTACAGGTGTTGTGATTTCAATGCGTAGGGTGCGCAAACCACGCAAACCGTATTCTGCGCTATTTTTATACTTTCTTATATGTGTATTTTTTATACTTTATATAGCAATTAAGATTTTTGTAGAATATGTAATAAATTAGAATGAGTGTATTTAATACAACGCGAGAACGTGACTATGGTGTGGCTCTTTATACATATGAAAATCCAGAATGTGTCAAAGACTCAAGTACAGGTGTTGTGATTTCAATGCGTATGTGCGCAAACCACGCAAACCGTATTCTGCGCTATTTTTATATTTTCTTATATGTGTATTTCGATACTTTATATAGCAATTAAGATTTGTGCAGAATATGTAATAAATTAGAATTAGTGTATTTAATACTACGTGAGAACGTGACTATGCTGTGGCTCTTTATATATATGAAAATCGAGAATGTGGTTCTCGTTGACTTCATGTATGCCCACCCCTGGTATATATACTCGGATGAATTTAATATGCAAATAAAATAATAAAAACTGCACAATAGTTTTATGAAGTTGTTCCTTGTTTTTACTGAATTTTAATAAAAGTCGAGTAAATCTCTTGTTAATATGGTAAATAACTATTATTTGTGGTCACATCATCTTGATTCTGATGTTTTTAACTTGGGAGATCAACAAGTGAGTGATTTTAATGGGAGATGAAGCAAATTATTAACAAAATTCATATTATTAAGTCAGTAAAATTATTTCAAGTAGAAAAGGGAACAATTATTACATTCTGAAATGTAGACACAATTATGATTTAATGGGAGAAAGTTAAAAATAATGCTATGTTAAAATTTTTGAAAATTAAATAATAAATAAATAATTCTAAGAAAACAAAAATTGTGTTGTATTGTATTATTACCATTTCGTAGTATACAGTAAAATCTGGCAACTTTATTGAACTGTAGAAATCTACTAGAAAGATCTTAGGTGAAAACTAAACTGGAATAATTTTTAAGCACATTAGGTACCATCAAGGTGTATTTTTATCTTGGAAAATTTTTCCAAATTATAAAACAGGTTAATATTATCTAGACCAGGGGTCTCCAAACACCTTACATTGCCAAAATATCAATTTTTATAAAACACAAATAGGGCTATAAAATGATTCTATAATCTAAAACAAGAACAACATTTACATAGCTGAATTATCAACAAATAAAATGTTTTGAATGTTTTTTCTCTACATGTAGTGATTAATAAGATATTTAGATTATTTACCCCAATTTTCAAAACGCACCCACGCTGTCCAGACATGTTGACCCGATGTTGTTTGAAAGCTTGTAGCGTTGTCAATATTTATCACCAGATGATACCACTGCACACAATAGTGCATGTATAGTATTTGAATGTGTTGCCATATTTGAAATTACGTTACAGTTTCTGATTTATTTTTTTAAATCCCTAAATTAGTGTAACACCTGTGTTACAATGCCATGATAAGGGTTAAACAAGGATTCTAGTTTAGATTTTACTTAAGGCATGTTTAACTTCTTTTTCGTTGGTTGGAAGAGATTGTCACATGAAAATAAGCCTGCCAGGTTGTACTGTACGTAATAAAAGTGTAATACAATATATGCTGCTTATCATAAAATTTTATAGTGCTATTAAGCAACTAAAAAATAGCACTTGATAAAACTCTGCCCAATGAAGATTGTAGCAGATTTAAGCTGTCAAGACTGCGCTTGCTGAAATGCAAGAGTTTGCGCATATACGTCTTCTATCCACAAGATGGCTGAAAATCAAACTCAATCATGAGAGATAGCCTATTGTATTGGTAATGCCAAATAACATTAAAAATAAAGAAACGTGACATTAAAAATAACTAACTTTTTGGGAACAGTGGAAACATATGGCATGACCACTTTATCAACAAAGGAACCGAAACCCAGGCGGAAGTTGGAAGTGATGTTCTTCATGGAGTCGGAAAGTAGATCACCAAGTGCTGACAGCTTCTCCTTGTCATCCTCCATGGACTTGCTGAGGTCCATAAGGTAATACAGATCTACGGGATAGTCCTCTGCCTGCGCATACTTCACGCTTAACTTGTGCACTTCGTCTGAAATCAAATTCATTTTCATTTTAAGATAATAAAATTGAATAGTACGAGGCATATCCAGATAGTAAGTGTACTGAATTTTTGTAGGTTACAATTTTTTTTATTTAAACAAAAATATTACGTGGTTACCGTAGTACATATGTAAGCTATTTTTCCACATAGTCGCCATTCCTCTCAATGCAGGTGGTGAAGCGGGGTATCAACTTTTTGATGCCTTCCTCGAAGTAGTTTCCCGCCAACCCCTACGTCCACTTCTCCACCTCTTCCTTTACCTCCTCGTCGGTTGAAAACCTTTTTTCACCCATGTGCAGCTTCAGGGAGGTAAAGAGATAGTAATCTGAAGGTGCTAGGTCAGGGGAATGCGCGGGATGGTTCAGGACATCCCATTTAAACGAGGCGAGCAGTTCCGTCTGGCATTGTCGTGCAACAGGCAGACTCCCTTTGTCAGCATGCCTCTCCTCTTGTTCTGAATCGCCCTCCGCAATTTTTTTAGGGTCTCACAGTATCTTGCAGAGTTGATGGTCTCCCCTTGAGGCATATATTCAATTAAAATTATGCCTTGACAGTCCCAAAACACGGATGCCATGATTTTCTTGGCTGAAATTGTGGTTTTGAACTTTTTGGAGGAGGGTGAAGAGGTGTGATGCCACTGTTGAGACTGCCTTTTGGTTTCAGGCGTGTAGTGTGCAACCCAAGTTTCATCTCCAGGAACGATGGAGCGGAGAAATTCATCTCCATGGAGTTTGCAGCGCCTCAAAAACTCTTGCCCGGCCTCCACTCGATTCAACTTGGCGGGAGATGGGGTTGACATTTTTCACGAAACATGTTGTCGCGTCGACACTTCTCAACGTACTGACCTCGAATCGGTCTCGTTGCGGAGGGGAAGGATCGGGCTACACGGAAGTGTAGCCAAAATGTCGAAAATAAAATCCATCCGGTCGTGAGAGCCTCAGTACACTTACTTTCTGGATACGCCTCGTATTTCAAAAATGGTAAATTGATCAGATTTATTGAAATATTTAACAATAAATTACTTATTTCATTTACTAAATTTATTCGTTTCTGTGTCTAAATCATCAATCATACAAGTCTCTAGGCCATTTGCAAAGGAGAGGTTCTCAGATCCCTCTACAGTGTGCTGGTTCATAAAAAAGTGTGAATACATTTATTTGAGATACCCTGTATAGTTGATTATACGATACAGAATCGTCTTGAGACAGACTGCCCGCACCTCACCACACCAAACGTCACTCTTGACATTCATGCGGAAAGAATGGTAAAGTATAAATTCAATTGTTTATCATCATTATGAAGCAGCATCTGGAATAGAATAAATGAGATAAACTTACTGATACGCAGCTGCAGGTTGACCATCTGAGGGCTTATTTGCACCACTTCGCCCTCGGCATAGCCCCCGGCGCTTTCCTCGTAGCCGCTCTGCCCGTAGTGTCCCTCTCCGTAGCTACCCTCCCCGTAACTGCCGCCCATGCTACCGCCCATGCTGCCACCCTGACTGATGCTCTTTCCACCTGGAATTATACATGTTATTTTTAATTTTTTATAGTTAAAACATAATAATTAGTGCGCAGAATACCCCTGTATATAAGTTGCATATGACTTGAAACAAGTTGGGTTTAAATGTGATATACAATACACAAGTATTTTCAATTGGGTTAAATAATTTGTAATTTGTTTAATAAAACAATGTTTTTTTCACTTAACATGACAGTATAACCCTACCGGTTTCAAGGTTTTTTTTATCTCATCATCAGGGAAGCACAAGTAAGACTTGTTCAATGTCTTTAATCCTCCACAGTATTAACTCCTTAACCCTTATCATAGCATTGTAACACAGGTGTTACACTAAATTAGTTTTTTTTTTAAATCCAGAAACTCTAAATAATTTCAAATATGGCTACACATTCAAATATTATACATGCACTATTGTGTGCAGTGGTATCATCTGGTGATAAATATTGACAACGCTACAAGCTTTCAAATGACATCGGGTCAACATGTCTGGACAGCGTGGACGCGTTTTGAAAATTGGGGTAAATAATCTTTAAATATCTTATTAATCACTACATGTAGAGAAAAATTATTCAAACCATTTTATTTGTTGATAATTCAGCTATGTAAATGTTGTTCATGTTTTAGATTATAGAATCATTTTATAGCCCTTTTTGTGTTTTATAAAAATTGATATTTTGGCAATGTAACGTGGGTGTTACATATAAAAAAAAACCTATAAGGAAAAGTTGTGATTTTTTTTCCTCAATTTTCCTTCATAACTTACCATATAACAAGGAATCACCAAAGAAAAACGTTAATATTTGGATAAATTGAAATTTGCCAAGATAAGGGTAAGTTAATTAATGTATATTTACTGTATCACTGCTAATAATTTAATATATTTGAATGACACGTTTCAAGGATTGCAGTACCCTCCTGGAAACCTGGAGTAAGTTATTAATACTGAAGAGTTTATGACTTAAAGATTCTGAACCAACCTTTAGAGAGTTCTCTAAATAGCAATTTGGTGGCAACATTGTCAGGGTTGATCGTGTACTCTTCGGCGCAACCGCCCGACAGTGAAGTCATGCTGGGTTGGAAGCAGCGCGGCCTGTCTCCGAAGTCTCGTTGGTAGCACCACGCGCAGGACTTGGTCTGGATACACTCCCGGCAACTGGTCTTAGCCACACACGGGTTCTGCGCCATCAACTTCTCGGGCTGCTGGGCATGACAGCACGCGGCTAGCACCATCACCAACACCAGGACTACTAACCTCATCTCCGAGGAATTCATTTTAATCTGAAACAAAATATTATATATGGTTACAAATTAATTTATCCAAAACAACTTAATTAATCTACAAATAAATAGTAATAATAAATTTATTTTATTAAAATAAAGCAAATATATTTATTTTTTAACAATTTTATTGCAAATACAATCTGGCGGGCTTATTGCCAGGCGGCAATCTCTTCCAACCAACCAGACAAAAGTAAATGAAACAAGTTACGTGGTCGCATAAATCATTCAAATGACTATCGATCCCCACGAAATCCATAAACATATACGTGAGCACATGCCCACGAACCCCATCAAGACGGACAGTCACCCAAACATTATTTTTCATATAAAGTGAGATATCATCAATCAAAAGGAAAGGAAGGGATGGTGGAGAGGAAAGGAAAAGAAAAATCAGGAATGAAACACGTTATTTTACTGACTAGAAATTGAGGTTTCTCAGTTGCTTCTTAAAGCATGCCAAGGACGGAGCGAGTCTTATATTGGTTTGTAACTGATTCCAGAGTCTCACTGCATGGACAGTAAAAGACGACGTAAAGAAAGAGGAGCGGTGAACTGGAAAGGCCAATAAATGTATGTGTGTTTTGGAAGATCTGGTTTATTTACCATACCTCGTACCATGTTATCATTGATAAGATATACCGAATTTATAAATGAGTGGGTCAGAACCAGACATGAATAACCCACATTTATCTTGTTTTAAGATAATTGACTTCAAAGTTGCCGATCTTTTAAAAAAATGGTTTGTTTTCAGTTATTTCCAAAATGTAACGGTAGATGTCTGCACTTATGGTGAACTATATGGTAAACTCATAATCATGTTTGGTTCTGATAGAAATGGGTATAAAGATGTAGCGTAATAGGTTAGTCAAAAAGTTTTGAAAGCGACATCTATGGAGCAGTAGAAAACCAAAATTTCTACGCCATTTTAATATTTCATCTTTTATAAGAACGTTCTCAAAATTTCATTTCGATCTGTCAATTCATTCTTTGTTTACAAGCCATTTGAAGTTGACGTGTCAGTGTATTTTTTAACAATGGAAAAATCCGAATATCGTGCAGTGATTAAATTCTTTGTTTTGGAAGGTTTATCGGCTACTGAGATCCATGCAAAGATGGTGAAAGTATTAAAGGAGTCTTCACCTTCATTTCCAACCGTTCACCGATGGGTTTTGGAGTTTAAGCGTGGCCGTACAAGTGTACAAGCTTTCAGGCCTTCCAGAAAGTCACTTCCGCAATGGGACAACAAAGTTGGAAGATCGTTGGACCAAGTGTATTGATCTTATGGGAGACTATACTGAGCAATAAAAGTGATTTCCCCCCAAAAAAAATGTATTTTCATTTCCGCTTTCAAAATTTTTTGACTAACCTAGTATGTGCCTAACTCTAATTTTACAATTTTGTGGAATAGTCAAGTCTGATTCTGACCCACTCAAATGAACTCACAAGAAGTCATCATTTTTTTCATAGTTAAAAAACCTAGGTTCAAAGAAAAGAATTAAGTCAATGAAAAATGATTATTTCTAGATTTCCACTTATCCATGATTATTTCTAGATTTCCACTTATCCATGATTATTTCTAGATTTCCACTTATCCATGATTATTTCTAGATTTCTATTTAACTAAATCAGATGGTACCTAAATAAGAATTTTAGTTATGAACTAAAATATAGTAAAAATCCGTTTATTTGAAATTGAGAGGGTCCAGATTTCACAAAAAAAAATCGAATTGCGAAATTACACGATCGCTTAAAAAAAGAATTTGCGCGGCACTTGCAAACGTCTGGAACGTCGCAGCCATTTTCTTTAACTGTAAGAATAATAAAAGTCAAGTTTTGTCGACATATTCCCGCAATAATGAAACATAACATTTTAATGTCAAAATAAATATTAAAAATACGTAATATTTTTCATACTTCAAAAAAATTGTCACTTATTTGATTTTGACATGGTCACTTGTTTACGCAGATGAAATGGATTATGTCAGTGGTTTTCATTTGGTCGTGCACTTGATTACGATATTATAAACTACGATTCAGAAAATTAATTTGTCGAAGTTTTTGACAAATTAATTTCCAGTTGTGAAATTATTGGGAATATATTTAAAAAAAAAGCTAAAAAATACGTAATAAATAATATGAAAAGAACACTGAAACCTCCATACTTACGATAATAATCTTGAGATATTTCAATATCGAACCGGTACATAGTACACAGATCGTCTCGCCATTTTTACATTTTTTTTAAAGATCACATATGACCGAAATCATAATATGTCATCATTGTACCCCCGAATACAAGGCAGAAAAAAATATTTGTGTCATTCGAGGGGAGTAACACAACGTGGGGTTCGAACATACGACCTTCCTCACGGAAATCTTGCGCGTTACCGCACAGCCATGCATCTCAAGCAAAAATTCATAAATATTTTTTTAGGAAAACAATTATAACGTATTACGAAATACACGTTTTTTTTAATTAACAGTAGAATTTAATAATCAAGTGATAAGGGATGAATGTGAACTTAAGGGTGATGCATTAAGATGAAGAAGAGCATGCTGAGACGTTTTTTTTAAGCTGGCGAGTTTATTGCCATGTGGCAATCTCTTCCAATCAACCATAAAGATGTTTTTTAGGCCCTAAGTATAAACCAGACTGGAATCCTATTTAAAAAAATCTGGGTTCCAGCGGGGATCGAACCCGCAACCTCCGGATCGGCAGACAAGCGTCTTACCATCAGGCCACGGATGGTTTGGGCATGTGGAACGAATGAATGAAGAGAGACTAACAAAACATATGTATAGTTCAAAATTTCAATGGAAAGCGTGTGAAAGGAAGACAAAGAAAAGTATGGTTTGATCAAGTGAATGATATTATGAAAGAAGTCAGAGAAATCGTAGAAGTTGTACGAGAAAGTGTACGGATGTAGAAGAGACTTAAGACGTGTGTCGAGATAGAAAAGTCTGGCGCTGTCATCTCTGCCTACTCCGGTAGGGGTATGGCGTGATGGTATGTAACATATGTACGTATTTATAATTTATTACGTAAAGTCAATTTCAGGACCTAGAATTTTACGGATTATCGTTGTTCCAATAAACAAACTTTTACTGTATACCTAAAAATGATTTATCGAGGGACTGCGATAAGATAGATAAATAAAGGAATTGAACTAATTCCTATAAATAATTCAAACAAACCACTTACACTTATGGTTTATAACTAAAATTGTAATACTTGGAAATGTCAGTTTATTTGATAAATGTGTTAGAAAAAGTCATATCAAAATACGAGGTTACTATCAAAATCAATAGGCAACATAATTAATTCATCTTATACTACCTTGATCAAAAATTTTTAGGACCGGCTACCGTGTGGCGCTGTCAGTCACCCGATTGGATTTTTTTTTGTTATGTTACCACATCTATCATTGACACTTCCCTTCAAATTTCAGCGTCATAGCTTGACATTTGTAAAAATTACGCTGTACTTAGTACATCTACCTTTGTGCGTGTTTTCGATTTTTTACAGGTTTGAAAATGGCATCAACGAGTTTGCATTAAATTTTGTGTGAAAAACAGATTTAACGGTCCGCAGACCTGGGAAATGTTGAAGTGTTTTTCGGTGGCTCGAACGCTTCAGAAGTGGTCGTGAGTCGGTCGAGGATGACGAACGCAGTGACAGTCGAAAACTGATGAAAACATCGATAAAATCAAAGAAATGTTGGCCGAAAACCGCAAATTGACCATCAGAGAGCTGGCAGAGGACTTGAACATCGCTTATGGATCCGCTCAAGACATTTTGGTTAGTGATTTGGGCCTCAGACGTGTCGCTGCAAAACTGGTGCCGAAGGACCTCAATTTCATGCAAAACAAGGACAGTGTTGAAATCGCGAAATACATGATTTCCATGAGTTTTTGACCAAAAATAACACGAATACTATCCAGCAGCATTCAGCAACAGCACAGCAACGTAGCAGTTTTAATCTTCAGGACTTGTTTGTCGTCATCTTCGCCATAAATTAATGCGCGCCATATACCGTTTGGATAGAGACATGCGCTCACGTTACAGTTGAGACTGCTATAAGCCTAGCGGTATCGGAAGAACGTTCACTTATGGCGAAGTTTAAAACAAACTAACCCTGAAGATGAAAATAGCAACATTTTTGAAACGTCGGCATCATAAGTCGAACTATGGGGAACAACACTACAAAAACACTAATATAGGTATAACTACAAGTTAAAATGAATATTCGATACTTACTCGTACATTAAACTGTTGTTTACATATTCATAAAATTAATTACCTTATAAATGACATACAGTACCCGGCGGTAAGTAATACACATCAGGCTTAAGAAAGAGACTGTCGGCCATAATCGGCTAACTTCGACTTTGTAGAACGTCGTCTCTGTCGCACGATGCGCTAACAGTCCGGTATCTAGAAAGAGCTAAATGACTGAGAAATCGCGACGGAACATGTGTATGAATGACAGAGATGACGCTCTACAAAGCCGAAGTTAGCCGATAGTCTCTTTTTTAAGCCCGATGTGTATTTCATACCGCCGGGTACTGTACACTTACACGTATATACACGCATATTTTCAAGTCACTTAAATACGTTGACGAGTCCTTTCTAACGTCTCCAGTCTAACAGGAAAAAATGTTTAATTTCATAATGTGATATGAAATATGTCAATATCCGAAGCAGTCCCGTTCAGAAGAGTTAAGGCCCTTCCAACAGGCATAGCGGCTGGAAGACCCGTTCTTGCGTATGTTATTGAGAACAGTTATTGCCGGCGCAGTCTAGTGTAATTGTTAGGTCAGGTAACATTAAGGCCTCGGCACACAGGTAGGAGCCTCGCTTGATGCTTAGAGCTACGCTGCGAGTTAGGCGACATATCCTTGCGAGCCAACGCACCGCATACTATCGCAATGGCCACACTGTGCACGCTTCGCGCCACATTACATGACGATTAGTCACAAAGTGAGCCTCCTAGCTAACAGATGTATTAGTTAATTTTATTGTGTCCCCAAGTGATTTTACAAGATGGCAGAAGTTTTAATAACTGCAGTGTATAAAAGGGAACCGTTGTGGAACACATCGAACAAATTATACAAAAATGTATGTTACCTGTAATAAAATCACTTTGGCATTAAGTTGCACAGGAAGTAAATAAAGATAAGGTAAGTTGTAATGAAATTGGTTAGTTTTGAGAGTGACATCGTATGTTGACTTAACCGCTCTCAACTGTCAAATGAATTTGTGCGTAGCACTTTGGTGTGGCCTTGCAAGAAGTCACCTAGTATATGAATCACGTAAAACGTAGCTTAGCACCTAACGAAGCATTTTGGTGTGGCCTCGCCCTTAACGCTAATCTTTGTAGTAATGCTGGACAGCTCACAACTCCTCGAACGAGTCTGACAACGTACGAGTATATCAAGTGACGCAGATCTCTTCTTACGCTCAAGGAGTTATACCCGAGCATGCCCAGCAGAAACTGAGTAATGAAGGTCTCATTTAAAAATAATCATCTACACAAAACAATAAAAAACACGTAGATTAAGCAATACCTTAAAAAAGTCCATGAGAACTTCCTGTATTCTAACATGAAAATCCTACAATTATATTATAATATATTATTGTATTACGTGATGAATTGTGATTCATTCGAAATAACGCGAACTGCCGAATAATTCGTTCGCGCAAACGCTAAAAATACTTGATAAATGTAAACAAAAGGAACGTTCTCACGGTTCAACTTTAGTTGACCGATTAAAGTTGATCAACAAAAGTTGAATGAAATCTGTAGTGAAGGCGCGTTCTCACGGTTCAAGTTTAATTGACCGATAATAGTTGATCAACAAAAGTTGAATACAGGCCCATTCTCACGGTTCAAGTTTAGTTGACCGATTAAAGTTGATCAACAAAAGTTGAATACGACTTGAATCAGTTTTTATTCACACGTTTCAATAGAAACTGATTCTATAAACAGTTTCAATTTAATTCAGTTAAAAATAGCGTCGAAAGCATTTTCTCTTGCATCTTTATTTTTATATTTATCGAGTTGAAAGCGAACTTGACAACCAACTTGAATTCACAATGTTCACACGTTTCAAGACAGGTTTCAACTTGACATCAAATGGCGGATGACTCATAACTTGATCGATAAAGTTTGACTGGGCCAGTATTTTCTCGATCAACTAAAAAGTTAATCAACTCTATTGAAACAAAGGTTCTCACTACAGATTTCATTCAACTTTTCTTGATCAACTTTAATCGGTCAACTAAACTTCAACCGCGAGAACGGGCCTTGAATCAGTTTCTATTGAAACGTGTGAACAAAAACTGATTCAAGTCGTATTCAACTTTTGTTGATCAACTTTAATCGGTCAACTAAACTTGAACCGTGAGAACGAGCCTAAAATGTTTTTTTTTTTAGTTTTTGACCTAGAAATGCAGGGCCACGAGGTTACATGCTGGGCTACAATGCTGAACATTTCTCAGGTTCGAAACCCGCGCTGCACTATATACATACCATCATGCGATTTCCCTTTTGGAGTAGACAGATAGACAGAATCCCCTAATAATAATAAAAGGAAAATTTAAGAAGACGACCCGCACATTTGGGTATCCCAAAATCGTCGCTGCATAGAATACTCCGAACCGATTTACGTCTTTACCCTTATAAGATACAGGTGGAGGTTCAAGAACCAAGTCCAGCTGATATAGTACTGCTATACAAAATCACTATATGCCAATATAGTACTGCTATATAAAATCATTCACTCATTGATTGATGCACCTCACTTACTCGCAAGTATTTCATTTCGTATCCCCACTAGATCCACAAGACAGTTCAATCCCTTTTATACCCAAAATTGCTATACTAATTATAAAATCAACTCCTCTATAATTCGTATGCAAAGACTTGGAAACGAGTTTTGCAACAATTTGGATATTTTTAATATAAGTACGAGTATATATAGTATTCGCCAGAATATCACAACAATATTTAGAAACTTTGTGCTCTCAAAAAGTGTACATCGACAAGCCAACAACTCTGCATGACATCAAGACAAAACATTCGAGATGAAACAGCCGCTATACCACAAGAAACTATTGGTAGAGTCATGAAACATGCCGTCGAAAGGGTTCGAATTAGTCAGCGTTCTAACGGTGGACACTTGTGTGATGTTATTTTCAAAATTTGATAATGAAAAACTTATCGAATTAAATTACCATTTGTCGTTTACACGTCGTTTTTATTCCAATTATATTAGGTCCTTACATATGAAATTGGCGTTTTGTTTGGGAGGAACATAAAGTTGATTTTTTTTAATATAATATATTTATTTAATCAAAGTATGTACCATTGCTATCTATGCACTTTTGCCATCTCATAGGTAGTTCATCGATCCCTTTACTAAAAAAACCATTCGGACGGGAATCAATAAAATCTTTGAAGTCGGTTTGGACTGCCCCATCGGAGTTGAATTTTTTCCCTTGCAAGAAGTTATCCAAATTTCGAAAAAAATAGTAATCTGTTGGAGCAAGGTCCGGAGAGTACGGTGGATGTCTTAGACATTCCAATTGAAGCTCTTCTAATTTGGTAGCCGTCTGTTGTGCAGTGTGTGGTCTAGCGTTATCATGAAGCAGCAGTGGCCTAGAGCGATTAACCAGCCTCGGTTGTTTAGCAGCTAGCTTTTCCATCATGGTTTGCAGTTGCTGACAATAGACATCTGCCGTAATCGTCTGGCCAGATTTAAGAAAGCTGTAGTGAACGACACCAGCACTAGTCCACCAAACGCTCACAAGTAACTTTTTTGGAGTCAATTTTCGCTTGGGGCATGGTTTGGCTGGTTCGTCAGGGTTCAGCCATTGCGATGAGCGCTTCCGATTATCATACAGGATCCACTTTTCATCACAGGTAATGATTCGATTCAAAATCCCTTCATTATTGTGCCGGTTGAGTAATGCAACGCAGCAGTCAACGCGCGTTTGTTGATTTGCTTCACTCAATTCGTGAGGTACCCACCTTTCAAGCTTTTTCACCTTCCCAATTTGCTTCAAGTGGATTAAAACAGTTTTATCACTAACACCGCAGCCTGCAGCTAACTCGGACGTGGTTTGCGATGGATCCGCTTCCACAATAGCCTTCAATTCTTCATTATCAACTTTGGTCTCCGGCCGTCCACGGGGCTTATTCTGCAGGTCGAAATTTCCAGACCGAAAACGTTGGAACCAAAAACGCACTGTGTTTTCTTTTGCGGCACCGTCGCCATACACATCATTAATCCTTCGAGCCGTTTCTGCAGCACTGGTGCCACGGTGGAACTCGTACTCGTAAATAACGCGATATTTCAAGTTTTCCATTTTGTAAACTGAGTGACGCAAAGAAAAAAAACAATTGAGGAAAAAACAAATGAATTATAATTTTCGAAACACAAATACTTGAGTAAATAGCTGTATAAATTTTAATTTGGAATTCCTAACCAAATAGAAGATATTTGAGATCAAAGTTGCCAGTACGGCAAAACGTCAATTTCATATGTAAGGACCTAATATTAAAAATTATAATAAAAACAAATGGGATCATACATTTTGGGGTTATAGCAAGTTTATGGTTTCGAGTGGTAACGTAAAGGAAGGTATTCCTGTATGTTTTTACTCAGAAGGTCGCGCTTCATATCAGAAGGCAACCTCCCCTCCCTTACAGATCGATGGAGGGAAATAACAGAGTTGTTGTGTAAAAGGGGGAAATGCAGCGGATGGACTTGCCCTGACAGGGAGCGCCTCGTGGCGCCAAATAATAGACAGGCGGTGCGCCCCGCGCCTTCGCTAAAATCAATACCGACGTCCCATCCTTAGTCCCGCTTTCCTCTTTACCTCGACTCGCTCGGCTGGGCCTGACAGAAGGCTCTCGAGGCCTGCAGCAAGTGTACTCACTATCGTTTTTTCTGGCTAAGGGATTTCAAGACCCGACCGATACAGAACAGTTCTCTATAGACCGTTTTTGGGTTGTATTTTCTTGGATGATGGAAGACTTACGAGAGATATCGAACGATGTGTAACGATAGGGAAAAAAATCAACGAGGCACTAAAACATACGTACTCGAACCAAATAGAGTCAACATTTGCTTAGATGATACCGCACAACAGTATTTAAAGTACCAACTTCGATATATAGAAGAGATACGGGGTTGTTGAAAAAGATTGAAAGGAGTCAAATAAATGCGTGCACTGAGAAGAATACACGGGGTGGCACTGTATGAAAGAATATAGAACGAAGTGATTAGGGACGAATGTTAACACAAAGCTGTATTGAGTAAGATGAAGAACACTCGGAAATGGTTTGGACACGTGGAACGAATGAATGAAGACCAAGATAACAAATACACAGTGCAAATGTGAGCGGAAGCCGTGTGAGAGAAAGGTCAAGTAAAACATGGTTAGAACAAGTTAACGATATTCTGACAGAAGGAAATGTAGAGCCAGAGAATCGCGAAAGTTGTATGAGGTGTATGGATGTAGTCTGGCGCTGTCTTCTCTGCCTACCCCGACAAGAAAATGACGTGATGGTATGTATGGATGAATATCAAATTATGAATTGTTTTATGTATGGTTTTTTTTAACGTGTTGATATATTTGGTTTTTGTACGAATTAGGGAAAGCTGAAATGTGCAAAAGAATTGGAAATAAAATCGGTAAATATAAAAGAAACAGCGTAAATCGAGGGATATATGTAATTTGTAAACATGTATAAAGAATTGGAAATAAAATCGGTAAATATAAAAGAAACAGCGTAAATCGAGGGATATATGTAATTTGTAAACATGTATAAAGAATTGGAAATAAAATCGGTAAATATAAAAGAAACAGCGTAAATCGAGGGATATATGTAATTTGTAAACATGTATAAAGAATTGGAAATAAAATCGGTAAATATAAAAGAAACAGCGTAAATCGAGGGATATATGTAATTTGTAAACATGTATAAAGAATTGGAAATAAAATCGGTAAATATAAAAGAAACAGCGTAAATCGAGGGATACATGTAATTTGTAAACATGTATAAAGAATTGGAAATAAAATCGGTAAATATAAAAGAAACAGCGTAAATCGAGGGATATATGTAATTTGTAAACATGTATAAAGAATTGGAAATAAAATCGGTAAATATAAAAGAAACAGCGTAAATCGAGGGATATATGTAATTTGTAAACATGTATAAAGAATTGGAAATAAAATCGGTAAATATAAAAGAAACAGCGTAAATCGAGGGATATATGTAATTTGTAAACATGTATAAAGAATTGGAAATAAAATCGGTAAATATAAAAGAAACAGCGTAAATCGAGGGATATATGTAATTTGTAAACATGTATAAAGAATTGGAAATAAAATCGGTAAATATAAAAGAAACAGCGTAAATCGAGGGATATATGTAATTTGTAAACATGTATAAAGAATTGGAAATAAAATCGGTAAATATAAAAGAAACAGCGTAAATCGAGGGATATATGTAATTTGTAAACATGTATAAAGAATTGGAAATAAAATCGGTAAATATAAAAGAAACAGCGTAAATCGAGGGATATATGTAATTTGTAAACATGTATAAAGAATTGGAAATAAAATCGGTAAATATAAAAGAAACAGCGTAAATCGAGGGATATATGTAATTTGTAAACATGTATAAAGAATTGGAAATAAAATCGGTAAATATAAAAGAAACAGCGTAAATCGAGGGATATATGTAATTTGTAAACATGTATAAAGAATTGGAAATAAAATCGGTAAATATAAAAGAAACAGCGTAAATCGAGGGATATATGTAATTTGTAAACATGTATAAAGAATTGGAAATAAAATCGGTAAATATAAAAGAAACAGCGTAAATCGAGGGATATATGTAATTTGTAAACATGTATAAAGAATTGGAAATAAAATCGGTAAATATAAAAGAAACAGCGTAAATCGAGGGATATATGTAATTTGTAAACATGTATAAAGAATTGGAAATAAAATCGGTAAATATAAAAGAAACAGCGTAAATCGAGGGATATATGTAATTTGTAAACATGTATAATTATGTTTATATCATTACACCTCAAAATGTTTGCAATTTAGAAAATTCGTCACAGATTAAGTCGGTATAAACGAGGTATTTCCCGGGATCGAAGACAATGAAGGTATCAAGCGGAAGCCAGGATGGCGCGAGACGGGATAACTGCGAGTGGTATTTGAGCCCGTAGCGGAGCAGTGTGCATATGCCATACGAGTATGCACCACATGTGCATCCCATCTGCAGAAGTCGCGCCGAGCCGGCCAAAGGAAGCGAGGTCAGTGGGAGTCGAGCAGTGACCTGCGTCGGGCTCTAATGTGAAAAGGGATCCAGATTAGAAAAACTAGTGTGGAAGTGCGAAAATATTATCCTTTAGACGAGGGGTCTCCAAACTTTTTAGCCTAAGGGCCACACTGACTCCTCCACTAAGTTCCAAGGGCCAATACTTTACGATGTAATCAAAATAAACTATGACGGGCGGGATACCGGGCATATCCGGCCCGCTACCGTGGACCTGATTTGTGGTGCTCGCGGGCCGTATTTTGGAGAACCTTGCTTTAGACCATTCTACAGGAATGCTACTGAGGACAGTGGCGTTAAAAAAAAAGTGATTTAAACTTAATTTATTTTAAGTCCTTCGCACATTACAGGTTAATATCCAAATAACAGAATCCCTCAATTTGATCCATGTTTTTTACATCGTATAAGTTATAATACTCCTTTTCCACGTTCACGTTTCACTCTCTTATTTCAGAATCGGATTGAAAAATTAGGAATTCGATTTGTAACAATAACAAAAGTGAAATGATATCAAGCTATGTTATTATGATGTATTAAGGGAAGGCTGTTCAACACTTGCTTTGCATCATAAGGTAAAATATGAACGCATGAGCAGTGTTGGTGACCGCGCAGCGCGCGACTGCTTCGAAGAAGTGTGACTCATCTCTGAAGAAATGGACTGCAGTCATCGGCACATTGAATCACCGTGACTTAAAGATACGGTGAGGCAGGGCTGCCACTGACATTAATTTATTTATGAATTAACCGCTCTTCTTTTTTTATGTCGTCCTTTACTGTCCGTGCAGTGAGACTCTGGAGCCAGTTACAAACCAATGTTAGACTCGCTCTATCCTTGGCACGTTTTAAGAAGACGGCCTCCGTGACCTGGTTGGTACGACGCTTGTCTCCTGACCCAGGTTCGATTCCCGATGGAACCTACCTTAAAAAAAAAGGATTCCAGTCTGGTTTTCAATGAAATTCTCTTTAACACATTTCTGGTTGGTTAGAAGATATTGCCGTATGGCAATAGTCTGCCAGGCTGTACTGTCTACAACGAAAGTGTAATACGTTACAATACAAAGAAGCGATTAAAATAACTCCTAATTTCTAGTCAGTAATATAACGTGTTTAATATTTGGAAATCAAACATTGAAAGTCCTGTGAAAATGTGTATGGATGATTATTTACGCCATCGTGAATTAAGATTGTTTTCGGTGACATACTACCTTGATCAAAAAGTTTTAGGACCGGCCACCGTGTAGCGCTGTCAGTCACCCGATTGGAATTCTTTTTTATTTTGTTAGATTACCACATCTATCATTGACACTTCTCTCCAAATTTCAGCGTCATAGCTGGCAGAGGACTTTAACATCGCTTATGGATCCGCTCAAGACATTTTGGTTAGTGATTTGGGCCTCAGACGTGTTGCTGCAAAACTGCTGCCGAAAGACCTCAATTTCATGCAAAAAAAGGACCGCGCTGAAATCGCGAAAGATATTATTTCCATGAGTTTTTGACCAAAAACAACACGAATACTATCCAGCAGCCTTCGAATTCACCTGATCTGGCTCTCTGCGACTTTTTCCTGTTCAACCGACTTTAAAAACCGCTTCGCGGAACGCGTTACAGCACCCGAGAGGATGTCATAAAAAAAAATCGAAGACGGCTTTGAAGGACATACCGAAAATTGAGTACCAGCGGTGTTTCGAGGATTGGATCAAGCGCTGCAGTCGATGGGGAGTACTTTGAAGGGGACCATATCGATTTTGATGAATCAACTTGTATTTTCGATTTTATGAATAAAGTCCTAAAACTTTTTGATCAAGGTAATATTAAAGAAATGAGTTCTTAAAGGCATCACCACTCGCGCACGGAATTACCTCGTTGAATGAATTTCCTGATTTCGATATGTTTCACATCTCGGTGGATAAATTGAGGATTTAACTCTTTAATAAACTCTGTAGGTGTAACTGAGTCACTTCACAGAGGGGCACGAGTAACATTGTTCATGTTATGTTATATTTAGACTTGATAATTTAATTTTTATCTTGTTTCGTTTGTGTAATTGCGTTATCAACAACGTTCCCTCTAAGGTGTGCGCGTGTGCTGCCGCACATCTGTTAAAAATTGTCCGCACACATGTTTCCATCATCCGCACACATCTCAAAGAAAGCAACTTGTAACCATATTTTGTTTTGCGCAATTATATTTTATTTGATATTTTATGATGGGTTCTCAGGTTCCTTTCTGTGAGATGTGTGCGGAACATGGAAACACCATGATTTTGTGGTACATTACGTTGACTACTTAGTTTTATATATGCATGAATATGCATATTTGCGCACTTCCCTCTTTTTTTCTTGCACATATAAGTTGATTGGCCGCACACACAATGAAAAAAATAGGGGGAACGTAGGTTGTCAAGTGTAAAAAATAAATAAAAATGAAAACCAGATTGGAATCCTTTTACAAAAAATGGGTCCCATCGAAAATCGAACCCGCAAACACCGGGATTGAAAGACAGGCGTCTTGCCAACTTAGCCAAGGATTAACAAGGAGTTGTCAAGTATGTAATAATTCAGATTAAAATATGAGTGCAATGGTGGTATCCCTGTTTGAAGGAGCGAGCATGGTATATTTATACAATATTATCTGACGTGCTGGCGTCACACTGTGTGCAGTTGATCATTATACGAGTACGAACTTATTTACATGCACACCGTTTATCGTAACAAATATAAATACACCGTGTTTACATTTCGTTTTCTTCTTATCGACTTTCTCACAGAACTAAATGGGTATTCTCATTATGACAATTCTAGATTAATTTCTAAACGATCATTCGGGATTAATTTCTATTGAGGGCAAATTTATTTTTATAAGGATTTATTTCTTAACTATCATTCGAGATTAATTTCTATTGAGGGCAAATTTATTTTTATAAGGATTTATTTCTTAACTATCATTCGAGATTAATTTCTATTGAGGGCAAATTTATTTTTATAAGGATTTATTTCTTAACGATGATTCGAGATTAATTTCTATTGAGGGTAAATTTATTTTTATAAGGATTTATTTCTTAACGATGATTCTAGATTAATTTCTATTGAGGGTAAATACATTTTTATGAGGATTTATTTCTTAACGATCATTCGAGATTAACTTCTATTGAGGGCAAATATATTTTTATGAGGATTTATTTCTTAACGATCATTCGAGATTAATTTTGTCATTTAGACATACTTTTTGGTACCCCCTCATTAAGACATCTTCGTGTCATAGATTAGAAGGCAGTTGATTTTATAATGCTACTGAAATCTAGATGCATCCCCTATATTTAATATAGAAGCTGAAACGTTTAATATTAGATGTTAACATAAGTTGTATCCGTTTTTTCCAAATTTAAAAATGAGCACCAAAAGTAAAACAAAATGGTAAAGGTTATACGTCATTCGAAAGAAAATGTTCTACACGATATTGTGTGATGAGCTGTCCTTTCTTTACTGGCGATGAGCTGTCATTTCATTCATAACATCTTTACCGCACACTTCGCAAATATCGCGAGCAGCTTTGGCAGCTTTATTCCGTCGATTGAACGCGAACAGAAGAAGGTGTCGAAAATGCTCACTTTCGTCTACTTGACATTAAATTTTGAAGGCTTGTAATCAAATAAAATAATATATATAACGTAAAAGCAAACACAATATCTCATAGAGCAGAAAATTTTCTTTCGAATGGCGTATAACATTTACCATTTCGTTTTACTTTTGGTGCTCATTTTTAAAAAGGAAAAAAACGGACACAACTTATGTTAACACCTAATAAATAACATCTGTTTAGTGTGTTCCACAATACGTACACTTGACAATAGTTGAACATTTATTCCATACAAAGATTATTTTTAACGCGCATCCTCCAATACGACATGAATAGATTCCCTTTCTCATTAACGGCTGTCAGGAGTGACTGACTATAAATGTACGCCGGGACGTCTTAATATCGACAGCATTGAAACTATAAGACTATTTATGTAAAGCTCAAACACAATGGCGGGACAAGAGCACTTGAGGTCTACCCTGAAGGGTACCTAGGAGACGGGACCTTCCGTTCAAGATAATGGTACAGGAAGCACTCCATCTATACTTTACTGGGGGTAAAAAAAAAGCATGACAAGTTATATCAGCCGCCATTTTGGTTACCTTAAATTTTAACACTTTAAGTTGAGGAATTCTGGTAGAATACTTGGGTTGAACTTTATCAGATGACGGAAGAGTTAAGAGAGGTATCGAACGACGCGTAGCGATAGGAAACAAAGTCAAGGGGGTACTAAAAACAGGCAGTATTTGAACCAGACAGTATCAAAATCTGCTAAGATGATAGTCCACAAGAGTACACTATTTTGGTGTCAACTTTAATAAATGGTACTGAAATGTGGATATGGAATAAGACTGAGAAGAGCCGAATAAATGCTGTAGAAACCAGGCAGTATCAAAATCGGCTAACATGATAGTCCACAATAGTATTTTGATCTCAACTTTGATATATGGTACTGAAATGTGGATAAGGAACAAGACTGAAAACAGCCAAATAAATGCTGTAGAAACAGCGCAGTATCAAAATCTGCTAAGATTTACACAATAGTATTTTGGTGTCAACTTTGATACATGGTTCTGAAATATGGATATGGAACTAGACTGAAGAGAGCCGAATAAATGTTGTAGAAACAGGGCAGTATCAAAATCAGCTAACATGATAGTCCACAATAGTATTTAGTTGGCAACTTTTATGGTACTGAAATGTGGATATGGAACAAGACTGAAAATAGCCGAATAAATGCTTTAGAAACCGGACAGTATCAAAATCGGCTAAGATGATAGTCCACAATAGTATTTAGTTGGCAACTTTTATGGTACTGAAATGTGGATATGGAACAAGACTGAAAATAGCCGAATAAATGCTTTAGAAACCGGACAGTATCAAAATCGGCTAAGATGATAGTCCACAATAGTATTTAGTTGGCAACTTTTATGGTACTGAAATGTGGATATGGAACAAGACTGAAAATAGCCGAATAAATGCTTTAGAAACCGGACAGTATCAAAATCGGCTAAGATGATAGTCCACAATAGTATGTTGGTGTCAACTTTGATGCATGGTACTGAAATGTGGATATGGAACAAAACTGAAAAGAACCAAATAAATGCTTTAAAAACCGGACAGTATCAAAATCGGCTAAAATGATAGTCCACAATAGTATGTTGGTGTCAACTTTGATACATGGTACTGAAATGTAGATATGGAACAAAACTAAAAAGATCCAAATAAATGCTTTAAAAACCGGACAGTATCAAAATCGGCTAAAATGATAGTCCACAATAGTATTATATGTTGGTGTCAACTTTGATACATGGTACTGAAATGTGGATATGGAACAAAACTGAAAAGAACCAAATAAATGCTTTAAAAACCGGACAGTATCAAAATCGGCTAAGATGATAGTCCACAATCAGTGGCGGCCGGTGGACCAAATAATTGGGGGTTCACCAGAGTAGGTATCCAAATACCAAATAATATAAAGAAAAAAAAAATTACATACCTATTTATAGAGAAGTTCTATTCTCCGCTCTTTTTGTTTAGCGAAGACCTCAATGACCCTTTTGTTGAAATCAGGTATAGACTGAATTAGCTCTTTTTCGATGCTTAATATTGATAAAGCATTCAGTCTGTCCTGGCTCATTGTATTTCTCAAAAATGATTTTATCCTTTTTAACGTAGAGAAACACCTTTCACTCTCAACAGAAGTCATTGGAATAGTGCATACGAGTTTAATTAACTTTACAGTCTGAGAAAAATCTTCTAGTAAACCAGTATTATAAAAAAGTTGTAAAATAGACAAAGCGCCATCAGCATTGGCAAAATCATCGCGAGCATAAATTGCACTGAGTTCACCTTTTAATTGAACTTTATTTAAAAAATCGTATGTTTTTACCGTCAAAACAAAATCATGTTCGGGAAATTTTGACCTATACTCAGTAAATTTTTCGCAATAGAGTAATTTTGCGGCAGTTAAGTGATTGCTGAATGCAAAACGTTGTTTCATTTCACACAAAATTGTATCGCAGACTTCTTTACAAATAACTGACTTTGAGGTTTTTATTCGTTTAGTCGGTGGTTCAAAAAAATTATCCGTGGAGTTCCGCACATTTTGAACACATTTTTCAAACTCACTGATATTGTTACGAATCATAACGGGATCTAAATTCTTAAATTGCAATTGTTTAAATAAAATATCACAGTGTGGCATAATTTTTTGGAAAAAACTCAACCAATAAAGAAATGTTTCATCTGTAAGATAGCGCAAAAGCATATCTGCTTGATTAATTGTCTGGTTATCATTATCGGATGCCAAAATGGTTTCCATACACTCAATTAGAGATTCGCGATTCGTGCTAATAGTTTTAACTGTTCTGATGTTAAAATTCCACCTCGTTTGCGGAACTGATGGAATTTTGCGTTTTACTATTTCACTTAAAATGTCTGTACGTTTAGATGAACGCGAAAAAAACTTTGGAAATGTTTGTAAGTTCGAGAAAAACATCTTTACTTCTCTATTTTGAGACACACTTTTTTCGACTATTAAATTTAGTTGATGAGCGTAACAGTGAACATAATGCGCATAAGGAAACATATTTTGAATTTTTGTCCGAACTCCTCCAATTTGACCGCTCATTACTGCAGCACCATCGTAACATTGAGCGATTAATTGCGTCTTAGATATATTTAAATACTCAAGTTCTTGAAATAGAGAATCGGATAATCCCACAGCGCAATGGGATTTTGGCGTTAAATACTTCCAAAATCGTTCGTGAATTTTGCCATTCCATTCATATCGAATGACCATAACCATTTGCATAACTGTCGATACATCAGTTGTTTCATCCGCTTGGATTGCTACAAAATCGCATTTCGAAATTTGTAATTTTATTTCTTCGTAATAAACTTCCAAAATTGCATCCAATATGTCGTTTTGTATTGTCTTTGAAGTGCCCTTGAATAAAGAGTCGGATTCCATGTGTTGCTTCATCGATATGTCAAGTTCAGCCACAAAGTCAATTAAACCACGATATATTCCTGGATTTAACGAATCACTACTCTCATCATGGCCACGCATAGCTAGTTCAAACACACCGCAAAACTTCACACAATCGATTAGTTTGGACAGAATGTATCGGTTTTTGTTAACGAGCTCGGTATGATATTTAATATGTGAACGATAGCCTGAATCCAATTGCATTCGGATATCAACTTTTCCTAACACATTTAGGCTTAAAACGTTTTTAAGATGAATTTGGCATGAATTATGTTTTTTGATCTTTTCTGAAAGGTGAGTTAAATCGTTAATGCCGCCAATTGTCCAAGCTGAATCAACATCATAAATAAGACACGGAAAACAAAATAAACTATTGAGTTTTTCACATCCACAGAGCCATGAAGCTTTATTATACATCCTCTTGTTAAAGGAACGAATAAATTTTTTAGCACCAGATTTACACTCTTGTTTTATCACAAGTTCGGGTCTAGGAGGGCCGTTTTTTTTTATTGTCACTTTGTTTTCAAAGCTTGACTTATTTTTTTTAATATTTTCCACAGTTATAATATTCATGTTTATTAATTTACGCAAACAAACACAATAAATAATCCAAATTGTTACGTTTATCTTGCAAATGGCTCGTAATATTATATAGATAGGTAGAGAAAAGTTGTGCGCGACTAAACTTCAAAAATGTAATAAAACACAACTCATGTTATACTTAAAGTAAAGAAAGAAAGTCGCTACCTAATTAAGCAAAAACGTTTGTTAATTTGGAGACATATACTCGCAAAGACATATGTACTAAAAAGACGCCCCAGTTTAAACGTTACGAACAAATCATCCCTTCTCTGCGGTGGTCATATTTAAAAAAAAAAACTTTAAATTGATGTATTACTATCCCAGCGAACTGTCATTCGGAAATTTTCGGGATCACTCGTATATCTGGTGCGTGAACCTAAAACACGAAAAATTCCTAGAACTCCCTATACAAATATAGCTGTCTCAAGATGTTCTGTGCTCTTTTAACTTCAAAATATTTCTATGATTTTGCCTTATTTTGGAGCTCGTCGAATAACGCACTCAAAGATCCAACATGCTCGCAGATTGCGTCCAGATGCAAAACACATGTATACAACAAATAGCTCTAACAAATCCAGTTGCATACTGTGATGAGCCATGTCGACATAAATATATATTATTTTTCATAAATATTGTTATGATAATATACATTTTCGCTATACTTCTTTAGGTGTTTATTGTTATATAAATTCAGTAGTTCGACGCACGAGAGCACTTATGAGCCAGCCGCCACTGTCCACAATAGTATGTTGGTGTCAACTTTGATACATGGTACTGAAATGTGAATATGGAACAAACCTGAAAAGAGCTAAATAAATGCTTTAAAACTGGACAGTATCAAAATCGGCTAAAATGATAGTCCACAATAGTATGTTGGTGTCAACTTTGATACATGGTACTGAAATGTAGATATGGAACAAAACTAAAAAGAGCCAAATAAATGCTTTAAAAACCGGACAGTATCAAAATCGGCTAAAATGATAGTCCACAATAGTATGTTGGTGTCAACTTTGATACATGGTACTGAAATGTAGATATGGAACAAAACTAAAAAGAGCCAAATAAATGCTTTAAAAACCGGACAGTATCAAAATCGGCTAAAATGATAGTCCACAATAGTATGTTGGTGTCAACTTTGATACATGGTACTGAAATGTAGATATGGAACAAAACTAAAAAGAGCCAAATAAATGCTTTAAAAACCGGACAGTATCAAAATCGGCTAAAATGATAGTCCACAATAGTATTATATGTTGGTGTCAACTTTGATACATGGTACTGAAATGTGGATATGGAACAAAACTGAAAAGAACCAAATAAATGCTTTAAAAACCGGACAGTATCAAAATCGGCTAAAATGATAGTCCACAATAGTATGTTGGTGTCAACTTTGATACATGGTACTGAAATGTAGATATGGAACAAAACTAAAAAGAGCCAAATAAATGCTTTAAAAACCGGACAGTATCAAAATCGGCTAAAATGATAGTCCACAATAGTATGTTGGTGTCAACTTTGATACATGGTACTGAAATGTAGATATGGAACAAAACTAAAAAGAGCCAAATAAATGCTTTAAAAACCGGACAGTATCAAAATCGGCTAAAATGATAGTCCACAATAGTATGTTGGTGTCAACTTTGATACATGGTACTGAAATGTAGATATGGAACAAAACTAAAAAGAGCCAAATAAATGCTTTAAAAACCGGACAGTATCAAAATCGGCTAAAATGATAGTCCACAATAGTATGTTGGTGTCAACTTTGATACATGGTACTGAAATGTAGATATGGAACAAAACTAAAAAGAGCCAAATAAATGCTTTAAAAACCGGACAGTATCAAAATCGGCTAAAATGATAGTCCACAATAGTATGTTGGTGTCAACTTTGATACATGGTACTGAAATGTAGATATGGAACAAAACTAAAAAGAGCCAAATAAATGCTTTAAAAACCGGACAGTATCAAAATCGGCTAAAATGATAGTCCACAATAGTATGTTGGTGTCAACTTTGATACATGGTACTGAAATGTAGATATGGAACAAAACTAAAAAGAGCCAAATAAATGCTTTAAAAACCGGACAGTATCAAAATCGGCTAAAATGATAGTCCACAATAGTATGTTGGTGTCAACTTTGATACATGGTACTGAAATGTAGATATGGAACAAAACTAAAAAGAGCCAAATAAATGCTTTAAAAACCGGACAGTATCAAAATCGGCTAAAATGATAGTCCACAATAGTATGTTGGTGTCAACTTTGATACATGGTACTGAAATGTAGATATGGAACAAAACTAAAAAGAGCCAAATAAATGCTTTAAAAACCGGACAGTATCAAAATCGGCTAAAATGATAGTCCACAATAGTATGTTGGTGTCAACTTTGATACATGGTACTGAAATGTAGATATGGAACAAAACAAAAAAGAGCCAAATAAATGCTTTAAAAACCGGACAGTATCAAAATCGGCTAAAATGATAGTCCACAATAGTATGTTGGTGTCAACTTTGATACATGGTACTGAAATGTAGATATGGAACAAAACTAAAAAGAGCCAAATAAATGCTTTAAAAACCGGACAGTATCAAAATCGGCTAAAATGATAGTCCACAATAGTATGTTGGTGTCAACTTTGATACATGGTACTGAAATGTAGATATGGAACAAAACTAAAAAGAGCCAAATAAATGCTTTAAAAACCGGACAGTATCAAAATCGGCTAAAATGATAGTCCACAATAGTATGTTGGTGTCAACTTTGATACATGGTACTGAAATGTAGATATGGAACAAAACTAAAAAGAGCCAAATAAATGCTTTAAAAACCGGACAGTATCAAAATCGGCTAAAATGATAGTCCACAATAGTATGTTGGTGTCAACTTTGATACATGGTACTGAAATGTAGATATGGAACAAAACTAAAAAGAGCCAAATAAATGCTTTAAAAACCGGACAGTATCAAAATCGGCTAAAATGATAGTCCACAATAGTATGTTGGTGTCAACTTTGATACATGGTACTGAAATGTAGATATGGAACAAAACTAAAAAGAGCCAAATAAATGCTTTAAAAACCGGACAGTATCAAAATCGGCTAAAATGATAGTCCACAATAGTATGTTGGTGTCAACTTTGATACATGGTACTGAAATGTAGATATGGAACAAAACTAAAAAGAGCCAAATAAATGCTTTAAAAACCGGACAGTATCAAAATCGGCTAAAATGATAGTCCACAATAGTATGTTGGTGTCAACTTTGATACATGGTACTGAAATGTAGATATGGAACAAAACTAAAAAGAGCCAAATAAATGCTTTAAAAACCGGACAGTATCAAAATCGGCTAAAATGATAGTCCACAATAGTATGTTGGTGTCAACTTTGATACATGGTACTGAAATGTAGATATGGAACAAAACTAAAAAGAGCCAAATAAATGCTTTAAAAACCGGACAGTATCAAAATCGGCTAAAATGATAGTCCACAATAGTATGTTGGTGTCAACTTTGATACATGGTACTGAAATGTAGATATGGAACAAAACTAAAAAGAGCCAAATAAATGCTTTAAAAACCGGACAGTATCAAAATCGGCTAAAATGATAGTCCACAATAGTATGTTGGTGTCAACTTTGATACATGGTACTGAAATGTAGATATGGAACAAAACTAAAAAGAGCCAAATAAATGCTTTAAAAACCGGACAGTATCAAAATCGGCTAAAATGATAGTCCACAATAGTATGTTGGTGTCAACTTTGATACATGGTACTGAAATGTAGATATGGAACAAAACTAAAAAGAGCCAAATAAATGCTTTAAAAACCGGACAGTATCAAAATCGGCTAAAATGATAGTCCACAATAGTATGTTGGTGTCAACTTTGATACATGGTACTGAAATGTAGATATGGAACAAAACTAAAAAGAGCCAAATAAATGCTTTAAAAACCGGACAGTATCAAAATCGGCTAAAATGATAGTCCACAATAGTATGTTGGTGTCAACTTTGATACATGGTACTGAAATGTAGATATGGAACAAAACTAAAAAGAGCCAAATAAATGCTTTAAAAACCGGACAGTATCAAAATCGGCTAAAATGATAGTCCACAATAGTATGTTGGTGTCAACTTTGATACATGGTACTGAAATGTAGATATGGAACAAAACTAAAAAGAGCCAAATAAATGCTTTAAAAACCGGACAGTATCAAAATCGGCTAAAATGATAGTCCACAATAGTATGTTGGTGTCAACTTTGATACATGGTACTGAAATGTAGATATGGAACAAAACTAAAAAGAGCCAAATAAATGCTTTAAAAACCGGACAGTATCAAAATCGGCTAAAATGATAGTCCACAATAGTATGTTGGTGTCAACTTTGATACATGGTACTGAAATGTAGATATGGAACAAAACTAAAAAGAGCCAAATAAATGCTTTAAAAACCGGACAGTATCAAAATCGGCTAAAATGATAGTCCACAATAGTATGTTGGTGTCAACTTTGATACATGGTACTGAAATGTAGATATGGAACAAAACTAAAAAGAGCCAAATAAATGCTTTAAAAACCGGACAGTATCAAAATCGGCTAAAATGATAGTCCACAATAGTATGTTGGTGTCAACTTTGATACATGGTACTGAAATGTAGATATGGAACAAAACTAAAAAGAGCCAAATAAATGCTTTAAAAACCGGACAGTATCAAAATCGGCTAAAATGATAGTCCACAATAGTATGTTGGTGTCAACTTTGATACATGGTACTGAAATGTAGATATGGAACAAAACTAAAAAGAGCCAAATAAATGCTTTAAAAACCGGACAGTATCAAAATCGGCTAAAATGATAGTCCACAATAGTATGTTGGTGTCAACTTTGATACATGGTACTGAAATGTAGATATGGAACAAAACTAAAAAGAGCCAAATAAATGCTTTAAAAACCGGACAGTATCAAAATCGGCTAAAATGATAGTCCACAATAGTATGTTGGTGTCAACTTTGATACATGGTACTGAAATGTAGATATGGAACAAAACTAAAAAGAGCCAAATAAATGCTTTAAAAACCGGACAGTATCAAAATCGGCTAAAATGATAGTCCACAATAGTATGTTGGTGTCAACTTTGATACATGGTACTGAAATGTAGATATGGAACAAAACTAAAAAGAGCCAAATAAATGCTTTAAAAACCGGACAGTATCAAAATCGGCTAAAATGATAGTCCACAATAGTATGTTGGTGTCAACTTTGATACATGGTACTGAAATGTAGATATGGAACAAAACTAAAAAGAGCCAAATAAATGCTTTAAAAACCGGACAGTATCAAAATCGGCTAAAATGATAGTCCACAATAGTATGTTGGTGTCAACTTTGATACATGGTACTGAAATGTAGATATGGAACAAAACTAAAAAGAGCCAAATAAATGCTTTAAAAACCGGACAGTATCAAAATCGGCTAAAATGATAGTCCACAATAGTATGTTGGTGTCAACTTTGATACATGGTACTGAAATGTAGATATGGAACAAAACTAAAAAGAGCCAAATAAATGCTTTAAAAACCGGACAGTATCAAAATCGGCTAAAATGATAGTCCACAATAGTATGTTGGTGTCAACTTTGATACATGGTACTGAAATGTAGATATGGAACAAAACTAAAAAGAGCCAAATAAATGCTTTAAAAACCGGACAGTATCAAAATCGGCTAAAATGATAGTCCACAATAGTATGTTGGTGTCAACTTTGATACATGGTACTGAAATGTAGATATGGAACAAAACTAAAAAGAGCCAAAGAAATGCTTTAAAAACCGGACAGTATCAAAATCGGCTAAAATGATAGTCCACAATAGTATGTTGGTGTCAACTTTGATACATGGTACTGAAATGTAGATATGGAACAAAACAAAAAAGAGCCAAATAAATGCTTTAAAAACCGGACAGTATCAAAATCGGCTAAAATGATAGTCCACAATAGTATGTTGGTGTCAACTTTGATACATGGTACTGAAATGTAGATATGGAACAAAACTAAAAAGAGCCAAATAAATAAATGCTTTAAAAACCGGACAGTATCAAAATCGGCTAAAATGATAGTCCACAATAGTATGTTGGTGTCAACTTTGATACATGGTACTGAAATGTAGATATGGAACAAAACTAAAAAGAGCCAAATAAATGCTTTAAAAACCGGACAGTATCAAAATCGGCTAAAATGATAGTCCACAATAGTATGTTGGTGTCAACTTTGATACATGGTACTGAAATGTAGATATGGAACAAAACTAAAAAGAGCCAAATAAATGCTTTAAAAACCGGACAGTATCAAAATCGGCTAAAATGATAGTCCACAATAGTATGTTGGTGTCAACTTTGATACATGGTACTGAAATGTAGATATGGAACAAAACTAAAAAGAGCCAAATAAATGCTTTAAAAACCGGACAGTATCAAAATCGGCTAAAATGATAGTCCACAATAGTATGTTGGTGTCAACTTTGATACATGGTACTGAAATGTAGATATGGAACAAAACTAAAAAGAGCCAAATAAATGCTTTAAAAACCGGACAGTATCAAAATCGGCTAAAATGATAGTCCACAATAGTATGTTGGTGTCAACTTTGATACATGGCACTGAAATGTGGATATGGAACTAGACTGAAAAGAGCCGAATAAATACTGTAGAAACAGGGCAGTATCAAAATCAGCTAACATGATAGTCCACAATAGTATTTTGGTGGCAACTTTGATGAATGGGAGTGAAACGTGGACGTGTAAAAAGACTGAGGATCCGAATAAATGGTGTAGAAAAGCGTAAATTGAGAATACAGAATTAAGTAACACGAGATGAATGTGAACTTAAGTAAACGTGGCAAATTTATTATGAAGCGCTTCAAGAACCAAGAATGCGGCTATTGCAATTGTTATTATTATTAAAACATACTACGGAGAATCATGTTGATATATAGAAAACGAAAATGCGTGAGTAATATAGTACACGGGCGAGGAATGAAATTAGAAATTAGAGCGAGTTGGAGAATGTTGCTATTTAGGTAGTATTTTCTCAGATGATGGAAGTGTTACGAGGGACATCGATGAGGATAGCGATAGGAAACAAATTCAATGGAGCACTAAAACATATATACTCGAACCGAACAGTATCAAAGTCTGCTCAGATGATAGTCCACAATAGTAGCTTGGATATCTCTAGGAGTGAAATGTAGACGTGGAAAAGACTGATAGGACCGAATAAATGATGTAGACATGCCTGCACATAGAAAAAATATATGGGATCGCAATGTATGACACAATACGGAAGTGGTGAGACGAATGTGAACTTAAGGCTGATGTGGTTAGTAAGATCAAGAAGAACATTGTGAGGTGGTTTAGGCATGTAGAACGAATCAATGAAGAACGTCTAACAAAACAAAAATGCAGCGCAAATGTGAGTGGAAGGTGTGACGGAGGAAGACCAAGGAAAGTGTGGTTGAACAAGTGAATTATATTTTGAAAGAAGGAAATATCAAAAGTCAGATAATTCGTAGGAATTGTATGACGGGTATGGATATAGAAGAAACGAAAGACGACTGTCGTGATAGGAAAATCTAGCGCTCTCTCATCTCTGCCTATTCCAACAGGGAAACCGATAGTACTCGTATATATGAGTATCAGCGGGCGTCGAACTTGCAACCCCTGATTTGGAAGACAGGCGAAGATCGAGATTGTCGACTAAAGAACATTATCTTTTGAAACTTTCACGATTCTACGTACGGCAGTAAGTAATACACATCTGGCTAAGAAAGAGACTGTCGGCCACAATCGGCTAACTTCGACTTTGTAGAGCGTTGTCTCTGTCATTCATACACGTTTTCCATCTCGACGTCGCGTACCGGATTGTTAGCGCATCGTGCGACAGAGACGACGCTCTACAAAGCCATGTGTATTACTTACCGCCGGGTACTGTATCAGTTGTATAATATAAGGTATTTTGCAGAGTTGTACCGCGTGGTTTGGCTTATACTGCCGAAATTTCGAAAACGTTGCAGTTTTCATCTTCAGGGTTTGTTTGTAGTAAACTACGCCATAAATGCATACGTGTTGGATACCGCTTGGCCTACAAACTAGTCTTATATCTTCTCCCTGGCTCCATCCCAACTCACTGCCTGCGAAGACTGTTGGGTTCAGCTCTCCTCGTACTCAGGTTGTATGCTCTTCTGTCCCGGACTACGTCCCCCAGGCCGTTTTATATGATAGAACTAGTCTTATATGATAGATGAAAATTGCAACGTTTCTAAAACGTCGGCATCATAAAAAACTTATACAATTTCCGGAAAAACTTATACAATCGAACATAACGTTCGTTTTAATAACTTGATTGCCAAGTCGATTAGAACAGGATGGTCTGCAGATTGAAGACCGACTCTGTCCAGAATATCACCGGATCCACACTTGGACTATAATAGAATGTGGTCACGCCGTGGTCACACCCAACTTGTGGTCATATTATTACTCACTCTTTTGATAACACATATCCCCTTGTACACTCAACACGAACATAAAATCATAAATATAAAAAATCGGAGGTTCATAATTTATTTAAATACCTATTTCACTAAAACCTGCTAAGCATGATAATAAAATTCAAATATTTCACTAAACCCTGCTAAGCATGATAATAAAATTCCAATATTTCACTAAAACCTGCTAAGCATGATAATAAAATTCAAATATTTCACTAAACCCTGCTAAGCATGATAATAAAATTCCCATATTTCACTAAAACCTGCTAAGCATGCTAATAAAATTCCAATATTTCACTAAAACGTGCTAAGCATGATAATAAAATACCAATATTTCTATACCGGACAGGGTACAAAGAACTGTATATAGGTGCGATGGTTGCTGCGCAATGCACGGAGAATTCAGTGTCCATTTCAAATGCGTAGATCCATGAGAAGGTAGAGATGGTGAAAAGATTCCTCTTATGGCAGGTTGTAGCAGGTCTCAAGTAAAAACACAGGAGGTAGATTGTACTGAGAATATATTTCAAAAATGAAAAAGACCCCTCTTATGAACGGTCAGTCGGTCATAGCAAAGCGCTCACACCTCGCAAAATTCAACAATTTTCGAGAGTTTTGCGCAATGCTTAAACCAACCGGTCAGCGACCTAGTCACGACGCCCGTCCATAAGTCCTCATTTCCTCTGAGGTCGCGATAACGATCGGACCCAAACAAACATACATATTTCAACAAGAATTTCAACATCAACAAGGATTTACATATCAAACAAATAACAAATATACACATGACAAATACCTACGCATATTCAATACATATTCAGGGTGTGACGCATACGTCCAATACAATTTCACTAAAACCTGCTAAGCATGATAATAAAATTCCAATAATTTAATAACGAATTTTATGCAACAAAATTAGATGTTACATCTGTGCTGCGCAACCTTTTGTATAACTTCAACTCTCCATTTCAAGTATAACCCTTATGCGACGCCAAGTAAATTAAAAACAAAATATATGGGCTGATGAAATGAAATACGAGTATATTCCAAAAACCAGTGTTCGGGAAACACCGGTCAATACGATATTGGATTGCAGCAAAAAAAATGCTTAATTCAAATATTGTTTTATCGTTTATAATATTTGAAGCCAAAATGAGTCATTTCCTTAGAATCATTTCTGATTCACAGCGCTAAAATAACAATTACGACACATAGTATATAGTACCACAAAATACGTAGAAAAATATTAAAGAAAAACGATTTTCGTGGATTAATTCGTAAGACGCTTGACTTCGACCCAGATATTTCAGGTTCGATTTCTAATGGTTACCAGAAAAATATAAATAAAGTGTTCCTGTCTGGTTGAATTCGTCTGGTAAGGCCTCGGCCACACAGGTAGGAGCCTCGCTTGGTCCTTAGAGCTACGCTGCGAGTTAGGCGACATATCCTAGCGAACCAACGCACCGCATACTATCGCAATGGCCACACTGCACGCTTCGCGCCACGCTACATGGCGATTAGTCACCTAGTGAGTTTCCTAGCGAACAGACGTGTTGGTTAATTTTATTGTGTCACCAAGTGATTTTACAAGATGACGGAAGATTTAATAACAGCTGTGTATAAAAGGGAGCCTTTTGTGGAACCCGTCGAGCAAATCATACAAAAATGTACCTGTAATAAAATCACTTTGGAATGAAGTTGCACAGGAAGTAAATAAAGATGGTAAGTTGTAATGAAATTGGTTAGTTTTGAGAGTGCCATCTACAGTTCATATCGGGCCTTGGCCTCCATCAATCGTAGCCTCTAACTCCTCCTGTCTCCCGCCGCGGCCTTCCAATCTGTCACTTGTAATCGCAGCCTAGGTCTACTGACCTCTCTTCTTCCACTCGGATGTCCCTCAAGGATCCTCTTAGGTACCCGTGATGAAGGCATTCTCTGCACATACCCAGCCCATCTCAGCCTGCTCAGTCTGGCATGTACAGAGAACCTGGGAGCTTTATATGTTAGATGATATACAGCTCATCACAGTTGAAAAAACTTATCTAACTAATAAACTAAAATATGTCCCTAGAAGGCGTTGATTTGTAACTAAATATTAAGATGCACGCAGAGTAAAGAACGAGGCGGTACAGAACAGGCTGTTTGTAAAAGACGCGTGGGCCGCGCGTGGGACGCCTGCACCAGCTGGGGCTCTAACTCGTGGTGTGGGGAGTCAATACTTACTGCAGACTGGCGCCAAGCACCTTGAGACTATACAGATCTCTTATCACGACTCAGACCCGGTCGACATCTAACTCTCTACAATACGCTACTCGCTCTCGCCGAAATGTCTTGACTCTTTCACAAATAGCTCGATAGATTATGATACAGTGGTTCTCAAATCTACGGAAGCGCGATATTTTTAGACGCAAGGATTTGGTAGCTTATTGTATTGCATTTTCTTTGTATACAGTAAAATCTGGCGAACTGATTGTCATGGGAAGAACTCTTTAACCAACCAGAAAGATGTTCAAGACCCTAAAGCCTCGGCCACACATGTAGGAGCCTCGCTTGGTGCTTAGAGCTACGCTGCGAGTTAGGCGACATATCCTAGCGAAGCAACGCACCGTATACTATCGCAATGGCCATACTGCACGCTTCACGCCACGCTACATGGCGATTAGTCACCGAGTGAATCTCCTAGCGAACAGACGTGTTGGTTAATTTTATTGTGTCACCAAGTGATTTTACAAGATGGTGGAAGTTTTAATAATAGCTGTGTATAAAAGGGAGCCTTTGTGGAACCCATCGAGCGAATTATACAAAAATGTACCTGTAATAAAATCACTTTGGAATGAAGTTGCACAGGAAGTAAATAAAGATGGTAAGTTGTAGTGAAATTGGTTAATTTTGAGAATGGCATTGTTTGTTGACTCAACCGCTCCCAAATGGGAAATGAATTTGTACAAGCACTTTGGTGTGGCTAAGCATGAAGTCATCTAATATATTAGTCCCGTAGCACCTAGCGAAGCACTTTGGTGTGCCTTAGCCTAAGCGAAAAACAGACTAGTATCATCTTTGTTAAAAAATCTGGGTAACGAAGGTAATAGAGCCCGCAACTCTCGGGCTGGAAGACAAGCGTCTTACTACCTAAACCACGGAGGCCATCAACAGTTAACACTGCATTTTTCTAGCATGTGCAAATACGGAGAAGTACCCAATCTTATGGCCGCATAAAACAATCCACAAACTTAACTTATTTTTAATCTGTCAATAATAATTGGTTCCAGAGCTAGAGCGCACTTAAGGAGAGTTTACTCTCTAAACGGCACTATATAAATTGTTATTTATATAGTAGAACAGTGAAATATTGAAGCTAGTTGAGGAATTCTATTTTTGTATGGTATTTTCTCGGATGATGGAAGAGCTACGAGAGATGTCGAACGGCGTGTAGTGACAGGAAACAAATTCGGGACACCAAAATATATACTCGAACTGGGCATATCAATGTTAAATTTTTTATGTTGTTAGTTTTTAACATTTTTTTATCAAAAAAGTTATTTGACCGTTGAAATCAAATTAATATATTCGTTCCCGGGAAGACTAAGGAGTTATTCGAACTATTCCTGAAGTTATGTCGTGGATGAGAAACTTGGACATCTGACTGTAAGAAAAATGTGTTCCAGCCAAGAGAATGGTTCCCGATGTGACTCTCGCTTTGTGAAGCAGTGGATGCCGGCCCTAAAACGAGTGCGTGGGAGTCGCGAGACGCAGAGATTGGAGATGTGTGACGAAAGTAGCAGTTAGGTCACGCATAGAGCAAAGCTATCTACACCTTAGTGTCGTGGCTATGGTACGAGAAGAGGCAGAGAGAAGTCCCAGTTTTAATTTCATTCATCCGGTAGCAGATTGCCGGTGACAGAAATCTGCTGGCTAGTTGCGCTGAATCTTATGTATTCAATGCTAATTATATATTTTTGATAAAGTATACGCATAATGACACTTTTTCAACAAATTTTGGGAATCTGACTACGAGTACATACCGAAATACCAGAGGAGTGCATTGATTGTTTCGTTATATAAAAGTAAACCGAAGTCAAGTGCAAAATTGAATCATCTCGTGCGACTTTTAATAAAATGAGAAACGTATTCTGCGATGATAATCTAAACTTGAAACTTCGACAACGGTTAGTCAAATGCTACGTTTGGTCAGTGTTATTGCATGGAGTGGAATCATGGACCCTCAAAGTTAGTAGTATGAACCGACTGGAAGCATTCGAAATGTGGATGCACCGGAGAATGCTACGGATACCCTGGACGGATATGGTCAGTAACACAAGGGTTCTTCAAAGAGCCAAAGTTGATAGAGTTGCTGACTAATATTAAAATCCGAAAGGTGTCCTACTTAGGTCATGTACATAGAGGAGCAAAGTACAAATTACTGCACCTGATCATCCAAGGCAAAATAGAAGGCTGAAGAGGTGTTGGCTGGAGGCAAATCTCCTGGCTCCGCAATGTACGTGATTGGATTGGCATAAGGGGCGTTGGAGATCTTTTTCAGGCTGCCGGGGACAAAAATGTCTACTCTCAATAATATTCAACGTTAGGAGGACCTGACATGACACTGGGAAGAAGAAAAATAAAGGTGCAAGAATAGAGTGTGGAAGTTACAGAAACATTAGTTTGCTGAGTGTAGTAAGTAAACTGTATGGAAAAAATCTGACACAGTGAGTAGACGGGAAAGAAAGTGTGGTATCTTCAGGATGCCTTTTCAAGTTAAATATGGTGCGTGGATCAGATGTTCTCTTTGTGTATAATTGAGCGTTTGTGGACCTGTAAAAAGCATATGACCGCGTGATAAGAGACAAGCTATGGAAAATGTTGAATGAAAATGGTGTTGAACGTCAACTAATACGTGGTATTGCGTTATTATACACAGTCCTCGTAAGCCGCTAACATCTCTTCCAAAATAGTTTGAGGTGTTTCCCCTTGTTTTCTGAGAAACTTAATGACGGCGCTATACTATTTGTTTCATACTTGTGATGTTATTAACGTTTGACACACTTCCGACATCTTAAATAACACCGTCAAACTTAGACTAAAACTTGGTGAATATACTAATAATGAGTCATATTATCGGAACATTCGCATGCGCACTACAACCCCCTCCCTTAACCCCTTCATTCCGCGAATTTATTGACCTCCCCTCGTAACTCATTAAGCGTTAGAAGTGAAATGATAACTTTTATATATGATATATTTATTTATTTATATTAAGATATTTCATAACTTCATAATTTATGAAAAACCAACATGTTATTTAATGTGGACATAAAAATTATATGGATCTGGGTTTGCTGCTTTTTATTTGCCGTGTACCCAATAAAGTAGGCTTTTGCCTGTATCTTACTGAGGACATATAACATGAGGAAATAAGTTGATTTTTTTCCGGTTGGTGATAAAACAATACCCCGTTGCATGCTCTCATCGATTAACAGTGAGTGACACTCAATTAGAGTGACCGGCGGTAAGTAATACACATCGGGCTAAGAAAGAGATTGTCAGCCATAATCGGCTAACTTCGGCTTTGTAGAGCGTCTTCTCTGTCATTCATACACGTGTTCCGTCGCGTCGTCGCGCATCGGACTGTTAGCGCATCGTGCGACAGAGACGACGCTCTACAAAGCCACGTGTATTACTTATCGCCGGGTACTATACATATGTTTATATCACGGGAATCAAACCCCTCACACTTCATCACTCTCCAGAGAAACCGAAAAATCCATCCCATAATGTGCCGCACATAATCACCAAAAACACACCACACTCAAGAGTTCACACAAACCTTTGCTACAAGTCATCCCTCCTGCAAACCTAGGCAATCCAATTCCTGTCGCAATAACAACCACGGTCCGATCCACTGCCTGAATTTCTTGCCCCCCTTTTACCTCTTGAATTCGGCACCCTATTGTATGTCATGGAAGCCAAATAGACATTATTTTTTCATAAGAAAAGCGTTTCTCTTTAAAAAAACAGGTAACCGGTTTATTGGATGTAAAAATAACCGAAAATCTGTTAATTGAATTATCCATTTGATTGCTAGCCCTATTTTGCACTCTGCAATCATACGCTCACGTCTGCCGGTGATAATACCCATTGCTGGTGAAGTCTATCTCCTGTGGTGTCTCTCGGTGTTTCTGCTGAGCGATGCAGTAATTCCGCGTACCGCCCGCGCCACCTCCAATGGCTGATGGCTAATGAGCTGTACTGTGACTTTAGCTATGAGGTGTGATGTCACGCGGCAAGGCCGACAGCAAATTTACATTCTTAGTATCCGACCTGACTCAAATATACTCAACACTTCTCTGACGTACTTCTTATGGTCGTTTTTTATTACAAGTCTGATAACTGATATTTTTTAAAAGATTTTATTTTACATTTGATACAGGTTTACCCCAAATAACAAGACATTGACTCAGTTATCAAGTCATCAAGTTTATTGACGAGTTTAACATTTAAACGCAGTTTATTGACGAGTTTAACATTTAAACGGTACGGGACCGCGGATTTGCGTCGTTCAATGCCCTAAGGTCCCGTACGGGACCAGTGAAGATCACAGGGCGTTCCGTTTGCTCTTGGTACGTGAATTAGTAGAACTTGGCGGAACTAAAAAGACAAATACTTCACCTAAGTCTATGGTAGAATCTGTTGTGCGATTGGAAATGAACATTCGGAACATTGGCCGGAAAAACATAACAGCAAGTTTAGATGTCGCGTATGCTCAAAAAGTTATAAAATCATAAGATCCATATTCAAATGTCAAAAGTGTAAAATAGGCATAGACAAATGTTTTAAATAAATATGCATAGACAAATGTTTTAAATAAATATGCATAGACAAATGTTTTAAAATTTGGCATACGATTTTTTTTAAATTTTATTGTTTTAAATTCTTTAAGTTTTGTGTAATTTTTATCGTTTTAATTTTTTAACTTTAATGTATTGTATAATTATATAAAATGTGAAAATTTGTGAATAAAGCTTTTGTAAATTATAAACAATCTTTAATTTTGCTAATGCTTTTTATTTTACCCACATAGGCTAACTAGTTTTAGAGATATAATTATTTTTATAACAACTACGAGTCGCGCGAATATTTCGCAAAAAAATGTTTGGGCAGTGGGCTACCTCTATTGCGCACGGCACACGGGCGTTTAAAGGTTAATACTCAATTTATCAACGATACCTGGAAGATATCGATATCAGAAAATTAATTCAACAAAGTTATTCCATGTGCGAGTGGTGACACAGAAAACAATCTTACAATTAAGAAAAGCAGCTGGACAAATTACAACGTATTCGAAATGTTTGTCTTAGATTTATTTTTAACATTTACGATCACACCACTTCATACCAGAAGGAGCTGAACGTGAGAAAAAGGCGCTAAATTAACATACTGTCAATATTGTATAATATCCTCAACTGTTCCGTCACCCCCTCTTTTCACGCCGAAAATATCCAGCGTCTTTCCGATCACGGACTTGCGCTACGTTCAAACAGAGATTATTTATTGGCCTTCGCAGCTCACGCTCTTCTTTTTTACGTCGTCCCATACGGCCACGCTCTTCAATATGTCAGTATCACTAAATCGGATATATTATGTTGAAGTGTACCACTCAAATAAATAGATAAATAAAATAAATTATTAATACTTTACAAAGAAAATGACTGTTTAGTATCATATTTTATTATTCATTTATTTTATTTTATTTCAACAGACGAGGTGTTGATCGCTTCTTCTCTCAATTTCGGCATATTGGTTCTTACGTAAAATTACAGACAATAATAATTGAAAAAAAAAAAAGAAAATTTACATGACGCCATTTAAAGAGCAAACTCTCCTCAAGGGCGCTCTTAATCTGAAATAGAACCCACTACTATTGGCAGATTAAAAATATTACAAAATAAATATATACAAGTTGAATGTAAGGATAGGAAGTTAGTGACTGAAACTATAAGATTAGGTACTTCCTCGCATCTGTATATGTTCAGAAAAACATATTTGGTAAGAAAACAGCAGAAAATTTACCAAGGCAAGACGAACTACAAAGAAACCTTTGTAGATCTTCTGATATGTGATACTAACATATTCGACACACAGGTGGTTCCTAAAGCTGAACACGCCACCCATATATCTAACACTGAGAGGTAGACTATTCTATGCAGCGGCGGCCGGTCTAGAGGTGTACTGGTGCGCTGAACTGGAGAAATAATTCCCAATAATTAAATTATATATTCGCAAACATGACTTCCAAAAATGTTAAATATTTGTATAGATTAAATATATATAAGAATACTGACAAATAATACGAACATTTTTACTTAAACGAAATTTCAAAAGAAGTTTAATTTTTTTTTAAATATTCCTTTCAAATTGACCGGCCAAGTTTGCCAATACTACCGGAGCGATCTCCAATACGCACCGGACGGAAACGCTAAATCATATAGGGCAGACAGAGAGATACAGTAAACCGTGAGACAGCGATATTTCATATTCGCTCAGAGTCTCGAGGTGCATTGGTGCTCAGCGCACCTCGGGACCGGCGGCCGCTGATTCTATGCCATATAATACCCCACTCTATTGGATCGATTTGGAACCATCAACTCGTCAGATAATGAAGAAATCGACCTTAAAAATCTACTTCTTTCAGAAGAAATACCTCTTAGACACAGATTCGAAAAATACAATGAAGACATTCCATTGGGATTTGAATACAAAGAGAAACAGTTTGAAATCAATCTGTTTACGACATTTGAGCAAATGTAGACTTTTTAGAAGCGGACTAAGGTGACAAATCAAGCAAATCAAGCAAATCAAGCAAACCAGAATAGAATTTCAAATCAAGCAAATCAAGCAAACCAGAATAGAATTTCAATAATCTAAACGCGACACAACAATGAAATTATATAAAAAAAAATTTCCCTTGGAAGTTATCGACCGTACACATTTTATCTCTTTAAGACTACAGAAGTCCGATGAAACCGTATAATCTATTTATTCATTAATTTTTATTTAACACTTTTATTGCAAATACGATCTGGCGGGTTTATTGCAAGGCGGCAATTTCTTCCAACCAACCAGACAAAAGTAAATGAAGCAAGTTACGTGGTCGCATAAATCATTCAAATGACTATCCATCCCCACGAAATCCATAAACACATACGTTGGCATATGCCCACGAACTCCACAAAGACGGACAATCACCCGAACATTATTTTTCATATAAAGTGAGATATCATCAATCAAAAGGAAAGGAAGGGATGGTGGAGAGGAAATGAAAAGAAAAATCAGGAATGAAACACGTTATTTTACAGACTAGAAATTAAAAGTTTTTTCAGTCGCTTCTTAAAGCATACCAAGGACGGAGCGAGTCTTATATTGGTTTGTAACTGATTCCAGAGTCTCACTGCATGGACAGTAAAGGACGACGTAAAGAAAGAGGAGCGGTGAACTGGAGAGGCCAATAGACAATCTCTGTTTGAGCGTAGCGCTAATCCATGATTGGAAAGGCGCTGAAAATGTTCGGCGAGATAAGAGAGGGCGGCGGGACAGTTAAGGATATTATACAATAGAGATAATTTATAAATCGAAAGAAATAAATAAATTTGATGCTATCTTATAGAAAAATACTAATACTCGTGAATAATAAAACATCCCCAACGAAAATATGTTTTCTACGCGATGAAGACATCGAAAGAAATTTCGTAATAAGGAAAGAAAAAATTGTAACAAATAAATTTAAAAAATATTTTTTCTTCTATCAATGAAAATCTAAAATGAATACTCGGGAAACTGAGTCAAGTATTCTATAGTAAAAGTTAAATATATTTTGACAAATGGTCTCGCAAATAATTTTGACATTATGACTAACTCGTTAGCGCGTCTCATCGCTGTATCGCGTCAGTGCGCCCGCCCGCCTGCATCACTCTCTCCTCTCCTCTCCGCTCCGCATCCAGACCGGGTCTGACACTCAGCATCGATGATACAGATGACGGTCGATCATCGATTGTTGACTGAAGTCACATTTGAAGCAGAATTGGCGCACATCAATGAGGAGTACGGAATTATTAAACTCAATAAAAACCAATGGAAATGCGTTGGTAATAATGTGTGTGCGATGGACTGCTTATCACTGTATAGTACAATCGCACCTTTGATACAATACTGTCAGTAGATTTTTATTCGTAAAAATATTTGCATTTATTTAACCATTCATTCCCTGTGATATGTAACTAGTACACATTGCTTCTAAAAACTTGAATTGAATGAAAAAAATTATATTAATAATAATTAGCACTATCGGCCACATCGGAGATATTTTGTGAAAATCGGGAATAAATTCACCAATACAATAAAAAAAACCGAGTTACGTGTTCCTGCAATATCGGCGATGATAATACCAGGGCTGTGGAGTCGCTAAAAAAAAAAACACGACTCCGACTCCGATTCCTATATTTACCAACAATACGACTCCGACTCCACAACTCCGACTCCACGACTCCGACTCCACAACTCCGACTCCACAACTCCGACTCCACAACTCCGACTCAAAAAAGCTCAATTTTATCAGGTTGTTTCCTACCTTTGCATATAGCCATTTTTTTCATGTTATAGGGATAAAAATAAAACAAGATCAAACTTGAATAATTATTTATTAGAATTTATTCTTAAAAACAACATTGCTTCTATTAAATCTGTATTCGTAGAGGCTCTCAAATCAGAATTGAGAATTTTAAGAGCGGAAAATAACCGCTCTACGGATACTTGGGTTGGGGGTAATGCTGTAACGATCAATGCTGAATCTTTTACGATTTCTAGATACCGCTGTATTGCCATTTCAACATTAAAGTTCGGTCAATTTTTTCCATTATTTTCAATGCATCATAAAATTCAATTTTAAATTTTGAAATAGAGTCTCCTTCATCTATATTGGGACTGTGATTCAAACGAGGACGTTTTAGTTTATCTTGTTCATTGAGATATTTTTCAAAATCGTCTTCAGATTCAGCGGTGTCGGATGAAGATGATGATACTTCGTGTACGCTGCCTGCTGTCGTCTCTTTTTCTAGTCGAAGGCCTTTCATACGAACGGTTAATTCAAACAGAGCGTTTTTCGCTCTATTTATTTGTTCTTCCGTCAATATGGATCGAACCATGGGGTTAACATAGATCCCAGCCAACAGAATTTTCTTTCGACGTGAGAAAGAAGGAGACAAACACATTTTCGTAGACTTGATGCATTAAATGGATCTCGGTGATTCACCATATCGGCGCGACTTGCGCCTGCAAGTTTAATATTCGTGCACAATACACATTCATTATAATAATTAAAAAAAAAATGTATTTTAAATTTTAACGAAAAATTAGTCGGGAGTCGCTCGTTTTTTACGACTCCTACTCCTACTCCGACTCCGGCCCAAACACCGCGACTCCGACTCCACAGCCCTGGATAATACTAATTAAAATCGGACCATTAGTCGCACGCCAATTTCATTTCGATATTTCTAAGAAAAAAATCCGTCTTAGGATTCGAAAAATGCGGTACATACCATCAAGTCAATTCATCTCTACGATATCCATACACTTTCTTAATACAGGTTCTACGATTTACCTTACTTCTAACTTTTCCTTCTTTCAAAATATCATTTACTTGATCCAATCATACTTTCATTGTCTTCCTCTACGACACCTTCCACTCACATTTCCACTGTATATTTGTTTTGTTAGTATTTCTTCATTCATTCGTTTCACGTGCCCAAACCATATCAGATGAAGCGTGCAAATGACAATATTTGCGAGGTATGCCACGGACTAATTTCCGCCAAAACACTTGTTCACCGCGGCCTCGGTTCGGCATTGGGGCGGGCAAACGACGTGCGACACGCGGCTCGGTATCGTCAATTCCGGAGCGCGGAGGCGCAGTTGCCCGAACTAGGCCAAGCCCGTGAAGTGTTTACACTTCATATGTATTTGACGAAAACGTGCCTTAGTCACACACGCTATCTGCAGTGTACCGATAGTAATATCGAAAGAAATTCTCGAGTCTGAACGACCCCCGTCGTCTGATTGGTAAAATGTTTGCCTACCACACGGGTTCAATTCCCAACGATACCCAAAAAAATGTCCTAGTTTTGGTAAGGCTTCCTCTAAGGCCGAGGACATACCAAAATGATTCATTAAGTGCTAAGCTAGATTTTACGTGACTCATACACTAAGTGACTTCATGCCTGGCCACACCAAAATGCTAAGCACAAATTCATTTGACAGTTGGGAGCGGTTGAGTCAACACACGATGTCACTCTCAAATTAACCAATTTCATTATAACTTACCAACTTTATTTACTTTCTGTGCAACTTCATTCCAAAGTGATTTTATTACAGGTACATTTTTCTATAATTTGCTCGATGGGTTCCACAAAGGCTCCCTTTTATTCACAGCTGTCATTAAAACTTCTGTCATCTTGTAAATTAACCAACACGTGTGTTCGCTAGGAGATTCACTCGGTGACTAATCGTCATGCAACATGGCGCGAAGCGTGCAGTGTGGCCACTGCGATAATATGCGGTACGTTGGTTCGCTAGGATATGTCGCCTAACTCGTAACATATCTCTAAGCATCAAGCGAGGCTCCTTCCAGTGTGGCCGAGGCCTAAGAGATGTGTTGTTGGATTGTTGTTACACTTTCGTTGTATAAAGTACAATCTGGTGAGATTATTACCATATGGCAATCACTTCCGACAAACCAAAAAGATGATTCACAGTGAAGCATCGTTTTATTGTTATATTATATTTAAACTTTTATTCACTAATTTTCTTCGTGCACTATGATTTATTTATTAACAGAATAACACGGACGTTCTCTTCGATCAGACGATGAGACAGCTTTGCATACCAACACATCATACCATATTTTACACAACTTCACTTGTGGTTCACTGCGCGCGACTGGGGAACGAACTTCCAAAATCAGATGTGCACCATCCTTATTAAAGTTTAAGAGAAAATGGAAAAAAATATTACATCTCTCAGAATATCCTTTCATCCTATTTTTTCCTTTTTTTCCCTTCGTTATCCTTTAAGGAATATATTTTCTCTAGTTCTACCATTGTTGATAGAAATAAGTAATTTGTTTGTATTTTCTACTTAAATTTAAACAATAAATATTTGATTTGTAAAATCTGTCATAGATTGAACAGTTTAATGTAACTAAGATGAACTTGTTTATAAATTTTGTACAACTGGATAATGATTTGAATGATTTTTGCAACTATGTAACTGACTTACTTTTGTATAATTGGTTGGAAGAGATTGCCACCTGGCAATAAACCCTTTTGTTTAAAAATATCTAAATTGTTGCAAAAGTCATTTCCAAGTCTTTGCATACGAATTATAGAGGAGTTAATTTTATAATTAGTATAACAATTTTCGGTATAAAAGGGATTGAGTTGTCTTGTGAATCTAGTGGGAATACGAAATGAAATGCTTGCGAGTAAGTGAGGTGCATCGATGCACTTGATCTAACCATATTTTCATGCCTTCTCTCTGTCGGGGTAGGCAGAAAGAGAAGAACGGCAGCCTCTCCTATCGCGACACACATCCATATACCTCATACAATTCCTACGATTTCTGACTTTTTTATATTCCCTTTCAATCTATCATTCACTTGATATATTGCACGCATGCCTAACTTAGAACTTAGATTCCATCGTGAGCAATTTTGTTCTTGTCTTATTATTGATTTCAACATGTTCAGTTTGTTAAGAATAATGACCAAAAAAGGTAAGAATGCGACGTTAGCTCTCGTTTGTGACCCAGTATTTTTTTCCACCTCGAAGGTCGTAAGTAGGTGGTCATCTCTGAATGTATCTCTCACTCGCAGCCATCTGTTGGGTTCTGCACGCCCACATACCCATTATATTACACGTTTGTATTGTAAATTCTGTTCTCCTCCAGTACCTGTTGACTGTACTGGATTGCGTTGACTGCAACACATTCGAATACCTCTTCACTGGTCATTGCGTATGTCGAGGATACGTGGAAACCAGTTCGAGGAATTTATTTTCTTTCCAAACCAGCGCTGGATTGATTGGAAATAAATAAAACTCGAAGTATGCTTGACATTATTGTGTTTAACACTTTCAACACATTGTTTACGGTACGCACAAGTTTGTGCGTTTCAGAAACCGTCTATTGCCACTGTGTGCACATATTTGTGCATTTCGGTTAAGTTCAACTTCATACATATAAAAACACATGTTAAACTTTTTATTTCTTCTGTCGTATTTACTTTGCTTATTATATATTTTTTAATAAACACATATTTTTAATTAAAAATAAAGTATTTTTAATAAACACCCCCGTCAACAAAGTGTTAATATACGAGTAAGTACATAAAGTATTCGCCAGAATATCACAACAATATTTAGAAATAGCTGCTAACTTTGTACTCTCCTTTATTAATATAAATAACGTAATATAAACAAAACATTAAGGACAATACTTTGCCTCTGGAGTTGAGTAACCCTGCATCAACATGTGGAAAGTTTCGATTCTGCAAAGCAAATTGCATCTCATTTTACTAGTGAGTCCATGTGTTTTCTATATCTCAAGATCTATCCATAAAATTCTAGTACACAAGCCGATTCTTGTCTATGTAAGCGTTGTTCCACTAAAAACACATCTAAGTTCTTTACCACTTCAAAATAAGTATTAGACAATTACGTAAGTCTACTTGGTAAAATTTGGTAATATTTTGTGGTATACATACAGAACATATATTGAACTTAAATATACATAGGTATTAATATTAAATAATTTTAAAACAATGACTGTAATATATTATTACTACTGCTTTTTGTATCTCCTGTACATGTTAGTTTAAGTCGTTTAATATCAAGTTTTGTATTTTGTGTCAATAATTTGAAGTACTTGTGTAACCTGTCACATGTTTATTTGTATATAAAACGCACTGTTGTGTCGTTAATAAAATAAATAAATAAAATGTGATAAGGAAAAGTAAATGCGATATACTCGTACTATATATGGTAGGAGAATAATAAAAGATCGGAGCCAATTGAGGAATTCTGGTGTTTGTAGTGTTTTCTCCGATAGATAGAAAACAAAGTCAATGGGGCACTAAAATATATATACCGGATAGTATCAAAATCTGCTAAGATGATAGCCCATTATCGTATTTTGATGCCAACTTTGATGTATGGAAATGATAGCCCATTATTGTAGTTTGATGCCAACTTTGATGTATGGAAATGATAGCCCATTATTGTAGTTTGATGCCAACTTTGATGTGTGGAAATGATAGCCCATTATTGTAGTTTGATGCCAACTTTGATGTGTGGAAATGATAGCCCATTATCGTAGTTTGATGCCAACTTTGATGTATGGAAATGATAGCCCCTTATTGTAGTTTGATGCCAACTTGGATGTATGGAAATGATAGCCCATTATCGTATTTTGATGCCAACTTTGACGTATGGAAATGATAGTCCATTATCGTATTTTGATGCCAACTTTGATGTATGGAAATGATAGCCCATTATCGTAGTTTGATGCCAACTAAGATGTGGACGTGGAAAAATATTGCAAGGAGTAGAATAAATGGTGTAGAAATGCGGGCACTTAGAAGAATACGTGAGGTGAATAAAAAACAAATATACATTGCAAATATAAGTGGAAGAATTGTTCGAGGAAGACGAAGGTTAGAATGGTTAGTTAAAATAAGTCATATTTTGAAAGGGAAAAGAGAAATCGCAGGTGTGTGGATGTGGAAGAGGAGAAAGATGCGTGTTGCGATAGGAAAGTTTGGCGTTCTTTTTTCTCTGCTTACCCCGACATAGAAGCAGCGTGATGGTATGTATATAAGACTAACTTAGACGTGGTAAAAAATTAATAAATGTGGCAGAATTTCAACCTAACGTGATACTCGTATCGTATCATATATTACACTTTCGTTGTAAAAAGTACGGCCTGGCGGGTTTATTGCCTTGTGATAATTTTCTTTAACCAACCAGAAACATGCTAAATAAACTGGAAGCGTTCTTAATGAATATTCACCTGAGAATGATCATAGCTTCTCGCTTTGTCCAGCACCGAGGTACTCGTACTATGTCGGGCAGGTGTAAAACGACAGCTCTTAAATGCTAACAAATGATGAAATATGTCCAATCTGGGTCATATATTGAGAGGGAAAAAAATAATTTGTCACTAAAATTTCAATGTTTATTTGAAAATGGTTGAAATTGCCGTACATTGTAATAAAATAAAATTAAAATAAAGTAATTATTAAACTTAAATTATATATTGTAAGTAATTTATTTTTATCAAACACTGTTTATTCCACTTTATTTGTAAAAATAAATTACAATGTCTTTAAACCTCCACAACGTTAATGCCTTAACTATAAACAATATATTAAATTATATACTTGTAAACTTGCGGTTTTTGTATATTTATTTACTTTCTCAATACAGACCTAGCCCAATTACATTGAAAAATACAAAAATTGATAACATTAAAATATATAAATATATATGCACACATACATACAAATACAGTGAAACCCCGTTTTTGAAGGGACTGATAAAAAAACGTAATTAGAGGGAAAACGTAGATTCGGGGTTAGAAAATTTTTTTTGAATTATTTTTTATTTAGATAATCACGCAAATCTGAAAACTTTTTTCAATCGATTCGCGATTTTTTATTATCGTAGCCAAAGTTGTAATGGGTATCCCCAAATCACGCGCGAGCGAAACACGTGAACCAACGTGTTTATTCACTTTTTCGAGAATTTTCCTTTTCTCTTGAATTGGTGATGTTTTTCTTTGCTGAGATATTATTTGAAGGGATTCAACGAAAAATTAAAAGAAATGAAAAAAATGTAAATTGACACACGAAATACACGAAAATTTCAATTGTATGTACACGACCGACACGTTTAAAACACAAGCACAGATTGGCCTGCCTATACAGTCTGCCTGACTCTGATTCGCTAAATTTTCCCCTAATTGCATCGTATTACAGGACTCGTGTAACCTTGACCATGAGTGCTGCAGGTGCACACGTGTCCATAAATAGAAACAACATATTTCTGCTTCCTAATATTAATTTCAAATATTTTAAATCGTCGCGCATTTAATTAAATATGTTTATAAATTGATTTGCATTTTAAATATTTCAAAGGTCAATTGCGGGAAATAAAAACGTAAAAGCGGGTACTAAATGTACTAAAATAAAACGCGATTGTAAAAATTTAACGCTAATAGCGGGAAAACGTGAATAGCGGGCACGTAAAAACGGGGTTTCACTGTATATCCAAAGTCACTTAAATACGTTGATGAGTGCTTAGAATATTTTTTTCTCTTGCTTTCGGTAATGTGATATGAAATATGTCAATATCCGAAGCAGTCCCGTTCAGAAGAGTTAAGGCCCTTCCAACAGGCATAGCGGCTGGAAGACCTCGTTCTTGCGTATGTTATTGAGAACAGTTCTTGCCGGCGCAGTCTAGTGTAATTGTAAATAACATTACGTGCTCCGTTTACCTTGTATCATATCGCTACCCATCTTTCAATGTCTCTTGATGTATGGAAATGAATCTTGGACTTGTCAGAAGAAGGATAATAGTAAGATAAATGATGTGGAGTGTCAATGTATGAAAGAAGGCGGAATGAAAACATCAGATGTATAAATAAAATGGATGTTTTAAGTAAATGAAGAAAGGAACTTCAATGTGGTTTAGAAATGTAAAGAGAATGAAAGATTGACTAAGCAAATATACAAGTCAGAAGTGTAAGGTATGCGTAGAAGAGGTAAGATACTAAGGAAAATGTGACTGGACCTAATGACAAGATTTTGAAAAAAATCAAGTGAAAAGTATGAAGAATAGAAGATTGTGCATGTTGTCTACTTGGATAGAAAAGTTAGGAGATATGTTCTCTCTGCATACACCACAAGGGACACGGCGTGATGATATATGTTCAAAATATTATTTATAGTTAAGGCATTAACATCGTGGAGGTTTAAAGACATTGTAATTTGTTTTTATCAAACATTGTTTATTCCCTTAACATCTTCAACGCTGTTTACAAAAAGTGGAATAAACAGTGTTTGATAAAACAAATTACAATATGTATTCAAACAATAACACTCGCCTTATAGTCAGCCCAATATGGTAAATTCTGAGAAAAAAACTGTAACAAAGTTGTCATTAGACGATAGGAATAACAAAACCACAACTATTGAATCTGACATCATTTTTCGCGAATAATTAAGTACGACGTTTTCGAGCAAATTTCCTGAATCATATTTGACGTCCTACAGATAACAGATAACAGAAAAAAATAATATACAATACATACATATTATGTTATATCATCATGTTGTTTTCCAATCGATTTCCCTAACAGAGAAAAAAGAATACTGCACTTTTCCATCATTACATTTTCCCCTTTTCAACATATATACATTATCTCGTACAACTCGATCGGTTTCTCTTCTAAAGACTACCGTTCGTGACCTAATTGAAAAAATAGTTGACTTCTATCCGGGGATTTCGGGTACGATTCGCGACGGTATCCAACAAAAAACACATGCGTGAGACTCCCGCGCGGTAGAAGTGAAACTTTTTATAGTTCGGAAATTCTAGGATGAGTCCTCTGACGTTTCACAAATTTGCCCCAATACAACCTTGTAACGATGTTCAGTAATTTTAATTATTTTATCAACTTTAATATAAGCCTCAATTCTAATAAATAGCCAGTTATTTAGGTAAATACATTACATAAGGTTGTATTGGGGCAAATTTGTGAGCTGTCACAGGACTCATCCTAGAATTTCCGAAATATAGCTCCTAGGAAAAGTTGATTTTACGCATTGCTTTTTTTCCATTTGTTAACGATTTTTTTTTAAATTAATTCTAATACAATACGCAAGCGTTTATTGGTTGACTTATGCGACGTAATTTAAATTAAAAATAATTAAATTAATTAAATAATTTACTTAATTTTTATATTTATTTTTTTAGATTTAAATTTATAGTTTTATTTAATTTTGATATTTTTTTATATTTATTTATTTTTTAATTTATTTAAATTAATTGATTTAATTATTTATTTTAATTAATTTCAATTTTATTTATTTTTATTTAATTTAATTTATTCTTTAATTTTTAATTTTATTTAATTTAATTTATTCTTTTTATTTTATTTTATTTTATTTAACTTTATTTAATTTTAATTTCATTCCTTCACTTAAAATAGATGAAGCGTTTCACTTTTCGTGACGTTCAGGCCAATTTGCCCTACCGCGCCTATAGAAGTTTCACTTCAAAAAAAAATCTAGCCAACTACCTCTTAACAGGTCTAGTATTGGCAAAACGCGTGATGACGATATGTGAGATCCATGTCTAGTCCAGTGGTTCTAAAGTTCGAAGTTTCTATGTTGCCTCCCGGCTACGCTCTTAAATATATCTCAATCACCAATTCGGATATGTTGAAGAGTACAATACAACCTGACGGACTTTTTGTCATGTGGCAATCTCTTTCGAATCAACCAAAAATATGTTAAAGAAACCGTAAGCGAAAACCTGACTGGAATAATTTTTGGAATTTTTTGCTGATTCGGAGGACAGCAAGCACGTTTGCTATTTGGGCTATATACGAGTATATTTATTAATCTGCCAATTGTAATGGGTTCCCGAGAAGAAGCGCCGTTGAGGAGAATTTAGTGTTAAAACAGCACTATAAAAATTGTCTTTTTTTATATTCATTTAAATCTCATCTCGGACTCATTTAAAACATTGAATATACTCGTATATTTAGTATACGAAATTATATACATACCATTTCACGCTGTTTTCCTGTCGGAACAGGCAGAGAGGGCAGATTTTCCTATCTCGACACGCATCCTTAGCCTCTCCTACATACATACATCTTCTCACACAATTCCTAATAATACAACTCATAACTCTTCCATCATCTGAGTAAATACTATCTAAATAGCAGAATTCCTCTTAGCACGAAAGGATAAACGATATGCGAGTAAATTAACATAAAAAAATGCAACCAAGAACATAAAAACCTGTGCACTCGTCTTAAACCATAAAAATGTATAGGCTACATTATTTAGCATGAAAAGTCGACGCTGCACATTTTGCTTTTAAATTGTCGCCATTGTTCCCATTGCAAATTGCGCCGAATGACACATTTCACGGCACAAGCCGTGTCCACTACTCACTGCAGGACCGGACTGGATCCAGAGAGCAATGGAAATAATCGGCACATTATTTGTACGTACGTCCATTACGAAACAGAGGTCCAACACACACGAACACACTTGAAGATATGTATTTGAAATGCCGAATACGAATACAAGTTTACAAACGATATACACCAGGAGTAGCCAACCTTTTTGGGCCGTGTGCCAAAACCGGTATTGCGTAAACCTCGAGGGCCGCACGAGTATTTTTTTTTTTATTAATAGACATATCAAAATTTGAATGGCTGAAATTTAGGTAACTTACTCTTATTCGTCCTGATTTATATAGCGCGGTTTTGATTTTATTTTTCATGGCCCTATCATCTCTGAGCACTGTGTCAAGTATACTAGTATATTTTAGGTAAAATTGAGGATATTTTAGGTAAACGAATCGAATCCGGGACCCTTGGTTCGTGAGCCAAACGACTTAACCAGTAAACGACGAGGGCCGACAAATTCTTACTTTTTTTTTGTTCAATATAATAAAATTCCCATTAAATGAGTGTCATGTTACATAAATAAATAATTTGAAATAGTTAAACGACGCATGCGGCCCGCGGGTTTGCCATGACTGATATACACCAACTTATTCTGATGGTAACAAGTTGTCCGGAAAGTAATTTAACATTTTTAGATCAATGCACTTATTATCATATACATTGTCACCCCAAACATTCTTCTCTGTGTACGCATTTCTACAGCATTTATTCGGCTCCCTTCAGTCTTTATCCATATCCACGTTTCACTCTCATAAATCAAAGGTGGTACTAAAATATGTTGTAAGGACTACCATCTTAACAGATTTTGATACTGTCCGGTCAGTTTTATTAGTTTTACTTTATTCATTCGTTCAACATGCACAAACCATCTTAGCGTGCTCTTCTTCATCTTACTTAAGTTCACATTCATCCCTTAACACTTAACTCAAATTGTTATACATTGTCACCCCATGTATTATTTTCTCAGTATACGCGTTTATTCGGCTCATTTTAGAATTTTTCGACACTCACGTTTCACTCCCATACATTAAAGTTGGTACTAAAATACTGTTATGGTATTTTATCTCATTAGATTTTGATACTATCCGACTCAAATATATATGTGTATGTTTTAATACCCCATTGACTATGTTTCCTATCGCTATATGCTGATCGACGTACGTCATAACTCTTCATCATATGAGAAAACACTACATAAATATCAGAAAATCTCAACTCTTTTTAATCTTTCATTGCTCCATTAAACCACTTAATCAAGGCACCGTTTACTCTAATACACGCTCTACTTTCAGCATACAATGACGCAATGCCACGTATTCATTTACAGTAAACACCAAATTCATTAAATAATTTCCATAATGAAATTGAAATAATTTCGTTTTATCCACGTCTTAATAAAGTGTTGAATAAATAATAGTCGCGAGGAGAGGTTTTATAATTTTGACATTTAGCTGACAGTTAATGTTTCGCGGCGGTATTTTTGTGTCTAATTCGGTCATTAATTTGAGAATTTGATATAAAATGTATTTATAAGAGTAGTAAGTAGTTATACCGTTAATATTTTCTATACAAGCACCGTTTTATAACATAACAGTTAACCATTATAAAAAAAAACTCGGAATGTGTGCACGGCACTGGTTAAACGTCTCGTTTTAAAATAAAAACAGTTCGCTTTTGTCTCGTTAACAAGCGCATTGGCGCACCGATGCGGAACAGAAAGGGCAGCAGTGCAGTACTAATCCGAAACCGGAAAAGTTAAGGAAATCCTTTAAAACGACTTTGTTTCCAAATGAAAACTCTACAAAGTAGGAATAAAAGACAATGAATTATTTATGGTTGAAATAGAAAAAATGCCAAATCAATTGTTCGTTTAAATGAACTTATTTTATGTAAAGGAAAAAAGTTCTTTATAAAAACGTTATTTTTAATATGTTAAAGGTACAACATATACTTGATACAGTTACTTCAAAATTGTTAAAATGCAGATGTGAGATAAGCTACAGAAAAACATAAATTCGGAGGTAAAACGATCCGATTTCATTTGCCAGGAATCAAACCGGGGGTGCTCACTTGCTTAAGGTAAATTCTAACCATTAGACCACGGCCGTTAACAAATTCAAGCGAATACTATATCTAATAACCGCCTAAACGAGCATCTATTAAAAATGCGACGAATAATATCGTTGAATGTACATGGTGCGGCAGAAACAACGCCTCGTTTTGAAAGAAATAAAACAATAAATCATAGATGTTCTGCTAAAATATAGTATAATCTGAAAGAACAGTGTTTATATCAACTATTATTGTATCGGCCGTATGCGTCACCTAAAACATATGATTTATTTGATTTCTTGTTTTCCATTTACTTGTGTAAATTCTTGTTTATATTTTGATGTTTTGAATGTATAATTTTTATGTTTGTTGGGGTCCGTGCTGTGTCGCGACCGTAATTGAAATGTTCCTTATGCGCGGCCATCGCGAGACAGTATCAAAAGTCGGCCGGCCCATGCATGCGAAAACTTGCGAGAATTGTGATATTTCGCAAGTTATATGCACGGGCGTGCACGGGCGAAAACAGGCGCTTAAGATGAGCGATTGGCTGCACATAAGGAGCGCCAAAAGTAAAAAAATACATTCTCAGTTCACTCCAGTCTACAGCCTTTTACTTGCGACAATCTACTACCTGCTGAAGAGGAATCTCTTCACCCTGCTAATTTTCACCGGAAAGCATCAAGTGAGCCGAAATCTCCGAACATTGCGCAGCAGCCATCCACTTATTGCTACAGTTCTTTGTACCGGTGCCGTACAGTTATATCAATCAAATGCCGATCTTAATTTTATATACACGTCTGAAATTTGGTTCTGAAGTTCCACATTACTCTCTCCTGGTTATTTCTTGTGGTATTGTTTCGATTCCGTGCCGGATCGCGTTCATAAAATTCCTGTACATCCACAAATTAGTACGGATGGAAATTAAGGTCTGCGTGTAAAAAAATGACAGTGAACTGCTCAGCTCTCACGACCTCCCCAGAGAAGTAAGGCCTCAGGTAGATAAAGCTGCAGTTGTGACGGGCTGCCTGAGATATATCATATGGAGGAATAAAAATATGAGAACAGATAGCGAGGTACAAGACATGTGTGAGACCTATCCTCACATATGACATCGAAGCGAGGGCGGACACTGTCAAGACCAAAAGTATGCTAAGGACAACAGAAATGAGAACTATACGTGCTATTGCCGGGAAGACTTTGCGTGATTGTGTAAGGAACACCACAATCCGAGAGGTTTATAAGGTCTAATATGTGGTCAATTGCGGACGACAGCGTCCATACTAGTACCAACATGTACAGAGAATGAATTCCATAAGAATCCCATACATAGCTCTGCATGGGGTACCGGATGGACGGCGTCCACCAGGGAGACCCCCGACACGATGGAGAGATAGCTGAAGCTCAGCATCACAAGAGGATAATCCTGTAATAACAGACTCTTGAGTCTACAGAAAGTTGAAAAAAAGAAGTGTAAAAAATAAACAACCTGGTACTCCTCGCAGCGTTCGTACACCACAAAAAAGTTCTAGCAGAGAGACAAGCCGTCACCCAATTTCAAGACGTTCAGACCGTAAGCACACTACTTACAATGTACCTTACAAAATTATTTAAAAAAAAAGTAGTTTGTGCTCCATTTACAATCTTTACAAAATTAAAAAAACAATGTATAACAATTCGACAAAATCAAATAAAAAGACTACGCATATGCACTTGATAAAACTATGGAAACAGGATCTTATATAATATATATTTACCGTATTGGCCCGACTATAGGGCGACCCCTATTTTTTAATCTGCTTTTTGGAGAAAGAAACATTTCCCTCACCATTATACTATAATATTATGAAAAATAAAATGCTAAATGTTTAACGAAAAATATTGATTAAAACAATGTACCCAGATAATAGTAAAGTACGTGTTTAAACACGAAAAGAAGAAATAAAATAGTCGCAACTACAGTAGCTGATCAGATCAGTCAGATTCACATATGGCTGTAGCATCCTCAGCATCAGTCTCGCCACGCCAACGTCTAACATTTTCCGTGATACCAAATTGTCTGGCAGCCGCACAGTTGTTGGCTGTTTCTGCAGCACGCACCACCATAACCTTAACATTGGAATCATAGCTTCTGCGTATTCATTGATTCACTTGATTTATTCGAACTCCTCGTCTTTCCATATGGTCAGTCATAGTATTTTTTTAGGTAGCAAAGATGCAAAACGAAGCACATTACAAAAAAAAACACCTCAAAAACTGGCAGAAATGACTACGCACAGGCTATGTGTAAACAATGACGCCTTTTGAACGCTCTCATTACAATGTTGCCATTTTGCTAATCGCGAGTAGTGAATTTATTGTTACCGACTATGTTTGTGACTCGAATATAAGGCGACCCCCCCCTATTTACTTGTCACCTTTTTAAACAAAAAAAACTTCGCCTTATAGTCGGACCAATACGGTAATATTTATTCGTCTTTATTTTGTACTCAATGTATCCATGGGTTGGTGTTGAAAAGGGGGTTTACTTGGTCCTATAAAAAAAAACGTTCTCCTGAGCATTCGGTGAAATTCCCCTCATCATTTTCGGAGCATTGTCGGATCATGTCCTGATGTGAATAGGTGTTTATTATTTAAATCCGTGGCTTACGAGCCACATGAGAATGGGCGACAGACCGTATTTTGTCCAGGACTACACTAGATTGACCATTAGAATGACAAATAGTACGATGTATGGTGATTTTCCCCCTAAAATGTAACCGTTAATATTGTACGGTCATTTCTATTGTTTCTTACTAAACTAATGTATTGTTGGTTGAATGTAAGAAATAGACGCCAAATTCACATACTGTCTCTACTGTATAATATCCTTAATTGTCCCCTCCCCCCTCTAATCTCGCCGAAAATTTTCAGCGTCTTTCCAATCATGGATTAGCGCTACGCTCAAATATATTGTTTATTGGCCTTTCCAGTTCACCAGTCCTCTTTTTTAACGTCGTCCTTTACTGTCCATGCAGTGAGACTCTAGAATCAGTTACAAACCAATATAAGATTCGCTTCGTCCTTGGCATGCTTTAAGAAGCGACTGAAAAAACTCTTAATTAATACTTAGTCAGTAAAATAAAGTGTTTCTTTCCCGATTTTTCTTTTCCTTTCCTCTCCACCATCCCTTTTCCTTTCCTTTTGATTGATGATATCTAACTTCATATGAAAAATAATGTTCGGGTGATTGTCCGTCTTTGTGGGGTTCGTGGGCATGTGCTCAAGTATGTGTTTATGGATTTCGTGGGGATGGATAGTCAGTCGATTTATGCAACCATGTAACTTGCTTCATTTACTTTTGTCTGGTTAGTTGGAAGAGTGTGCTGCCTGGCAATAAGCCCGCCATATTGTATTTGCAATAAAAATGTTAAATAAATAAATAATGTAACATATTTAAATTATGAAAATAAAAATAAATTTAGTCGTATCTTTTTTATCCGTCATCAAGGATACGTGTGAATAGTTATGAATATGCAAATATTCAATGCCATTGAATTTATTAATTGAATAAATCAAATTAAGTTTGTCAGAACCGGCTTACCGAAATATTAATGTCTAATTCAAAACGATGTCAATCGATATTCCCCGCTGTGTGACTGTTTCGGTTGAATCAATAGTTTTTTTGTTATGGTTTGAGGTGTGTCGGCGCCGGAAGAGTCCTTTTGGGTAATTCCTTATTCGTCAGTGAGTGACGTAATAAGTGACGTCGTGCTCATAATATTGCAAATAAAGAAGATTTCTGCCTTCTAGTGTAGATCGTGTCGGACTGGGACTTGTTTTGTTTCCCCGTAACAGTGTCGATGGTGATGGTATTACTGAACTGAGTTTTATTTGTCAACATTAATCGCATTTAACGTATTCAAATAAAACTCGTGTAAAAAAAACAAATAAAACCCTTATGGACAGTACTAATCAGTCTAGAGTCACCTAGAAAGTACTCAAACCCTGATTAAGTGACATTTCGAACTCTTTACTTTTGGTTCCAAGTAGCTGTCAGTACACGGATAGCTGTGTAGGGTACCCACGTCCCTAAATATTGTTAACATGCAGGGTCAACGACCGATGAATCAACCTCTGGATATCTACAATTGTCACATACCAGAAACGTCAACACTGTTTACACACAAATAATATTTACATCGCATTCCAAGGTAGAAAGAGAACATATCACGCCGTCTCGCCGTTTCGACAATAAATATCCTACCCACGGTAGTATCCGCAGCGCTTGCGACCACCTCAACACGCGCAGAAGTGAGATCGAGATATACCTCGGACGCATTAACGCGTCCCGTTCTGAAATTCTATATATACCTACTTATCGATGAATAAAGGCACTTGTTATTATTCGCTTGACCATTCATTTCTGTTTATTATTTATCGACTATCCACTCTCACTTTCATCGCATTCCTGAATCAACGTATTTTATTTTAAATACAAACAAATCAAAATCATCACGACGTATCAAATTAAGTATCCCGCTAAATTGATGACCCCGAACGAAGAGGAACACAGAATTCGACTAAAACGAATATAGCGATGTCAACATCAACATCATCAGCACGTCCTACTAGGACACACGCTAAAGCTGCCACACTCCGGAGACTGCGTGGCTCTACTGGTTAAACTTGGTAAAGGGGCACCAAACGAATATAGCGATGTCAACATCAACATCATCAGCACGTCCTACTAGGACACACGCTAAAGCTGCCACACTCCGGAGACTGCGTGGCTCTACTGGTTAAACTTGGTAAAGGGGCACCAAACGAATATAGCGATGTCAACATCAACATCATCAGCACGTCCTACTAGGACACACGCTAAAGCTGCCACACTCCGGAGACTGCGTGGCTCTACTGGTTAAACTTGGTAAAGGGGCACCAAACGAATATAGCGATGTCAACATCAACATCATCAGCACGTCCTACTAGGACACACGCTAAAGCTGCCACACTCCGGAGACTGCGTGGCTCTACTGGTTAAACTTGGTAAAGGGGCACCAAACGAATATAGCGATGTCAACATCAACATCATCAGCACGTCCTACTAGGACACACGCTAAAGCTGCCACACTCCGGAGACTGCGTGGCTCTACTGGTTAAACTTGGTAAAGGGGCACCAAACGAATATAGCGATGTCAACATCAACATCATCAGCACGTCCTACTAGGACACACGCTAAAGCTGCCACACTCCGGAAACTGCGTGGCTCTACTGGTTAAACTTGGTAAAGGGGCACGGAGGCTTCTGTGTTTTCCTTACCCTCTCTCCTAATCCTTCCGACTCATATCCACATTAGTATACCCCAACATTTCTACAGCCCTCCTGCACCCTTTTAACATCAAAAAGTGTACATTTATTTGTACACTCCAAAATACTGTGTGTTGACAGTAGAACTCACAAATATATACAATTGTATACAATTCCTGTAAAACGTATTGTGGTGCAGAAGGCAATGAGAAACTACCGCACTCATCTTCTCGAGAAAACCACACGAATATCCTTAACAATTTATGGGTCACGTCCCTCAGCATTGAGGTCACGACGAAGAAAAATAATTGCGTTTTAAATCAGAGAAATATAACATCTTAACAGTCAAAATTTCACAAATATACAAAACCGTAATTGAAATTATAATACTAAAAATATTATACGAAAATATAATCAAATTTTAATAAGTACTACAGTAAAATTTGAATTAATCTTTTGAATGAATAATAATTGTCGCAGAATACGTAACGAAATTATTAGGGATGACAGAATACGTAACGAACACTCATCAATTATTGATGACAGAATACGTAACGAAATGATTAGGGATGACAGAATACGTAACGCAATACGTAACGAACTCATCAATTATTGATGACAGAATACGTGACGAAATGATTAGGGATGAAAGAATACGTAACGAAATCATTAGGGATGACAGAATACGTAACGAACACTCATCAATTATTGATGACAGAATACGTAACGAAATGATTAGAGATGACAGAATACGTAACGCAATACGTAACGAACTCATCAATTATTGATGACAGAATACGTGACGAAATGATTAGGGATGAAAGAATACGTAACGAAATCATTAGGGATGACAGAATACGTAACGAACACTCATCAATTATTGATGACAGAATACGTAACGAAATGATTAGAGATGACAGAATACGTAACGCAATACGTAACGAACTCATCAATTATTGATGACAGAATACGTGACGAAATGATTAGGGATGAAAGAATACGTAACGAAATCATTAGGGATGACAGAATACGTAACGAACACTCATCAATTATTGATGACAGAATACATAACGAAATGAATAGAGATGAATGTAAAGTTAAGGCTGATGTATTGGGTAAGAAGAATTAGAGCACTCTGAGATGGTTTAAACAAGTAGAACGAATGAATTAAGACTAACAAAACAAATATACAGTGGAGATGTGAGTGGAAGAGGATGAATAAGGTAAGCATGGTTGGGTCAATTGTATATTTTGAAAGAAGGAAATTTAAAAAGCCAGAGAAATCGTAGGTGATGTGTGAGAAGGTATATAGGAGTATAGGATGTAGAAGATGTGATAGGTGTGTCGCGATAGGAAATTCCGGCGCTTTCTGCTCCTCTCTGCCTACCCTAACAGGGAAACGGCGTAATTTGTGTACATAAAATATGCGCTACTAAAACTAGATATTCTTTTAAATAAAATGGTTATTCTATCTGAGAGCACATTCACACCTTTGGGAGGTCTTATAAAAAAATATGACGTTATATGAACACTACACCTAAACCTGAATGTGTTACTAGCGCATATCGGAAGATCTACAATACAAAGGTTTCTTTGTAGTTCGTCTTCCCTCGGTAAGTTTTCTGCGGTGTTCTTACCAAATATGTTTTTCATAAGTACCCGGCGGTAAGTAATACACACCGGGTTTAAGAAAGGGACTGTCGGCCATAATCGGCTAACTTCGGCTTTGTAGAGCGTTGTCTCTGCCATTCATACACGTGTTTCTATTAGCGCATCGTGCGACAGAGACGAAGCTCTACAAAGCCGAAGTTAGCCGATTATGGCCGATAGTCCCTTTCTCAAGCCCGGTGTGTATTACTTACCGCCGGGTACTGTACTTACTCTAATGACCGCAGCCACCACCTTTCCATCCTTACACTCAACTTGTATATTTTTATTATATAATTTTTATCATCATGACATGTGGGATAGAAGTGAGAGCCGATACAAACAGGACAAAAAATCTTCTCAGAGTGTAGAAATAAGAACTCTACGCTCCATCGCAGGCAGAACTATTTGAGATCGGATCAGAAATGAGACGATAAGGTCTGTCTGTGGTGTTGAAGACATAGTGAGGTGGGGAAGAAGCAGAAGGCGCTTCTGGAGGGATCATGTGGACCGCATGAAGACTGGCAAGAATCACTAAGACTGAAAACCCTAGCAGCAGGAGATTACCAGGAAGGCCGCCGAAAAGGTGGAAGGACAGCTGGACGTCATCATCCCAGGACAGCCCCCACCGTCACAAACAGGTCATACGACCTAAACCAAGAGGAAGAAGAATTTTTTTTTTTCTGTAAATAATAGTGGATGCCAGTCTCGAGTTCGAACATTTTTGAGAAGAGTTTGGTCTCTTAAAAGCGCTATATAAATTGTCATTTTATTATTATTATTAAAAATACAGTACTAGCTACTATAAAGTATAAAGTCTCGCGAATATTCTTTGTCTCAACAAGTTTCGGACCGGCTTTGCCAATAAGGATACATATTGAGAGAAAAGTGTACATTTTTTTATATAAAAAACGCCTGGTGGAATATATACGGTACAATGTCAGTCCCGTTAGCCGCTATTCCCATTCCCGCTGCAGCGTCGCTCGGCGCGGCGGTGGGCCGGGAGAGAGGCCGGGATGGGGCCGGGACGGGGCCGGGAGGGAGGCCGGAGTGGCGCTATCCCGAGAGGGCGGGCCGGGAGCCGGGAGGGAGACTGACAGTGGGGCGGTGAATCACCCTTATTTTTAGAAACCCGTTGCAGAGTTGATGCGGTCTCGCCGGGCGGCATTTTATTTTATCGAGTCAATATTTTGCTTTTGTTTGTGTTATGTTTACAATAGAACTCTATCGATCGTTTCTGAATAGATTTATTTTACATGATAAAGAAGATACAATAATAATATAATTTGAGTTTAAAAACATACATTTAAATAATCATAAAAATAACATATTTCCTTTTTCCCCCCATCATGCTTAAATATTATGCTCATATCGCCTCTTGAGAATCATAGTGGCGTAACTCCAAAAATATAAATTTTCGACTTAAGTCTTCCAAATTGCACTAAAATGACTCATTCTTTACGTGCGTAAGTGGCGAAAGTATTGTTGAAGCGTCAAGGAGTTGAAATATACGTTCGCCACTTACGCACGTAAAAAAGGAGTCATTTTAGTGCCATTTGGAAGACTTAACTCGAAAATGTATTTTTTTGTAGTTTCGCCACTATGATTCTCAACAGGCGATATATTATAGACCTATTGGCTGACTAACTAAACATTTCTGTTTTAAAGGGGTATTTTACTCTAGAGGCGTGAATTTCGGGCGTTTTTTCAGACTAAATAAAAAAAAAGAAAATTATTTTTCTTATACATGTTTTTCCAGTTTGTTTATTGATGGTTTTAGAAGGTACAAAAAATTTTTGAAAAAAAAAAAAAAGAAAATTCAAGATGTTATCAGCTGTTATTCTTGTAAAAAAAAAGGGTGAGCTGGTCGACATGATTGGAGCCTTTTCGTAAATCCGAAACAAAAATAATACACAGTTTCTTGATAAGAAATAATGTCGTTATAGTTGGTACCAAAAATAATAATTTTTTTAAATTTACAAAATGGCGTATCCTGACAGGGAAATGGCGTGATAGTATGGTATTTTATACATATCGTCATGCCGTGTCCCTTGCGGAGTCGGCAGACAGAACAAATCTGCAACCTTTTTTTATTCGAACATACAACTTTCGTCTCCTTCGCATTTATACATCTCGTCATGCACAATGTTCTATTATTCATCCTTTTCATTTCAAGTTGCTTGAAAATCTGGTCAATTTGGTCCAAGAACATTTTCTTTATACTGTCTCTTCCACGCGCACCTTACACTTCTGACTTATATACTCGTTTAGTCATTCTTTCATAATTCATTCGTTTCACATTTCCAAACCATCTTAAACCTGCTTTCTTCATCTTTCTTAAAACATCCATTTTATTCATGCGTTCATTTCTGATGTCTTCGTTCCGCTTTCTTTCAAACACCTGCTAGTAAATCTGACATTGTTTTTTTAATGTCCTTTTCAGTGAAGAGTATTTAATTTGACTTAAGGGGTTATTATACTCTAGAAATTTGAAAAATCGTTTTTTTTTGCATATTCTTAAAGTTTAGACCTTTAAGAATATATTATCAAAAGGAAATTTTAAAATTCTCAATATTGACGAAGTTATATCTATAAACGAGGCAGCAATTACGCCGCACCGGTATGACTCGGACAATAATCTCAAAACGTTAAACGCGTTTTTCTCGAAACTACTTTTTTCGACCTGGTCGAAGTTCTATCCAACCGATTGTCTTCAAATTTGGTATCAAACTTTGATAAATATTTTTATATCGACCGTACCTTTGAAAATTCAAAACTATTTTTTTACTATTTTTTTTGATTAAAAAAATTGAAAAAAAGGGTTTAAAATTAAAAAAAATTCAGACAGCCACCATTTTACGATTTTATTATTTTTTTTTCTTTGGTACCAACTATAGCGACATTATTTCTTATCAAGAAACTGTGTATTATTTTTGTTTCGGATTTACGGAATGGTTCCAATCATGACGACCACCTCACCCCCTTTTTACGACAAGATTCATGACAGCTGATAACGTCTTCAATTTTCATTTTTTTTTTTTCAATTTTTTTGTACATTCTCAAATCATTCATCAACAAACTGTAAAAAAATGTATAGAATTTTTTTTTTTTTTTATTTAATCTGAAAAAACGCACGAAATTCACGCCTCTAGAGTAGAATATCCCCTTAAATGCTTTAACCTGTTACAGTGAAGTTGAAAATAAGAAAAAAGCAAAACAATCAATGCTTGATTCGTTTTTATCAAAAAATTAAAATGTCCCGTCTTTTAATGAAGTTTTATTTCACTTATATTTCTATATTTAGAACTTTTGTAACATGTATAATTATTATATTTTAATAAATTTGTGTAAATTTTATTTATAAATTGAATTTTGGAAGTAAAAATAGTTTTCAGTTGAAAAAAACGTATATTTTTTTAAATTTTAGAAACCTATCCTTATACCAAGGAGCTTTAAGATGGTTTAGACATGTGGAGAATGAATGATGAAAGAATAACTAAATGAGTAACTAAGTAACTAACTAAGTAAGAAATGCAAGGGGTGTGCGGAAGAGGTATACCGAGGAAAAAGTGATTGGATCAAATGGACCAGATTTTGAAGGGTAAAGTGAGAAATATGAATAATAAAAGATTTTACATGGCGAGCTGTATTAATGTGGAGGAGACGAAAGTTGTGTTCTTGGATAAAAACGTTTAGATATATGTTATCTCTTCCTACCCCGTCATGGACACGGCGATATACAATATATGTATTCCTATACTTCGCGTGTTATTTTTACCTCCGTTAACAATAATTACATCAACGTAATGATTTTGAGGAACGTATTTCAATATTTAAACGAATTATTACTGTAATGTGGTATCATAAACGAGGTATTACTGCAATGTGGTGCAATAAACACATGAAAATGTATAAAATATAATATATTATACCTCGGAAACATAAATTATGGTCACTCGCATTACCCAAAACAAACTTAACAGAATGGCTTATTATTCGGCTCAATGTTGGATTAGGATACTTAAAACGTTGTTTTAACACTGAGATAGATCTTGTTATATAAAAAGAAAACAGAACTTAGATTAAAAATAGTCATTTTGCTAAAAAATATATACAGGTGGGCTACCAGCTACCAGTCACCACGATACACAAGGAAACTCCCATTGCACGGAGTTATTTTTAGAAACATTGTCATACTTCAATAACGCACAATTTAGTTATCAAATCAAATTTCTTACAAATGTACTTGAAAAACTTATTTTGTCAACAGCAAAAATATTCTACTGCACCCCTGTTGGTTTTATTGTGAGGTAGAGCGATGCGCTCAACTATCGACTAACAAACTTTTCGAGTTGTACAAAACTTCACTTACCGTCGTAAAAATAGTATTTCATACACACAGAACAATCAAAAACTGAATAAGTATTTATCATGAACACAAACTTTTATTATAAAACCATATTTTAGAAAACACTATGCACTCACTCTCATTCGATTCACACCGACTGAAGTTATCAATACCAAAGTAGTAGGCGTTCCATTTTTGGGAATTTGACGTTTGTATTCGAGCGCTGCTTGTGACAAAAAAGTGAACTATGTTATATTGCCATGTAAACACAATAAATCTTATATAAAGGAAAAAATATTTCGTTTCCAAATTAAAATAAATCAATTAAGTAATTCGATTATACTTAGAAGATAATGCTTAATGTTTTGATTCTCATTTGACCCCAATCGTTCCTCACGAATTTAACAACGATCAACGATGGTCTAAAAAGCTAAGGTAAGCAACCCAATTTAACCTAACGCCCTATTAATTTTATTTGAGCCCTGTAGTAACGGGGTCATACTTAGGTCAACCCAAATACAGATCAGGAGAAGCTTGGCCAAGAGTAAATTCATCCTAAAGCTCACTTTGAAAATTACTCTATTATGAATAAAGTGATTATTTTGCTCTGAAAAATGTATATAAATAGTTTAATCAAAAAAATATTTAATCGAACTTTTTATTTTTAAAAAGGATTCGTGGCTTCCTAGTTTCATTTTGATATGTGAACCAATTTATGATGGAAGCAAAGAAAATTATCTTAGTCAAAAGTATTTTTTAGTGTTATATTATCAAATTTTAAAAATTGAAGAAAATTTTTTTTTAAATAAATTAACAAATATGTATGTCCCGAATCAATGATCATATTGTATTTTTTTAAGTTAAGTGGCTTCAATCAAGTTTTTATTTTAAAAAATCAACGGGTCCCTTTAAATATTGATAATAATACATTTGCTTTTATAAATTGAAGGAAAAATCAATTCTTTTTCAAAAGTAAGCTTTTTTGTAGAATTTGAGAACATAAATAAAAAAGTGGTGCTAGTGTCCAATGCTTTTTAATGTTTTTATTGTTTATCAAATTGCCTTTAGTTAAACTATAACAAAATTTAATTCTCACTATGGGAGATTGAGTTTTCTATGCTGGCATTACCGCAGCAGTCTCGTTCACAGGCCGAGTTCTGTTTCCGACATTCGATGATGGGAGACATTTTGGTTGACTTGTCACGGACAATCTAGGTGCTGGTGCGAAATGAGAACCCAATATTTGTGCGTACATACGTGTTACTAAGTTTTAAAGTGATTTTTTATTTATAATTTTTAGTGTATTTAAAATTAAGTAACAACTTCATCATGTCGGGGGAACGGGAGATCGCGGCGGAGGACAGTATCCGAGTTGTATGCAGGTTTCGGCCACTCAACGATTCAGAAGAAAAAGCTGGCTCAAAATTTGTCGTCAAATTCCCGTCGGACGACAACTGTATAGCGATAGGAGTAAGTTATTAATGTTTTCCACATTATAAAAGTGTAATTTTCGTTTGTCAGATTTCTTTGTGTTTTTTATTGATTAGGTGTTACGCGACACCGATCACTTCCCTGCGCTGAGACTGGAGAGGGTATTGAACTTGGTCTCATTAAATGGAAAGTAAAGAGGTATTGTTATGCCGCGGTCAGCACTCACTGGCTTTTGTGCCTTCGCCATATCTTCGGGAAGAGCCTGTTCCTTCTAAAATCAATACAAATACGGCAGTGCGACCTTGACCCTTCAACAGATTCCGTGAAGATTTTTCCGAGGATAACAAATTCGACCTGTCAAAGTTCCCAATTACAACGCAAGTCTGAATGATTTGCGAAGCTTTCTTTTATCAAATGTTAGGAATCAAAGAAAATATTCAACGCCTCTTATACCTACCTCGCTTTGTTCAAGTGTAAAAACGTTTATGAATAGATGAAAAATTATTTAATATGTGATTATATTATTTTTTACTTTTCTTCGAAAACACAGTTATTTAATTTTAAATATTTATATATATATGCGAAAAAAAAACATTCTTTGTTCACACGTTCCTTGTTTTATTTTGAAAAGAGCGACTGTAGATATGGAAAAAATCTATAATTCATTCGTGTGGAAACTTTCGTGGATTTCTGTTGACTTATGTGAATAATCAGTGCTAAACACCTTGAAAAATAAAACTTAAAAAAAAAATCATTTTTCTTATTTAAAAAAAAAGGATTTTTTTAGTAATTCAAATTTTCTTTGCTGTTCCAATAAAACTGATTATTTATATCATCATGATTGTCCACCTGGGTTAATTCACTCCTGGATAAAGGTCTCTCCGAGTTGACTCCAAATAATTCGGATTATTGCTCGTTGGTGCTATATGATGCTGCCATGCTTTCTGATTTCATCCATTCAGCGTACTTTGGGTATTTTTCTGGGCCTTTTTACACTTGGATACCGCAGGATTATATTGAAAGTCCATCAGGAATCTGACATTCTGGCTATGGACTATTTATATCATCGTTGTCAAACAGGGTCGATCCACTGCTGGATGAAGTCTCCCCAAGTTGACTCCAAATAGTTTGGTTTTTTTGCTCGTTGATGCCATGTGATGCTGCTATGCTTCCTGATTTGATCTATCCAACGTACCTTCGGTCTTCTTCTGGGCCTCTTTTGGAGGTCTCCACATAGACATGTGAGGGAATGATTGTGTGATGAGGAGTTTGGAGGTCTCCACATAGGCATGTGAGGGAATGATTGTGTGATGAGGAGTTTGGAGGTCTCCACATAGGCATGTGAGGGAATGATTGTGTAATGAGGAGTTTGGAGGTCTCCACATAGGCATGTGAGGGAATGATTGTGTGATGATGAGTTTGGAGGTCTCCACATAGGCATGTGAGGGAATGATTGCATGATGAGGAGTTTGGAGGTCTCCACATAGGCATGTGAGGGAATGATTGTGTGATGAGGAGTTTGGAGGTCTCCACATAGGCATGTGAGGGAATGATTGCGTGATGAGGAGTTTGGAGGTCTCCACATAGGCATGTGAGGGAATGATTGCATGATGAGGAGTTTGGAGGTCTCCACATAGGCATGTGAGGGAATGATTGTGTGATGAGGAGTTTGGAGGTCTCCACATAGGCATGTGAGGGAATGATTGCGTGATGAGGAGTTTGGAGGTCTCCACATAGGCATGTGAGGGAATGATTGCGTGATGAGGAGTTTGGAGGTCTCCACATAGGCATGTGAGGGAATGATTGCGTGATGAGGAGTTTGGAGGTCTCCACATAGGCATGTGAGGGAATGATTGCGTGATGAGGAGTTTGGAGGTCTCCACATAGGCATGTGAGGGAATGATTGTGTGATGATGAGTTTGGAGGTCTCCACATAGGCATGTGAGGGAATGATTGCATGATGAGGAGTTTGGAGGTCTCCACATAGGCATGTGAGGGAATGATTGTGTGATGATGAGTTTGGAGGTCTCCACATAGGCATGTGAGGGAATGATTGCGTGATGAGGAGTTTGGAGGTCTTCACATAGGCATGTGAGGGAATGATTGCGTGATGAGGAGTTTGGAGGTCTCCACATAGGCATGTGAGGGAATGATTGCGTGATGAGGAGTTTGGAGGTCTCCACATAGGCATGTGAGGGAAAGATTGTGTGATGAGGAGTTTGGATTTTATTTTTATATGGTTCAAATTGTGATGCTGTTGGAATTGTACGAGTGTGATAGCTTTGGATTGAAGTCTATATAAGTATGTTAATTAAGAGTGTGAATCTTACAGTATTTAAAAAAGAGATATGAAATTTATTATAAAGGAAGGAAACCACTCGATCACAAAATTTGCCTAGTGAAGTGTTTTTTCTACATGTTCAAAATAGTGGCTTATGCATTTATTATGTACAATACTTGTATTCTTCATGCGGCCTTTCCTTTCAAATGACTTTATTGTAATAATCATAATAAAAGGACAATTTATACAGTGCTATTTAGAGAGTAAACTCCTCAAAGGCGCTACAGCTCCGGAACTCAAACCCAACAGTAGTGATAGGTTAAAAATATAACAAAATAAATATGTACAATTTGTGTATACGGAAAGGTGGTGGCTGCGGCCATTAGATTACATGGGGTTGTAAAAAAAGCAAGCTGTATTCATATGAATGGTGGGAAGGAATTTGTTAGTAAAAACATTCTTACGTGAAAAGCTGAGATTTTAGAAAAACAAAATAAATAATATCGAACAAAATGTATTTTCAATTAATTCAGTACTATTTCTAATTTATTTAATAGTTAGTATTTTTAACTGGAGAGTGATATAAATTGCAATGACCTAATTTATATTTTTAATATTACTTTCATAGTGGTGATATCATTTTAAGAAAGAATATCTTTCTATTCATAAAAAAAAACCTTTTATGCAAAATGATACTTTCTGTCAGCGTCTGAAGAACACAACATGTGGATCACATTTATTAATAGATGTGTTGCTAATACTATATTCTACTAAAACGTACTTCACTGGGGTTTAATTACAACCAGTTGAAAGTTTGGTGGCTTGTTTCTCTGCCAATTATAATTCATTGACAAGATGTTGAATTAGAAAGTTTTTTTATTTATAATTTTAGATTTTCTTTTCATGTCTGTAATATTTAAACTCTGAATAATATTACGTGAATTTTGAACCATTGATATTTCTTATACAAAACATAATTTATATATGAGTGTGTGTGTTTTTATATTTTCAACAATTTTCATACATATTAGGTGTACCGGAAAAGAATGTCGTTTTTTTTGTTATCGCTTTTGAGTGGTCAGTTGTGCTTCGGCAGTCGAACTTTTACAACGTGTTTTGTGTTGTTTCTCTGACTACGTATACCTGGAGTGTACTAGGACTTTTAAACAAAAAAAATTACAACCCTATATACAATGGAGAGCTTTGTACCGAATGAGGAATTTATTCGAAATATTATGCTTTACCATTTCATGAAGAAAGAAAGTGCAACACGTGCTACAAAAAATATTTGTGATTTACTGGGAGATATTTTGAATGTTCGTAAATGCCAGAGGTGGTTTAAACAATTTAAATCCGGCAATTTTGATCTAAAAAATAACCCTGGAAGTGGTCGACCTGTTTAAGTGGATAGCGATGTTTTAACTGAGCTGATTCAGCAAAATCCAACTTCAACGATTCAAGAACTCGCGGAGCAACTCGGATGTTCATGGTCAAGCGTGCAAGAGCATATAAAAAAAATCGGCAAGACATGGAAACAAGGAAAATGGATACCTCATGAATTAAGTGAAGAGAATCTAGGTGAGCGTATAAACGCGTGCACTGAGTTATTGGAATTAAATACCAAAACTTCATATCTACAACATCTTGTAACTGGTTGGACAACTGTACGTCACCCATCATATTCACCGGTCAATGCAACACTTTTTAAACGGAAAAGAATACAAAAATTATGAGGATGTCACAAAAGGCATATCTGAGTATTTTGCATCGAAACCAGCTGAATTTTACGAACGTGGTATTAAAAAATTGACTGAGAGGTGGAAGGAGGTTATATCAAACGATGGCAATTATATTTTGAACTAAGTTTTAATAAATAAATACATTAAATGCACCTACATTAAATGTTTTATTAAAAAAACAACATTCTTTTCCGGTACACCTAATATATTGTTTATAATTAAGGCATTAACGTTGTGGAGGTTTAAAGACATTGTAATTTGTTTTTATCAAACACTGTTTATTCCACTTTTTGTAACGGTATAACCCTACCGGTTTCAAGGCTTTCACCTCATTTTCAAGGTAGCACAAACAAGTCTTGTTTGTGCTCCCCTGAAGATGAGGTGAAAGCCTTGAAACCGGTAGGGTTATACCGTTACAAAAAGTGGAATAAACAGCGTTTGATAAAACAAATTACAATGTCTTTAAACTTCCACAATCTTAATGCCTTAACTATAAATAAAATATAAACATTTAGAATATTTAACAATAAATTTGTAAACACATAATGGCACTCATTAAAGGAAAGGGAACTGCGCATGAAATACTTCTCCATTTTATGGTTTTGATTCAATTTGAGTTACATTTTGAAATTGAAATCTTGTGAAAAATATCCATTTTAATATCCACATACTTGGGCAATTGAAGAGTGCATGCATGATTATCAACTAAAGATTTTTTGTTAATAAAAAATGTAGTTTCAATTATAAATTGATTAAATGATAAACAATTCAGAATTTTTGTAGCCACTGCCAGTGGAGTTTCTCTGTCCATTCTGTGTGGTGGATTTCCTCAATTTCTCAACATGGGCAGCAGACCGTGACAGTAAAAAATAACATTTTGGCCGTTTACACCGTCGACTTTGGCTGGTTGCATCATTGAGAAATTTATCTTTTGAAACAATCAGCTTTTGTCCATTTTCATCGTTTAATTTTTTTTATTAAGCTTTGTTTCTTTCTCATTTGTAATTTATTTTTAAATTATACAATTTCTTTTTTTATTTTATACATTTTATAATTATAATTATAAATGTACTATTTTATATAGCTCCGTTTCGAGAGCAAATTCACCTCAAGGGTGTTCTAACACGGAAATCAAACCCACTGTTATGGACATGAAAAATATTACAAAATAAATATGTATAAGTTGAGAGTAATGATAGGAAGGTAGTGGCTGCTGCCATTAGATTGGGTACTTCCCCGCATCTGCAAAATATGTTCGTATAAACATATTTGGTAAGAAAACCACAGAAAACTTACCAAGGAGCGTGAATTACAAAGAAATCTTTGTAGATCTTCCAATATGTAATAGTAACACATTCAGCTTTAGATGTAGTGTACAAATACTATCATTATTTTTATATAAAACCTGCCAAAAAGCTAAACATAGAAATACCACCCATTTATCTAATGCCTAAAGGTGGACTATTCCACGCAACAGGACTAACAACGGCAGAAACTCTATCATAATTCCCCGCTCTATTAGATCGATTCAGAACAATACATTTTTAAGATGAAGAAGAAATCGACCTCAAAATTCTACTCTTCTCAATGAAGATCTTCTCAATGAAAGCATTTCTAGTGTCTATTCGGTTCCTCTCAGTCTATTTCCACATCTACGTTTCACTCCCATACATCAAAGTAGTCACCAAAATACTATTATGGACTATCATCTTAGCAGATTTTGATACTGTCTATGTTTTATTGTCCCATTGATTTTGTTTCCTATTGCTGCACATTATTTGATATCCCTCTTAACTCTTCCATCATCCGAAACAATAATACCCAAATAGCAGAATTCCTCAATTTACTTCAATCTTTTATTATTCACCCATATATCACATTTACTTTTCCATTCACACTTTTCTATCACCATTACTCTGGATTTTTAACAATGATTCTCAGATCTCTCTCTTTGCATCTCATACATTTAGTATTAATACTGTGGAAATTCCTTTTTAATACTTAGTAGGTAATATAACTTTCTTAAATCTGTTCAATTTAGTCCTGCAGGTGAGATTTTAGTCATAAAATTAGTAGGATTGAAAATACCTTATGGTGGAATTAAAGGATTAAGCTATTATTATCTGTAATGTCTTTGCTGTTAATGATTTTATACCTGGGAAAACTTGTTCCTTGTATATCTTGTTTATTATTATCTTAAGTCTTCTTAATGCTTGTGAATAATGCTCATTGTCAATTCTGAGAATTCTATTATGCCCTTTCTTTGAATTGGGGAACAAAAAATGTAGCAATAAAACAAATCATATTGTTGGAAAGCCATTTTGTGTATTTATTTCATATTTTGAAGGTAGGAAAATGAAACAGTGCAGAAACATTTCATGATAAAAGCACATACAGTATTATCATATACATTAGTGTATATGCACTTGCTGGTATTAGTTTAAGTAAAGAAAAATGTAATTATGTAACCTGTTGAAACATCTAGAATGTATTGAATATCAGGCATTTTTACTGTAAATTAAATAAATTTTATTCATATAACAAAGTATTGGGTTGTACCGAAAGTAACTTACTTATTTTTAGATCAAAATCAAACGCAAAATGGCATAAATGCCTTTGAATTATGTTTTTTAATATTTTCAATATTTTAGCAATCTCTTGTGTTTTAGAACACTGGTTTTCAGAGCGGACACACCATCTTGGATAAAATTTCCGCAATCACCATTGCGGAAATTTTAAACCATATTGACACACATAATGACTAACTGCATCATTGCCATACATTGTACATATATATATTTTTAAATTTGTGTGACATTTTTGGTTTGGTGTGAATAAAGGGGTTTTGTCAGAAGAAATAAGGATTTGTTTGAGATGAAAGAGTAGGATGAATGTTAGAGTTTTGTAAGTAAATTGTATGAGAGATGTGAAGAAAAAGTGCGATTTAGAGAGGGGCACTCTTCTCAAGGGTGCTCTAACTCAGGAATCAAATTCACTGTTATTGACAAATTAAAAATATTAAAAAATAAATATATATATATAAGTTGAGTGTAATGATAGGAAGGTAGTGGCTGTGGCCACTAGATTAGTTACTTCCCCTTATCTGCATATGTTCAGAAAAGTATATTTGATAAGAAAATTGCAGAAAACTTATCAAGGGAAGACGAACTACAAAGAAACCTTTTTGGATCTTCCAATATGTGATAGTAACACATTTGGCTTTAGGTGTAGTGTAGTACTTGTGTCTAGGGATGATGACAGTAAATTTTTCTAATATAAAAAATCAAAGATATTTTCATATGAAATGATCTTTTTCATTGCATATATTTTTGTAACAAAATTTTAACATATAACTTTGCTTTCAGGGAAAAGTCTATCTTTTCGACAAGGTCTTTAAACCGAATGCAACCCAAGAGAAGGTGTACAATGAGGCGGCCAAGAGCATCGTGTCGGATGTGCTGGCGGGGTACAATGGCACCATATTTGCCTATGGCCAGACCAGCTCCGGAAAAACACACACCATGGAGGGTGTCATAGGTGAGATTACTTCCAACATTCTTGCGTGCGTTATTACAAGCCAAATTAATAAACATACTAAATGACATTCTTCGTATTGAGATCCTAAATACTTACTTAATTTATATCTTATCACAATATTTTTTAATGAGCTTATTCAACTGCTAGTTTCTGACAGTTGTTCCTTTTTCTTACTTTTTGTGCTACATTTTTCCTATTCTTTCACCCTCGAAAATATTACAAGTTGACATATTGAAATGCAAAGAGCTCGAAAATATCAAATCGATCAAGGAATTCGCAAGAAATATGTTTCCAATTTATGGTTGTGCATGCTGCAGAAGTTTCAAACAACTGTGCGGCTGCCGTAAAATTTGATAATGAAAACAATGTTAGATATTGGCGGTTGCAGGAACAAGACGAATGCAAGGTCATATATTTAACGACACCTATAAGCATACCAATAAATGGAGCAAAGTCATATTTATAAAAAACATATATGAAATAACCAAAAATATTCCAAGTCACATAAAGCCAGCTTTTTACACTAATTTTAATCTCCGGAAATTCTTATTTAATGGGAAACGCAAAAATGGAATACTTAGCAACAGGATGTATATAAACTTTTATGTGCTGACTGTGATAATTTCTATATAGGAAAGACAGGAAGATCCTTTGAAAAGAGATTTCGTGAACACAAATCCGCCTTAACAAATCCTCTAATTTATTCTGAAATGGCTAATCGTTGTCACCGTGAAAACCATACTTTTTCTATTGATGATGCCAAATTCTTACATATCAGTAGTAACGGAAATAAATTGGACAGATTAGAGGTCCGAGAAATTTCTAAGTCAGTACATCGAGGTGAACATCTGGTTAACACGTATATTCCAAAAATCTCTCCGCCGCTGGCCGAGATCGTCCCATGCCTCCCTCAGCCCTCAGTCCCCAACCCGAATGTCCTCAACTGTTGAAGCGTGTATATCGGTACCAGTTTGAACAGAACTTAGTCTCGTTTGTACTCCCCTGAAGATGAGGTGAAAGCCTTGAAACCGGTAGGGTTATACCGTTACAAAAAGTGGAATAAACAATGTTTGATAAAATAAATTATAATGTCTTTAAACCTCCACAACGTTAATGCCTTAACTATAAACAATATATAGACAAATGCAAATTCTACAAAAAAGAACATTTTGAATTAGTAAAAAAGGATTTGAGAAAAGAATTTTTACAAAAAACAGATCAAATAAATGGGAATCACCTTATATACTCGTATTTAGAATTGCCCTATAGTCGGGCCAATACGGTATATGACACAATTTATTCATTCCATCGACAATATTCTTGTGTTATGTTCAACATTATACCAGTGTGTGCGTTCAATAGACTCCTTATATCACTTGGAAGTCTGCGTATCATGGTCTTTATTTCCACGTATCGTGGATAATTCAATTTTTACATATTTCTACGTGTCGTGGATAATTCAATTTTTACACATTTCTACGTGTCGTGGATAATTAAATTTTTACATATTTCTATGTTTCATGGATAATTAAATTTTTAACATATTTCCACGTGACGTGGATAATTCAATTTTTACATTTTTCCGCGTGTTGTGAATACTTAAATTTTTACATATTTCAGCGTACCGTGGATAATTACATTTTTACATATTTCCACGTGTCGTGAATAATTCAATTTATACATATTTCCATGTGTCGTGGATAATTCAATTTTTACATATTTTCACGTGTCGTGGATAATTCAATTTTTACGTATATTAAATTGTCAAATGTTTTAAATGCACTTGTAAATACTCTTGTTTTTTATTAATGTTCCAGGTGATCCAGGGAAACAAGGCATCATACCCCGAATTGTTAATGATATTTTTAACCATATTTACGCTATGGAGGAAAATTTAGAATTCCATATTAAGGTCTCCTATTTTGAAATTTATATGGATAAAATTAGAGATCTTTTAGATGGTGAGTTTATTTTTTGTTCGTTTTAACATGCAGTAATTAATGTTCCTTTCAACATGCAGCAATTAATGTTCCTTTTAACATGCAGCAATTAATGTTCCTTTCAACATGCAGCAATTAATGCACCGCTTACTACATCTCAATACGGTGAAACCTCGATTGATTGTTCCTCGAACGATCCTTTTTCTGTATGGATTGTTTATGTCATACAGTCCCAAATTTATTCGATATGAAACACGCGAAAATATAATGCGTCGTTTTATCATAATATTAGTTTAGAATACCCCAGATTTTCCTACTATTTTACTGAATCGTTTTCCTAAAATATTAAAACCGTATTTTGTAGCAAAATATAAATAAATAGTTTAAACTAAAATAATGTCAATATTAAACAATGATGGGAAAATTGGAGATGCGTGCATTTCCACTACTGCCGCTCTTCCACCACCCACACTGAAGAGGACAGAAGAGGAGGAACAAGGTCCAAGGAGACAACAAAAGAAGTTCAAGATGTTTATGAAAAAGATCCACCCCCTGTTACCTCATTTTCAGAAACATGCATGCGTGGCTTTTGAAATATTGAAACCTTTTTTTTTATTCATATACAAAAGATGCCAAAAAAAATGCTATGTGCAACATAGAAAACTTCAGTTTACTTATGGAAATAGAACTATAAAAAAGCAAATGAAGATGGAAGAATATTTTTATCAAATCAAAAAATGTTTTTTTTTTTTGTTTTATTTACACAGATTTATGTATCATGTTTGTAAATATGAAACCGGAATTTACTCGCAGATGGCTCTAGTTGTCAATGTAGTGACTCAAACCGCGTCATTGGCGTCTTTTTCTTGTGTTTACATTTGTCTAAAGACTTAACTCACAACAATACAAGTTGAATACAACTACATATGTTTTCATACGTTGAACATTACCATTTTCATACAATAAATATGTATTTTCTATAAAAAAAAAACGGTTTCATATTTACAGACCTGACATGTGCAAATGTTTTTTTAATATTTTAGTTAATTTTTTTCATGAATCAATTGTTTTCCAGTATTTAACGTTAAGTTCAATAAGTTTCCTTAAAAAACGATCGAGGTTTCACTGTATTGGGATATTTCATTTTGAACTTTGATACATATTTGTTATCATTTTGATTTAGTGTCCATAAATCAGACAATAACTATTCAATAGCCAGCAGAGTGGAAGTATTGACTGTTTCTAAGCTAAAAAATGCACTGTAGCAATGGCTACTGTTTCCCTGTCAGGGTAGACAGAGAGGAGAGAACGCCAGACTTTCCTATCATGACATATCTTTTGCCTTTCCACATCTATACACCTCATACGACACCTACAATTTCTAACTTTATACATTTCCTTTTAAAATATAATTTATATGATCCAACAATACTTTTTTTGATCTTCCTCTACCACGCCTTCCTCTTGCACTGTATGTTGGTTTTGTTACGTCTTTTTTCATTAATTCATTCTATAATACACACTTAAACCATCTCAATGCTCTTCTTCATCTTACTCAATACATGAGCCTTAACTTCACATTCATCCCTGATCACTTCATTCTATATCTGCTAAGATGATAGTTCACAACAGTATTCTAGTACCAACTTGGATGTATGGAAGTGAAACGTGTACTTGAAAAGAGTTTGAAAGTAACCGAATAAATACTGTAGAAAAGCGTGCACTGAGAAGACTGAATGAGGGGACAATGTGTGACACTACGGAATGAATGTGAACTTAAAGTGGATGTTTATGGTTTATGGATGTGGAATAGGTGAAGAATATGTATCGAGATAGTTAGATGTACTTCACTCTGTACTTTCTGCCTACCCTGACAGGGAAATGGCTCGATGGTATGTATGTATGAATAATGGAAAATTGTGCATGGCGAAATATATGAATGTAGAGGGGAAAGTTGATGTGATGATATGTACATATGTATTGTAGTTTGATAAAGCATATTGTATCTATAACAGAATGGAAATATTAAATAATACTTGTGGTCATAAGAGGATTTTTATTATTTTTTCAGTTTCAAAGGTTAACTTGAGTGTCCACGAAGACAAGAACCGAGTGCCGTTTGTAAAGGGTGCCACGGAAAGGTTCGTCTCCAGCCCGGAGGAGGTCTTCGAGGTCATCGAGGAAGGGAAGTCCAACAGACATATCGCCGTCACCAGTGAGTTTCAATGCTTTTAATATATTTTATTTCCCATTCTATGATTCGTTCATTTGTTTGTATGGGACATAATATCATTTGTATGGTACATAATATCATTTGTATGGTACGTAATATCATTTGTATGGTACATAATATCATTTGTATGGTACGTAATATCATTTGTATGGTACGTAATATCATTTGTACGGTACATATCATTTGTATGGTACATAATATCATTTGTATGCTACATAATATCATTTGTATGGTACGTAATATCATTTGTATGCTACATAATATCATTTGTATGCTACGTAATATCATTTGTATGGTACGTAATATCATTTATATGTTACATAATATCAGAATGAAATTGCACTTTTATGTTTTATTCAATCAATTTTAAAAGTAAATCTTGATTATGTCCAATAGATAAATATTATAATGAGATTTACAATGTTTTATTAGAAATAATGATATAAATTATTGAGGAGTTGCGGGTGGGGCCACCCCTAGAATTGGAACAATGTACCCTATACACCCATCAAAAACACCACATTTTAGATGTAACATTAATTTTCATTACAACTTATTCCTCCTGCAAGCTCAAGTACGCCAACTCCTGTCACAACAGTTAATGAATTTTAAAGTTCCAAAGAAACGGAGAAACTTGATCAAAGCCTTCATTTGGCCCTCATCAGTGATAATTAGACTTACTAAGTGGACACCATCTTCGAGTGTCATATAACCATTATGGAATTCTTGAAATCACATTTGACATAAGCAATCGCTTCCTGAATTGTTACAATTACACTGTAAATATAGATTTTTGATCTGGTTCGCTTTTTCTTAGCGGTAGTAAAAAAAACATCAAGCACTGGAAAAAGAACTTGTTTTGTTTCATCTACAAAATTAAATTAAAAAAAACACTCGAGCAATTTAGGTAAACAATGTTCGAAAAAAATGTGCTAAACTATTACCTTTATATAATATACATCCAGCAAGTTAGGTATGAACTTAGCAATGAATATTTTGTCTTAACCACATCTACCCGAGAAATACAAAACCACTATCTGGATAACATATATTTGAATATTTAGAAAAATTGATTTGATATCTGAACTATAGGATAGGTAATTGATAAGCATTATTTTATTTATTTTCCAGACATGAACGAGCACTCATCCAGATCTCACTCCGTGTTCCTCATCAATGTTAAGCAGGAGAATCTGGAGAATCAAAAGAAACTCTCGGGCAAACTTTATCTAGTAGATTTGGCTGGTTCCGAAAAGGTATACTTTAATATATTATAGTCCTAAACTTTAGTTTCATTGCCTATAATACTGGGAGTTGATGACATGGATTTACAGTACCAGTACAAAGTCTCCAATGTGTATTAGTGACAGCTGAGTGAAGAGATTTCTTTTTGGCTGATAGAACTTTGGTGAAACAAAACACTTATCCTACATATGCTGCAAGCATACCGCACTAACTGCTCATGGAGGGATTGAAACACTTCCGCTTGTCCTATATTGCATCATTTTACGAGTGACCTCTTCTCAATTGCAAAAGGTTAGTCTTGAAATTTGTGGTGAAACCATACAAGAAAAAATTTATTCCTAGTTTTATGAGGTATAAAATAATGTAGGAAGGTTAAGATTAGTGGATGATATGACGGTGCACTGTCACAGTCTGGGTCTAACCAATTGGAGGAGGCATCCTTCCTCGCTGATAAAAGACAAGATCGTGCAGACCAAGATCTCGGGAGCTGCTGCTGATGATGATGATGCTGCACTATTAGAACTAAGAAATACAGTAAAAGTTGGAGTAACTAATTGTTCAGTTTCATTAGAGTTATCTACAATTGCAATAAAATGCAAAAGAGCTCTGACGAAGGTTTTAACCCAACCCCTCCCAGAAGAACTAAAGAAAAGTTGTAATGATGGTAATAACTACTTTATTTTCTTAACCGTTCTCATTCTGTTTTTTCTTTCATTTGTCAGCCGCATACCCATCTTTCTGTCGGTTACAAACCACTGCAGTCAATCAAAAGAAGTCAAGTCTCTTCGATCGACTGAAGCATTTAAAGCATGGGTGGCCAACCTTTTCAGCAGCCGGGTCAGATTTTAGAAATGAGATTTCCTACCGGGCCATACAACAAAATTTCTTTTATCATTCAAAGCAAACAAGAAATATATTGTTTTTTTAAGAAGATATAACAAAAATGAGAATCAAACATATTTATTAGATTAGAGTTAGGCAATACAAAAAATAATAATAAAAAATAAACAAAATATAATAAATTTTAGTGAGACGTCTGATTTTGTTGAAATCAGCTTAACGCTGTGATTGTTTGTTAACACGAATATACCATAGAAGAAATTGTCACGATAGTTGAATTAATGTACTGAGATACTTCCATATATGGGATATGATACGAACTACGCACGATAGAATGTTCTTTTGGTGGTTTTATGTACACTAAAAGAAAAAAATGTGTGCATATGCTCCACGGGCCACAAGTAGACACCCAGCAGGCCGCGGATTGGCCACCCTTGATTTAAAGCTTCTTGGAATATGAATCATAGATCTTAACAATCATGAAATCGAACTCGCAACCCCTGGGTTGAAACGACAATCAATTAAACCTCGAAGTAAAATTGAGTCCAGCAGTTTTTTGAGCATTAGTGTCCCGAACACTTTCTTTCGAGCTTTTAATTTGAATTTGTCTCGGGGCTAGTAGCGAGTGACCTTACATAAAATCTATCAGTTTACTAGACAAGACTTGAATGCTATAATATTTTTTTCTTTCAGGTGTCAAAAACCGGCGCCGAAGGTACAGTTTTAGATGAAGCCAAGAACATCAACAAATCACTGTCGGCTCTGGGCAATGTGATCTCGGCGCTAGCTGATGGCAACAAGACCCACATCCCGTACCGAGACTCCAAACTGACACGTATCTTGCAAGAGTCATTGGGTGGCAACGCACGCACCACAATCGTCATCTGCTGCTCACCCGCATCTTTCAATGAGTCCGAGACCAAGTCAACACTGGACTTCGGCAAAAGGTGATGTTTCATTCTCATTGTCATCATTGTCACTACACTAGAGTTTTAAGACATCGATCAATAAGTCCCGAGACTAACTACTAAAACAACATTTCTTCTTTATTCATCAATATAGTCTCCTTCAAGAGCGATACATTAATTCCAACGCTTTCCTAACTTTTCATGCTAGCCGTGTAGAATGATTTATCTTTGGTTTCAAAATAGGCATTAGTTTCGGCAATCACTTCTTCATTGGAGCCAAATCTCTTTCCCTGGAGCATCTTTTTGAGGCCTGCGAACAGCCAATAGTCGCTGGGGGCCAAATCTGGAGAATACGGTGGGTGCGGAAGCAATTCAAAGTTCAACTCATGCAATTTGGCCATCGTTACCATCGACTTGTGACACGGTACATTGTCCTGATGAAAGAGAACTTTTTTCAGAGCCCGGATAACTTTTCAAGTCATCGCTGAGTTTTAACAGTATTTTTTCCCATTAAAAAGCAATGTTTTATCAACACACGAAATTCGGTTTTTTCCATTGTTTTGAAAATAGCAAAAATAGTGTCACTAAAACCACTGTAACTCAATGACACAATGTCGGAATGTCACGAAAGTTTGACACATAACTTCTAAAGGTCGGTACTAACTGAGAATGGTATGGGTTTGTTATTAGAGGCGCCATCTGTTGCTTAGTCCTGGGGCTTATTGATCGATGTGTTACATCAAACTATTTATTCTCACTTGTATTGATCTGCAGTATCATTGGATTAGAAAACTGCATCTTAGGAAAATATTTGATTTCTTTTTCATTGCATTGAACTTCTTTACATTCTTATTGGGTGGCCTGGTTCGTGGAGCTATATCTGATTTTTACAACACGATCCTTCTAGTAAAGGAAAATTAACCAAACAGGCCGAGTTAGTGGGCTGGCGCTATCGCATATTAAAGACTTCCTATGGAATGCTGATAATTTTGAAACCTATAAGACAGATACTGCAATAAAACGAAGACCGCTTCGAGTGATTACATAGTTATAGATCATTCAGCCAGTAGTCATTTTGGAATAGTGTGAGTAACACTCTCTGTATTACACAACTTGTGTAGTGGTACTGGTTTTAGAATGCCACATGATTGGTTCGCGCAGAGCGCACATTTGTATTGTTGTTAAAATACTAGGTGATTAGAAAAACACTACCATGTCGAAATTAGGAGTGCCATTTTTGTCTAATGTAATGTATAATTCAACATTTTTCGAAAGCTTAGAATGCACTTTGTTATAACTTAAAGTTCTTAGAATTTAGTATCACTCCATCCACTATTATTTGAAAACTTTATTATTTGGCATTGTAATTATGATACATTAATATGTTAAATAATCTTACATTCATTTTATTTCTATGTGCTATAATCTAAATAAAGCTGATAAACATTTTTACTTTATAATACTTGTACTTATATTTATTTTTAATCTTGAAAAATTCCATTATTGTTATTTAATGTTTCGTAGAATCTGCCATGCCTAAACAATTAATATGTCAAACAAACTTACTTTCATTTTATTTTTATGATTATTACAATTTAAGCTGGCAGCATTTTTAATTTACAAAACGTGCGTGTTCATTTCATGTTTGAATGTAAAATATTTTTATATTTTTTTGCTTTTTCACTTCATTAAAAAAAGTAAGTTTTTGTAAACGCACTGTTACTCACACTATTGCAAAATGAGTCTTCTGGCTGAATGATCTATACCAGTGATGGCAAACCTTTTTGAGAAGTGGGTCAAATTTTGTTCATTATTTTTTTTTAATACCAGCCCGTGGGTCACTAAGTCAGTGGCGTCACTTGGAAAGGGGGGGAGGAGGAGGGTGTGGTAAAAAGGGTACCAATAATTTGGAAACACCGAAAATTTGTTAACAGAATAACTTGACAGTTGACCCTTTTTTTTGGTTCTCACTTTTAAAATCCTCTAGGTTTGCGTTTCCTTTTTTTTTATAACTTTTACTTTTGCAAGTGAATAGCAAAAAATAAAGGTCGACGTCAAAAAATGTATATCAATGGGGTGATACCATGAATGACCGCACCAGGTGACATGTGGCGCATGTCCAGTGGCGCCTCTGCACTGAGTATTTGAATGAACGAGGAATAAAGAAAGCACATATATGTTATGAAATATTCTTTATGAATAAACATAGTTACAGATATGTGTATGTATAATAAAGTTGATAAAAGTATATTTAATGTGAAATCGGTTGTTTCTTAATATTAGGTTATAAAAATCAATGCGTGGGTCATTTAAAAAGCCTTCGTGGGTCAGCGTCTGACCCGCGGGTCATAGGTTCGCCGCCACTGATCTATACTGGATGGAGAATATATATGGAATACTTAACAAGAAATTACTGTTATTCTACTAGTGCAAGTGTTTCTGTCGCCTATCCAGAAGCCCTCATTATGCAGACAACCTCTGTCACCTAGTTGGTATGACTTGATCTATCAACCTGGGGGTTACGGGTTCATTTCCTGTTGAAACCATGATTTTTTTTTAAAGGATTCCAGTCTGGTTTGCACTTAAAGCTTCTTTAACATCTTTCTAGTTTGTTAGAAGAGATTGTCACATGGCAATGTGCCTGCTAGGTTGTACTGGATGCAAATAAAGTGTAATATAATAAATTTTGCCTGATGAGGCCTTGAGAAATGAGGCGAAAACAAGTGTTGTGGTGATAAAGTGTGACAACAATGTAATTTCTTTTAACACATTGATCGCCAATAGGATTTTCGTAATATGTCCAAAAAATGTTTTTACGTTTTTAGGTTTTTAATTTAATATAACCTACCTATCACATTCATGAGTATATCTTTTAGAACCATGAAGATATCCTAAGACCATATCGTAGTAAGATAGAAAAGTGCCATGTCGGCCAAGTTTAATAGTAGTTTAATACAGAGCGCGTAGCCGACGGACAGGGTGACACTCTGACGTTAGGTATGCAGTGTCAGCCACCGGTGGCCGACACGGCCCAATTGGAATACCTCGGTGTCGGCCACCGGTGGCTGACACGGCGATCAACGTGTTAATGTGGAATTCCATACAATTAAACCTATGATAAATAAAAATATGTAGAAGTTATTCTATCGTTCCTTATGGTCGTAATTACAATTTATCACCAAGATCAAATACATTCACTCGAGTATCCTCTTCTCTTGTGGATCTGTAGTTCGACTTCTAACCGATCAAATTGATATTGTTTCAATTGCAAATGTCACGTATCACGAGAGAGATTACGGAATTGAGATTTCTTATTTTGTGTTTGATTAGCTAGTTAATTAACAAACCATTGTTTTCAGGGCGAAGACTGTCAAGAACGTGGTCTGTGTGAACGAGGAGCTGACGGCGGAAGAATGGAAGAGGCGGTACGAGCGCGAGAAGGAGAAGGTCGGCCGTCTCAAGGGAAAGGTTTGTGCTGTGTCTTTTGTTATTTTGTCCTGTGTCATTCCTTCTCTTCGTAGTATTCCTATTTTATTAGTTATTTTGTCCTGTGTCATTCCTGCTCTTCGTAGCATTCCTACTTTATTAGTTTTGTCCTGTGTCATTCCTGCTCTTCGTAGTATTCCTATTTTATTAGTTATTTTGTCCTGTGTCATTCCTGCTCTTTGAAGCATTCCTATTTTATTAGTTATTTTGTCCTGTGTCATTCCTTCTCTTCGTAGTATTCCTATTTTATTAGTTATTTTGTCCTGTGTCATTCCTGCTCTTCGTAGCATTCCTACTTTATTAGTTTTGTCCTGTGTCATTCCTGCTCTTCGTAGTATTCCTATTTTATTAGTTATTTTGTCCTGTGTCATTCCTTCTCTTCGTTGCATTCCTATTTTATTAATTATTTCGTCCTGTGTCATTCCTGCTCTTCGTAGTATTCCTATTTTATTAGTTATTTGGTCCTGTGTCATTCCTGCTCTTTGAAGCATTCCTATTTTATTAGTTATTTTGTCCTGTGTCATTCCTTCTCTTCGTTGCATTCCTATTTTATTAATTATTTCGTCCTGTGTCATTCCTGCTCTTCGTAGCATTCCTATTAGTTATTTTGCTGCTTCTTCTTTTTTCATCATATCTGATGTATGCTCTCTGTGAATTTGATCAAGTGCATCTGAACTTTCTATGTCATACATCTTAATACTTTGTCAAAATAATCATCTTTCCCTAATCTTCCTGTCCCTCCCCTCCATTGATTTCAGACATGCGTGTTTGTGTAACCAAAGTATTGATGTTTATGATTATTTGACTAGGTGGAGAAGCTAGAGGCAGAGCTGAGCAGGTGGCGACAGGGCGAGACAGTAAACCCCGAGGAGCAGGTGAACCTCCAGGAGGTGGAGGCAGTCACGCCTGTCACCTCCATCATCGAGGAGAAGCCCGTCATACCGGAACTGCCTGCTGTGGCTGTGCCCGGAGGCGAGGTGGACGCTGCCAAGCTGGAGCTCCTCTACCAGCAGCTGGATGAAAAGGTAATTAGTTTTAAGGTGTCAACGGCATTGTGTAATTCCCGCCCATAATGCCACCATCTGGACATTGTCTAGTATTCCACTGATTAAGTTCGTTGTCCAGAACACGGGGCTTCTCAAATTATTTACTGTGATGATATAATTTAATTCCTTCGTTAATATATATAAGTATCCCTTGCATTATAGTCGATCGTTTTCACCAATCCACCTTCAGTATACTATACAGGGAGTGGCATTAAACAGAGTTTCTGAATTCAAAGATTTGGGCGTAAGCTTTGATGTCGGACTCACGTTCATTAACCATGTCTTACGTTTGATATCGGACTGCTACAAATTACTCGGTTTAATAATGATAATATCAAGAGAATTTAACAGTACTGATATCCTCCGAAACTTATATAATTATCTAATTAGAACCAAATTAGAATATGAATTTACAGTTTGGGCTCCTCATCAGCTCAAATATAAAAACAATATAGAACAAATACAAAAAAAATTCCTCAGATATCTATGGTACAGAACAAAGGGTGATTATCCAAAATATGCTCACCATGTCGAACTTCTCACGGTGTGTAACTATAGAAGCCTCGAAACAAGAGGGCAAGAATCCATTGCGATATTCCTACTTAAGGTTTTTCAAGGTTGCTTTAACTGTCCCGCGATTCTAGAAGCACTAAGTTTATATGTACCTAATAAATATAGCCGTGCAAGGAATCACCCTCTGTTCTACATACCAACTTACAGGACGAATATCATGGCTAAACACTCAGTCACGCGTGGTATAGAGATATTGAACCGGCTGAATGACACTGTTGATATATTCTCGGTACCGTCTAGCAGTATAAGAATCCTGGCTGATATTCTTCCTAACGAATAAGCTAACGCTAGAAGCAGACCCTCTTTGTGTAACAGGAGAAATCCGTGCAGTGGATAAAAAAAATTACATGATTAATTTGGGTGATTGTTTTCAAATGAAAAAAGGAATCTAAAAATGGTAAAAAAAAGCACACCCATACTGCCACATAGACAGGCACACATCAGACCGAGGCCCAGAACTGTATCCCACGCATGGAAGGACTAAAAAAAAACAATATAAACACATAAAAACCCAATTAGAAAAAACAAAAATTCACTCACATAATTCATCCTGTCAATACAGAAAAGCAATGTACTATACTGCCGTCATAAGCAAAAACGCAGCTAACGGGAAAAAATCAGAAATTTAACTAAGTATGAGGCAATATTCCATATCAAATTCTGAACCATAATCCATTAAAAAATAACAGAAAACCATTTATTTCAACACAAAAATCTACATAATGTCTTTTAATTTTACAAAATACTAGATGTTTTTAAGCAAAAAAATAAAATGTGATTCATAAGCAAAAAGATAGCAAGTGCCTATGCGTTGGCAGCGTTTTTGCTTATGACTCACATTTAACTGCTTTTTTGTTTATGAATCACGACATTTTTAAGCAGCAATGAAAAACACAAAAGGGCACTTTTCTCCAAACTTAACCATTGCCATTAGCTGCGTTATTGCTTATGAGGGCAGGGCAGTGTAGACCACAGCTTTTGTGGATATTGTTAAACAACATGCTCCATGATCGTTTACATAAATTATGAAGTAGGTGGTTTATTAAGGTATAAGCAAAACCTTGACTAAAGATCACAAAAAATGGCTACCTTTTATTTTTGCTTCTCAAAATGATAGTGTATATGTTACATAAATAATATTAATGTTATGTGTAGGACGAAGAGATCAACCAACATTCGCAGCTGGTGGAGAAGCTCAAGGAACAGATGATGGAACAGGAGGAGCTGATTGCCGGCACGAGACGCGACTACGAGTCCCTGCAGGGCGAGATGAACCGCATCCAGCAGGAGAACGAATCCGCTAAGGAGGAAGTCAAGGAGGTGCTCCAGGCGCTGGAAGAGCTGGCTGTGAACTACGACCAGAAGAGCCAAGAGGTGGACGCCAAGAACAAGGAGTGCGAGCAGCTGCAAGAGGAGGTGGTGCACAAGCAGTCAGCCCTGAGCACCACGTCCAGTGATCTGCAACAGACGCGGGACATGATGGCGCACCAGAAGAAGCGGCTGGCTGACCTGTTAGCCAACCTGCTCAAGGACCTGGGAGATATCGGTAGCGCCATCGGAGGAGAGAATGAGATAAAGGTCGGATATCGCTACGTCCTATACATTATAATTATTTTAGTGTGCCTTCTGTAATCGGAGTCAATAATCAGAATTTGTGCCATAACCTAGCTACTCTTAGGCTATTTTTTATTGACGATGACTTCTTCACCTATGATGTCTGATGTGACTTTCATTATTTACTTATTTTTGGTCATTACCTCGAGTCTGAGGATCGTAATCACCACGGTCATCAACCATCTGTCGTCGTTATCTCCCAGCTCTAAGTATTTTAAGACTCTTTGTATACACACCACAGAGAGATGCATCTCAACCCCGAGCTCTTCAATAATCCAGTCGCTGATAGATTTGTTATTCATAATTGACATCTTAGATTTTATCTTACTGTCATACCTTATATACTTCTCAAGGTGCTGTCCCCTATTCCCCTATCATAGGTTGGCCACCATCCTGGGAATTTTTATCCTGGTCACTGCAGCCCGGAAGTCGTCTATTATTACTATAAACCAGTGGTAGCCAAGATTTTATGGCTGCATGTCAAAACCGGCATTGGGTTAAGGCTCGCAGAGCACATGTTTATTTTTTTAAAACAAATATGTATATCAAAATCTGTATGCCTGAAAACGAGGCAATATGCCCCAAAAGGTACTATCAAACGCTTTACTACTTTATTACTACCTATCTTTTTATTGCAATAAGGTGGTTATAAAAAATAATATTTTTCTATGAATAGCTCGCGGGCCTCACAAAATACCCTGGTAACCCTACCCGCGGTTTGTGGGCACGCTTGCTCTAAAAAGAATATTAAAATGTGAATGTCAACTGACAGATCAATGCTGAGAACGTGGGCAAGCTGGAGGAGGAGTTCACGGTAGCGCGGCTGTACATCAACAAGATGAAGAGCGACGTGAAGAATCTGGTGAAGCGCTGCCAAGAGCTGGACGGGTCCAGTGTGGAGGCTACGAAGAAGGTGGTAGAATACGAGAGGGAGGTGGCGGAGTGGCGACTGCAGGTCACGCAGCAGGATGCGCGGGCTCGCTCCCTCACCGAGGCTGTGAGAGAGGCTGACGCCAAGAAGCGACAGCTCGAGGACCTTGCCGACGCTCTCAGGGATGAATGTGCCAAGCTCAAAGCTGCCAATCAGGTAACATTACTATCACTTTTTATCCATGTAACAAAATTACTATAGATCGTTGTTCAGAGAACTATTTAAAATGTTAATTTTCATATGATGCCCTCCTCCTAATGATAGATCTCTGTGACCAAGTTGATAAGACGTCAGTTTTTCTACCAAAGTTTTTGGAGATTGCGCGCTCCATTTCCATTTGTACATAGATTCCTTTAAGAACCTTGTGTTAACACCTTTCTGGTTGGTTGGAAGAGATTGTCTTATGACATTAAACCCACTAGATTGTATTATTTACAACGAAATTGTAATACAATACCATGATAATTAAGTGCATTTTTCTTTTTTTGTTTGGACTGTTCGTAATTAGCTACCATAGATATTTTTGGTCAACTTTTAAAAATATTCTTAATTGAGACTATTTTAACCCTTATCTTGGCAAAGTTCAATTTATCCAAATATTAACGTTTTTCTTTTGTGATTCCTTGTTATATGGTAAGTTATGAAGGAAAATTGAGGAAAAAGAAATCACAACTTTTCCTTATAGTTTTTTTTTATATCTAACACCCACGTTATATTGCCAAAATATCAATTTTTATAAAACACAAAAAGGGCTTTAAAATGATTCTATAATCTAAAATATGAACAACATTTACATAGTTGAACTATCAACAAATAAAATGGTTTGAATAAAATTTTCTCTGCATGTAGTGATTAATAAGATATTTAGATTATTTACCCCAATTTTCAAAATGCGCCCACGCTGTCCAGACATGTTGACCTTATGTCGTTTGAAAGGTTGTAGCGTTGTCAATATTTATCACCAGATGATACCACTGCACACAATGGTGCATGTATAGTATTTGAATGTGTTGCCATATTTGAAATTACGTTACAGTTTCTGGATAATTTTTTTTTAAATCCCTAAATTAGTGTTACACCTGTGTTACAATGCCATGATAAGGGTTAAGTTAAGGCTAAAAGTCCATTTTTTCCAATGTTGTCAATGGCATCCGCAAGGATCCATGTTAAGACTGTTTATTTGAAATCTTGACTAATTAGTTTCAAGATGTCAAATCTAAAATTGTTCTATCCTCGAAAAAGTGCAAGCGCAAAAGATCCATTATTTTTGACAATTTATTCGTAATTTATAATTGGCATTGTCTCCAGAACACTGGAAATACACTGCTGGAATAATTGTTTATTGCTATAGACCTTAATGACGAGTGCTAATGAATATTGTGCGGGTGGATGGATATAATGCTCTCTCTGTATATAAATGCAGGTATCAGCGGCAGGCGAGCAGCAGGCGGCGGGTGAAGTTCGTGCGGCGTGGGAGCAGCAGGTGGAGCAGCTGCGCGGGGCTCACACGGCCCAGCTGGCGCAGCTGCGCGACGAACTGCACCGCACCAACCAACTACACCAGGACATCAAGCAGTCAGTACCCATCCGTACCTCTTTCTTGTCCCTTTTTATAATATCACTTCACGGTCTACCCGTGGGCACCAGTGGTTAATGATCTGGTGTCCTGAGTTTGATTCCTATCATATGCAGATTTCAGGCTGGTGTTACATTGAGATCTTATGTGAATTTAAATTTTTCGGTAGCTTATTAGTTGCTTTATGTAAGAATAAAAAAAACAGCTAAACCTCGCTTTACGGAAGAAATACATTACTGAAAAGTTATTCATGAATTGAAATTTCTCAATGAAATGCTCTAGTTTTAGTTAGCTACAACCCAAGGAATGGGTCAGTTTACCATTCCAAAAATGAACACCGCTTGTATTTTGATCAAAATGTGTCATAAAACTTTGGTTTTAAATGAGGAGATGTAGGCATGTGAGTGAATGACTGATGCAGATGTCGAGCATGTGATGAATAGTTGTTTAGACATGATAATGTAGTTGAAATTATAATCTGGTTAGAAAAACACCTGTGATACCCCTGGTCGGATTTCTTCTTTTTACACTGAGGTGAAGCCTGATCGAAGGGTCATACTAGATATTCCCAGACTTGTGGGCATATCTACATAGTATAACCCTTCAGCCAATGGAAAAGAAAATATATTTAAGAGAGAAGCTATCAAAAGGTCTGAGCTCATCTCATAACATCCCCCAGATGAGATACACCCCTCACCAATTTAGGGCGAGTCCTAAAACGAGGACATCAGAAGATGCCATCTGATTTTTTTCTTTTAAATCATGTAAAACCTGTATTAACACTTTGTATCCTGATCCCGTGATTAATTGAATATAACGTTAAAACACGAGATCAGGATGCAAAGTGTTAGTTTAATTGTAATAAAATACGGGATCAGGATACAAAGTGTTAGTTTAATTGTAATAAAAGATACAAAGTGTTAGTTTAATTGTAAGAAAACACGGGATCAGGATACAAAGTGTTAGTTTAATTGTAATAAAACACGGGATCAGGATACAAAGTGTTAGTTTAATTGTAATAAAACACGGGATTAGGATACAAATTGTTAGTTGAATTCTAATAAAACACGGGATCATGATACAAAGTGTTGAATTAGGGCCACCTAGATTAATTACTATAATTAGTGTTAAGATATTATTATTCATTTTTAATGTTTATTTTCTTGGAATTGTTATTGTATTATGTGGCTGGGCTGGGTTAACAAGCCTTACAACATTGGTAATTGATCTTGCTATCCCCCACCCCCTTGTCTACTTCAGACCCTTTTCTAGGAATTGTCCCCATATTAAGCCAGGCAGACGTAAACTCTTCGAGCATTATAACATTTGTGCTTCATTTATTAGTGTGATTTTAACCTTTCCTTCCCGGTGTTGGGTATCTTCTACACGTTGCTTCAAATAACCATCAATATCTCTATAAATATAATAAATACAAGGTTAAGATTTTAGGTATTCCTCCATAATATATTTACGCATTGATTTAAAAAATAATATTAATAATAATCAGAATTTATCGACTACATCGTAAGTATTTTCTGAATATCGGAAACAAATTCGCATTTAAACGCTGTGAGTGCCTCGATCTTGGGTCTTGACGATAGGTGAAAAGTATGCGGGAAGCGCGACACTATATTCGCATCTCACTTTTGCATACGTCACTGAATAGCGAGGAGCGCAATTGTCTCAACCTCGCAAGTGTAAGCCACGCCCGAGTTAGCCCCCAACCCTGCCGCGCCGCAGTAGCTGTTGAGCTGGCAACGAGACTAGATCTACGCCCGTTCCGTGAGCATTGCCAGATGGTTTTTTAATGTTTTCAGCAAATAAATCTCAATTATTATAATTTTTAACTTCAATTATAATTAATTAAGGGGATTATCTATGAATGTTCTTATTTTTCCGATTTAAAATCGCTAATTTTTTATCGCATACTCACTACCCAACACCGGAACACGCGTTTCATTTTTATGTTAACTAGTGCGGTCAAAGATTTTGATAAAGAAGTGTTGTTTGTGCATTGTTTGGAAGTTTTTATTTTTGAGAGTAATCCCAAAATTGAAAAAAATAATTGAAATATCATAAAATTCTTTTTTGTGAACAGTTTGAAATGGGAAAGCATAAAGATATTTGTAATGAGATAATAGTCGAGTATTGTGGATTTATTAAATCTAGGAATGTTATCCAATAGACAAATTGCTGAAATAGAGTGTGTTTCTTGTCAAACTGTATAGAAAATCATTACTTTTAAAAAATAAATTATCAATAACTACAAATAGGCGTGAAAATTGTGCCAAAAAACGGAAAACAAGACCCAGAACGGATCTGAGAATCATTTAGTGTGCTCCGAGAACTGCAAGCGCTCCAGCAAGAACTTAAAAAAAACATTAAAAAACTGTTTAGTAGTCTTTGCAATTTTCTTATTGACACTTGAAAAAATCATCTAAATGTATAATTGTTGCATAATATTCCAAAATCATCTAAATGTATAATTGTTGCATAATATTCCAAAATCATCTTAATGTATAATTGTTGCATAATATTCCAAAAACTATGCATTTAACTCGATGAAATTTCCATTTCATATATATGTTGTCATTCTCAAAATGTAGAAGCCATTTAACATAATGTGTACATTTTTTTTTGAAAATTTCACGCATCTTGAATCAGGGCTTCTTCGATGTAAGTAAAAAAAAAAAATAATTCGTAAGAAAATGAAAAAAAAAAGAAACTTTCTATAAGAGACTTTAAAATAATTTAGCACACTAATTCCTATCGCAACATTTATATCTGGCTTCCAATCCTTGGCCATGTTAGATGAGGAACAGAAAAGTTTTTTGCGTGGTTTTTGATTTTATGAGAGCAACATTTTTTTTTATTCGCAAAATAGATTGATAAATTTTAATCAAAATATTATAATCAAGAAAATGACAGTAATACCTCGTTTAACGATAGGGATACATTCCTTAAAATCGTTGCTTCAACGGAATTATTGTTAACGGAGGTAAAAATAACACAGTGCAGCGATAGGTTCCTAAAATAAAAAATAAAGATTTTTAAATTATAAACTTTTTTTTATTGCTAAATACAATTTTAAAATCAAGTTTACAACAAATGTATTGATGTAAAGTTATATACATATTACAAAAATTCTAAAAGATAGGGATATAAGGGAATATAACTTCTGAAAAGATAGGGATATAAGGGAAATATAACTTCTGAAAAGATAGGGATATAAGGGAAATATAACTTCTGAAAAGATAGGGATATAAGGGATTATAACTTCTGAAAAGATAGGGATATAAGGGAAATATAACTTCTGAAAAGATAGGGATATAAAGGAATATATAACTTCTGAAAAGATAGGGATATAAGGGAAAAATAACTTCTGAAAAGATAGGGATATAAGGGAAATATAACTTCTGAAAAGATAGGGATATAAGGGAATATAACTTCTGGAAAGATAGGGATATAAGGGAATATAACTTCCGAAAAGATAAGGATATAAGGGAATATAACTTCTGAAAAGAAGTGACATTTTTATATTTCGATAAAAACCAATCAAATGTCGATGGCTTAGCTTTATTCTTATTTTCATGTAACATCTCACTGTAACAGGTTAAACCATTTAATATGTCTCGTTTTACTGCGCAGCTTCACGCAAAATCAGGTCCTTTTTCAATGCTATCAGTCATCAAACAAATGATAACATATTTGTTAAAATTTGACCTGGTGGCTGGTGGCTGGTGGCTGGTGGCTCCTCCTCTCTATGGATATTAGAATCGGTATGTTCTAATTCTAATCTTCTTAAACCAATTCTTGTAGTTTATCATTTGTGACAGGTCTGAATATCTTGAGCATCAACTTCATTGAAATCTAGTCTGTGCGCCATATAGACAAGTTTGTTTTTGTCAATTAAGTATAACGAGGTATAGTTTCCAGAAATAACGTAAAGCGAGGTATTACTGTACATCAATTTAAGGAGTTCATGCAATCTTTTCAATTTCCATCAAATAATAATTTTTTTCTAAATCCCAGCAAATTCTCGAATGGATTTCCATAATCCTTAATAGTTAATTAAGGAAAATCAAAGACCAATTCTTTTCTGACTGAAAAAAATCCTTTATGTATAACCGGAAAAGTAATTGGATTATGTTTGTGTTGCAGAGAGAACCAGAAGTTGTCGCTGGCCCAGGAGCAGTTGCAGAGCGACTACGAGAAACTGAAGAGCGACGAGGCGGAGAAGTCGGCCAAGCTGCAGGAACTCATGTCCGTAACTCCCTTTACCTCTCTTAGGCTGCCCCCCAGCGCCCACGGCTGCGTCGATAACCGAGTCCGCCTCGCCCTCACCAAAAGGCAAAAGGAATCGGCTAATTCTAAACTCATTCACAGCGCGAAAGATCTGTCCGAGTTTGCCAACATTTCCATCTCGCCAGTGTGCGAGGGGAAGGCTGACACTCGCTGCGCGGGATTGTTAGAGATTAAAGAGTTAGAAAGCGAAGAGAAACTAGACGCGAAGAAGGAAAAGAAAGAGTCCTCTCGACCCTCCCTCACCCTCCTGCCACACTGTCCCTTGCACCCGTTGCACCTGCACCTGCTCATCTCCGTCACCATGATCCTTATCACCCACCGTTGCCCCCATATTATCATCTGTGTTTAGTTCTCTTTTGTTGCATTCCCCTACATGTAGACCACTCTCCACCACTGTGCTGGCCACGTGGAATGAAACTATTCCACTGTAAATACAGATTTCGTACATCAACCAGACATTTAGACAATAAAAGTATAATAATGCTCGTAGCCAAGCATAATATATAGCAAAGTATAACGTCAATTTGAACACAAGTTAGTGTTACGTAAGTTTGTATTTGATAATAAAGTATTATTTTTTCCTAGTGTCTAATTGTTACACGAACTGTGTTCCTTAATGAAATATTCCGTATACAGTTATTTTCCGAGAATTTGCCAATTTTTATCCATGTCGGCTTATTTCTCAGTTTACACTGCCTTACTACAATTGTGATGGCCTGTGGCCATTCTGTATATAGCCTCGATGTGACCAAGTTTTGTTGGTTACGCCGCAAATATCCAACGGATATTTGTTTTTAAGACTGCAATCACCCCCCTCGGGTCGGGGCATTTTTACTTGTTCTTTTCTGCCTGTCGTGTTGTTGAAAGTTTTAACCTATTTTATTACATTTTCTTATTAATAATACATTAAAGGAAAATGTAACGCTCATTCCGTAATAAGATAAATGTAATACGTTAGTACGGCACGGCACTCATTGGAAGTCACTGGAAGTGGTCGGAGCTGCTATGTGTACCTGAGTTTTAGAGCATTTATTTTTGTTAGTTTTTTAATTTTTATTATTTATATTTTTACACCGATTATTGGCCAACCTCGGTATAGATCTCAAAAATATATTTTTTAAGCGCCATTTTGCATTCTCGATTAATGTTTTGTAATATATATATATATATATATATATATATATATATATATATATATATATATATATATATATATATATATATATATATATATATATATATATATATATATATATATATATATATATATATATATATATATATATATATATATATATATATATATATATATATATATATATACATATACATATACATATACATATACATATACATATACATATACATATACATATACATATACATATACATATACATATACATATACATATACATATACATATACATATACATATACATATACATATACATATACATATACATATACATATACATATACATATACATATACATATACATATACATATACATATACATATACATATACATATACATATACATATACATATACATATACATATACATATACATATACATATACATATACATATACATATACATATACATATACATATACATATACATATACATATACATATACATATACATATACATATACATATACATATACATATACATATACATATACATATACATATACATATACATATACATATACATATACATATACATATACATATACATATACATATACATATACATATACATATACATATACATATACATATACATATACATATACATATACATATACATATACATATACATATACATATACATATACATATACATATACATATACATATACATATACATATACATATACATATACATATACATATACATATACATATACATATACATATACATATACATATACATATACATATACATATACATATACATATACATATACATATACATATACATATACATATACATATACATATACATATACATATACATATACATATACATATACATATACATATACATATACATATACATATACATATACATATACATATACATATACATATACATATACATATACATATACATATACATATACATATACATATATACATATATACATATATATATATATATATATATATATATATATATATATATATATATATATATATTGTGTGGGGAGTATTTACAAATGCTGTGATAATAAAACAATACGCATTTGATTACTTACTTTTGAATGATGGATGAATCTCGGGAAACATATCCAATGTTATTTTCACTCAAAAGTCTAGTACTATTTAGATGTGTCGATTGAGATTGTTGTTGAATATTAGCGAATAACAGTTCTAACTCGATAGTTTTTATTGACTCCTTCTAAATGTAGATATGAGAATGTTTAAAATAATATTAAATTAAATTAAATCCACGATTGTATAGATATTAAATAAGCCTTATAATAAATAATGTTGTTGAGAAAATAATAAGGTAGAGAAATGTAGAAATACATATATATATTAAATTCCCGTTTGTATATTTTGATATAATGTTTTAGTTTGGGTATTTCTTGTGATATTCCGATATGCGTGCGGGGGGTTCTCGAGCGTGGCTGTGGGCACTGGCTACGTTAAATGTTTACACTAAGCTGGATGGGATGCACGAGGGATGAGAGAATGAACCTTATGTACCCGCTGTCTCCACGACATGCAATTAACATATATATTTTTGGAAGCGATTTGATAATGAATCGATTAAAATGGTGAGATCTATTTTTTTACCAGCATCTCTTGTTTTGACTCTATTTTTATTAATGTACCATTTTTGCATTCTGCTTTCTTTTTATTTATTTTTTGTATTTAGTTTTATTATTATTATTTGAATATTATTATTATTATTTAGACTCGTTATGTCCTACACGACTCCCATTCATATTCATTTCCTGAGAAACGTGCCAGTAATGACAATGAATGCTATTTCGCCCAAGATCGATCGGAGGATAAATGATGGAAAGTTATCCGGTAGAGCCGGGACGATGGGACTCGGCGTGAATATGTATGGGGGCCGTGAGGGGTGCGGGTCGGGCGAGGTGCGGGTGGTTAAAACATGGCAGTATTTGTGCGCAGAGTGAGCATGGAGCGGCAGAAACAGGCACGGGCGGACCTCAAAGGGCTGGAGGACACGGTGGCCAAGGAGCTGCAGACGCTGCATAACCTCAGGAAGCTGTTCGTGCAAGACTTGCAGGTGAGCATTCCTCCATCTATATGTAACCCCGATGCCGTAACCTTTTTGAGGAATGAATTACAGTTTTTTTTTAAATGTCAAGAGGATCATCGGTGATTTATTACCCTTTGGATTAACCCTTCCTTCCCTGTGATGTGTAACAGTACACATTGCTTCTAAACACTTCAATATCTCTATAAATATAATAAATACTGGGTTCAGATTTTAGTTATTCCTCCGTAATACATTTACGCATTGAATGTAAAAATAATATTAATAATAATTAGCACTTATCGGCCACATCAGAGATATTTTGTGAAAATCGGGAATAAATTCACCAATACAATCAAACGTGTGTCAGTGTGTGACATAGGTATATTCATTCTAAAAAAACCGCTATGGGTGAGGAAGCGACGCTATTCACGTCTCACTCTCACTCTACTTCGGTATATGGGAACACAAGAAATAGAATCGAAGTTCGCTCGCTTTAGTAGCTCTCGGGCTTTCGTTTGTGGTGGTCGCTTTGCCCGTTTTGTGAGCGTTGGCCGATGTTTTTTTCATGTTCTCCGCAATTAAATTTCAATTATTATCACTTTTGACTTCAAATTCAATTAATTTAAGTGATTGGCTATGAATATTCTTATTTTTCCGATTTTAAATAGCTCATTTTTACATGTATATTGAATACACAGCACCGGAATGTGCATATTTTTTTAGCACAGGAAGGGAAAGATTAATATGAATCACTTAATTAAATTAATGCTAACCGGCAGATAGTTCCTCTCACTCAATATATAAATCGTTACTAGAATATGATGGCAAATTTATTGAAATAAATAAACAACCCTAAAATACACCTCTGCAATTGGCGTTTTTCTTCCATTTACATTTTTCGTGTGGTCCTGTTCAATATTTTAGTATCTAGTACAACTTAAATTAACTCTCCCCGAGATAGATGTCAAAATATTATAAACTTTTATGTGTCATCTTGTGTATGAGGCAATAGTAACGAGACAAGTGATTATATGGTGCTAACGACTGTGCAGGCACGAATCAAGAAGTCGGTGAGCTCAGAGGAAGGCGAGGAGGAGGGCGGGTCACTGGCGCAGAAGCAGAAGATCAGCTTCCTGGAAAACAATCTCGACCAGCTGACCAAAGTACACAAGCAGCTGGTGCGCGACAACGCCGACCTGCGTTGCGAACTGCCCAAGCTGGAGAAACGTCTGCGCGCTACCATGGAGCGCGTTAAGGCACTGGAGACTGCGCTCAAGGTATGCATGTTCTTTTTCTTTCCCTTCGATGATACCCTGGTGATGAATGAAGGCTTTACCGATTATTCAAAAATACTCTTTTTAAGAAATATCTGAAAAATATTTGTCCGTGTTTACTCCTCAGGGCTGCCTAACCTTTGTGCAATTTTTTTTTAAGGGTAACATAGCGATTTATTTACCGGAATACAGAAAAAAAACACAATAATTGCTGGTGTAACTAAAAGTAATGTTAACGAGATCTTTGGATTGCCCATATCATGCCCATATTATACAAAGTTGGGATTGGGATTATCTTTGGATTGCCCATATCATGCCCATATTATACAAAGTTGGGATTGGGATTATCTTTGGATTGCCCATATCATGCCCATATTATACAAAGTTGGGATTGGGATTATCTTTGGATTGCCCATATCATGCCCATATTATACAAAGTTGGGATTGGAATTATCTTTGGATTGCCCATATCATGCCCATATTATACAAAGTTGGGATTGGGATTATCTTTGGATTGCCCATATCATGCCCATATTATACAAAGTTGGGATTGGGATTATCTTTGGATTGCCCATATCATGCCCATATTATACAAAGTTGGGATTGGAATTATCTTTGGATTGCCCATATCATGCCCATATTATACAAAGTTGGGATTGGGATTATCTTTGGATTGCCCATATCATGCCCATATTATACAAAGTTGGGATTGGGATTATCTTTGGATTGCCCATATTATACAAAGTTGGGATTGGGATTATCTTCAATGCTGGTTAAGGTGATCACAATATCAACAATTTCTTATTCCTGATTTTAAAATATTCATATCGAGAAATGCATATTCTGTCTTATATGTAGAGCCACAACAAGACATCCTTTTTTGTGCTTCATTTGCCAAAATTGATAATTTTTCTTTTGTGTATTTCCAAATACACTCATTGAATTTCAAATATAAATAATTTTGAACTTTCATTATTACCAATTCTAGTTGTAAAGGGTCTTTCAAATTGAGCGGTTTTTTTTAAATTGTTGAATAAAACACAATTTACTTTGATTTCAAAATCTTTTTATTGGTCATTAAAGTATAATGTATGACATTTAAACACAAAAAACAATATCCGCCAAATGTCCACCTCTTGCAGCTCCACAGATGTCCACTCTTTTGTCAAAATTTTCCATGACATGTTCAACCTTTTTTTCCTTGCATTAGGATGTACCTCGACTCCCCGTGGATGTATCCAAGCTATTGGATTATTCAATTTTTCATTGCATTAGGATGTGCCTCGACTCCCCGTGGATGTATCCAAGCTATTGGACTATTCAATTTTTCCTTGCATTAGGATGTGCCTCGACTCCTCGTGAATGTATCCAAGCTATTGGATTATTCAATTTTTCCTTGCATTAGGATGTGCCTCGTCTCAAGCTATTGGACTATTCAATTTTTCTTTAACCATGGGAGCTTTAATGGCATACTTTTTTGCTTCAATATTGTCCCTTCGCCCTGTTGTAGTTTATGCAGCATTCTGGATTAACCCGTAGATGGTATTTTGTGGTACTGCGATGATAATTGATTCAATAATTTCTAAAAGCATCTTCACTCAACCTTACAACTTGGAACCGATCGGTTACTTGGATCTAGTGGTGTCAAAGGATAATTTTGCTGCATTCGAAGTTTACTGTGAAACTACTGGCAACTTGCTGGCCTGTTTGGCTGAGTCTGGCCTTAACCAGCTTTATAAGTATATTTAATGCGCTGCGAGTCATTTCTCTTCTCCCATGACATCGGACCTTATGTCCGTCATTACTTCTATTATTTTCAGTGTTGCTGCTGAAGGAGGAATCCCTTTGGGCATTTTCTTTTTCGACACTGTGTCATCACACTCATAAAAGTGTAGGTTGTCCTGGATGGGAACTTATTTTCTCCTCCATAGCAGCATAGGTGGTGGTGAGATGGAACTGAACCGAAGCTCAAGACATGCTCTTCAGTATACCCGAATTACAAGCTCAGATGTGTTCGAGCGTATGATATACACACCATGTTGAACTTCTCACGGTGTGCAATTATAGAAGCCTCGAAAGAAGAATGCAAGAATCCACTACAATATTTCTACTGAAGGTTTTATAATGTAGTTTTAATTGGCCCATGATACTAGAAATACTAAGTTTATGTCCCTGATAAATATGCTGGGTAAGGAATAACCTTTAATTCTACGTACCAACTAACAGAAGGAATATCGTGACTAAACACTCAGTCACGCGTTTCGAGATTTGAACCAACTGAGTGACACTGTGGATATATTTACGGCGCTGCCTAGCAGTATAAGAAAAATCCTGGATGATATTCTTCCTTACGAGTAAACTAACTACTAGCAAACTCTCTTTGTGTAACAGGAGAAATCCATATAAAGAGGTAAATTAAATGATGGCTGTTGCGACTGATGGAAGACCTACACATACTGTTGCTGTGTGATGTGAGAACCGCACATCCTGTTGTAAAAAAAGGCGAATGTTATTTCAAAGCTCAAATATTATCCCTTATTTCTAAACTTATCTCAGAAAACATATATGTCCACTAAATAATACATATAAGACCTTTTACGAAGATCTTCTGCCATCTAATATGAGAATGTTCATTACAAACATTTCTCCCTTTGTTTGCAGAATGTTAAGTAAATTTGTAATGAATTAAATATAAGGTAACCAAAAATAATACATTAAGACCTTTTATGAAGATCTACTGTCATTTAATATGAGAATGTTCATTACAAACATTTCTCCCATTGATGGCAGAAGGTGAAGTAAATTTGTAATGAATTAAATATAAGGTAACAAAAAAAGTTTGTGCGGTTTTTATAATAAAAATTTCTTCATTAAAATAATCACCATCATAATCTACGACCCTCTCTCAACTAGATGCAAGTTTGTAAATTCTGCATTTATAAAACGTGTCTAGAGGCAAATCTCCTGAGTCCGCAATATACGTGATTGGAATGGTATAAGGAGCGTTGGTGATCTTTTTCGGGCTGCCGGGGACGAAGATGCTTACTGTCAGGTGATAGTCAACATTGGGGGGACCTGACATGACACTAGGAAGAAGAAGAAGTGAAAAATGTACCAACCTCCGCTTCAATCTCTGCTGTATTGGTGAATTGTCTATATCGCTTGGAGAAATGTCGGAAGAATATGGGGGATTAGGTAGTGTTTCCAGTCTTAAATAAAAAGATGTAGTTGTCAGTAGCGGCGAGACTCACTGGTAATCTCTTTTGTACTCCAACAGGAGGCCAAGGAGGGTGCCATGCGGGACCGCAAGCGCTACCAGTACGAGGTGGACCGCATCCGGGAAGCCGTGCGTCAGAAGACACGTGTTCGACTTGGCCCACAGGCACAAATCGGTATGCCACTGTGTATATAGGGCGTGCTGCTTTTATTATCATGCTTTTTTTTACCAGATAGTGTGAAAATCTGCTAAGATGGTAGTCCACAACAGTATTTTAGTACCAACTTTGATTGTGAGTGAAACATGGACATGGAATAAAACTAAAAGAGTCGAATAAACGCTGTAAAAATCTGTGCACTTAGAAGAGTACATGGGGTGACAATGTATGGCAGAACACGGAATGAAGTGATTAGGGATGAATGTGAAGTTAAGACTCTGAGATGGTTTGGGCACGTGGAATAAATAAATCAAGAAAGACTAACAAAATTATACAGTACAAATGTGTGTATGGTGTGGTGGAAAAAACCAAGGAAAGTTTGGTTGGATCAAGTATGATATTTTGAAAGAGGGAAATATAAAGACAGAGAAATCGTAGGAGCTCCATGAGAAGGTGTATGGATGTAAAAGAAAATCTGGCGCTCTCTCTACCAACCCAGACTGGTAGATGTATCATGCTTTTTAAGCAAACTGGGTTAAATTCCCGGTGTTCCACCGCAGAGTTGTTTTACTTTCTGACTTTTTTTCTGTAGCTTATATATGAAAACATTGTTACTTAGCAAATACTGCTCTGTTCCTTGATACATTCACTGCGAATAAAATTTTACCTCAATACATGCCGTGCTGAGAAATTTAGCAAAGACAAACATTATCCATAGATCACGACTGGTGTGTCGTACGCACTGAGGGTATGTATGTATGGACACGCGAGGCATATTCTCACCACTGAACATGTTAATTGGAACAAATCAGTGTTTGTTTAGTAACTGTATTCAGCACGGAGATTCTACATAGCAAAAATAATCTATTTATGGACCACGGCAATGGAGCTGTTTGGTGAAACAAGCCAGCGCCAGCACTATGGTAGCAGATTGAACCTGTTTGATTGATGGATCATCCTTTTAATCTTCGAAATCATGAGAACCTCAAGTTTGTTCGGTACATGACTGAATTTGTTGAATGCTACAAATTGACATAACAAATCCATCACCGAAAGATGTCATCTTCCACCATTTGGAATAATTATATCCTCAATGGTGAGTGATGACTATCATCCTACCTTCAACTCTTCAGATAAAAAAATATTTTGGTATGTCGATGTCCACATACGGGATGTGGACATCGACATACCAAAATGATTACTGACACGATGTTAACTTATTTCATATTAATAATAAAAGGACAATTTATATAGCGCCGTTTCGACAGCAAACTCTCCTCAAGGGCGCTTAAACATTGACATGAACAATGAACACTAACATATCAAATTTTTTAATTCATGAGTAACGTACACAAAAAAATTTAATAATCTAATATAAAATTTTGGTGTATAAACATATTTTATGAAAAAATCTAAGATACAAGATGCCAACTTATGACCATTATTAATGCATTTTATCCAGATGCAGAGATTGAGTTTAAGTATAAAAATTACAAGATGTCTATGTCCTCAAACTCTTTAATGACGAAATGTCTTTGTCCTCAAACTCTGATGACAAGATGTCTATGTCCTCAAACTCTTGATTGACGAGATGTATATGTCCTCAAACTCTTTGATGACAAGATGTCTATGTCTTCAAACTCTTTGAAAGCAAAATGTCTATGTCCTCAAACTTGATGACAAGATGTAATGTTAAACTCGGAACTGTGTGCCGAAATTGATGTTGATTCAACTCTTACTATAACATCTGGATCGGTATAATTGGATATAAATCGAACAAAATACAATAAATTGTGATTAATTTAAGTATAATGTCTCACATGCTTGTGTCCTGTGTGCAGCAAAACCAATCCGCGCGGGACAAGGCCCACTGGTGGCCGGCGGCGCAGTGCGTCCCATCCAGCCTGACAACAAGCGCAAGTCCATCATCGGAGGCGGTAATAGAGGTAGGCATACATGCTTATAATAGTGCTCAAACATTTTTTCTATTATAGTTTATTCAGCCATCTGGATCGATCCGCAGATCACAGTTTGCGATGATAATCGAGGCAATAATTTCCAAAGGGAAATTCACTCGGCCTTACATCGGTTCATCTGTAGATCGATTGGCTACTCTGATCTAGTGGCGTCGAAAGGACGGTTTCCCTGCATTCGAAGCTTTCTGTGAAAATACTGGCAACTTAGACTGTTTGAACTGCAGGCCTTAAGTCGCTTTATAAGTCGACTTCGGACCTTAAGTTCAACATCGTTGCTATTCTTTTCACACTCAAGTACCGCCAACGGAGGAAGAGTCCCTCTGGACAGTTCTTCGCTACTAGTCCGAAAGGTTTCACGAAACCTAAACTGACTATGATAAGAGACGCAGAAGACGAAAAGAAAATGTGTTCATTCTCTCTCGACTTGATTACTGCAATAGAGTATATATCGAACTGCTTACGTTACAGTCTTCAATGTAACTGGAGGCTTGATTGTCGATGCATGCAAATTAACTTCTATCGAACCAAATAACTTCTACCGAAGGAGCTTCACTTGTTGAAGTGTTCTGAAAGAGTAGGGTTTGACCCATATCTTATGGTTTAAGTTTAGCCCAGTTATCGGTGCACAGGAGACATTTATACTTTAGGTCAGTTATCGACTGACCGATGACATGACGCGTTTTCTTTTACTTTAAATGTCTAATTTCACCCATAATGAATTTGCTTTCTTTGAATTCGTACATTTATTTAATTTTCGAAACATTATTTTAACCTCTTTGTGCCCTGGATATCATATATCGTTGGCCTAACTATAAGAACACGTAACTCTACACGAGTAACTTTACAGGAGAGAGCGAAAACGTCACAGTTTGTCCTATGTAAACTTAAGCATTGTTTTTTAAATATATCTGATTGATAAAAAAACAATGTCTTTATCAATCAGATATATTTAAAAAACAATGTTTAAGTTTACATAGGACAAACTGTGACGTTTTTGCTTTCTCCTGTAAAGTTACTCGTGTAGAGTTACGTGTTCTTATAGTTAGGCCAACGATATGCTTTGAGTTTATAATATTTTGATTAAATTTGAATTTTTACGGTACAGGCCCGCATTATCATTCGCACAAGGTAACACTTTTACCGACGTAATCGATTTGTGTGATGTTCATGCTACAGTCTTTCTTGGAGGGAAAAGTTGTTAAAATGTCGATATTTCGAAAAAGAAATTATACTAACTAATTACATTTTTAACTTAAAAATTATATTTTCTTATTTGGTCAGTGTGTTATATATTCCTACTTGCTTTAATTTTTATTAAAATAAACACGATCTGGCGACAAATGTTTGTACGAGTCACCAAAAATCTTAAAATACTGCTTATTTCTTTATTGGGTCTGAGGAGAATAAATATTTCTAAATTAAATCATTCCTGCGGCAAACACATATAGGAATAAATTTGGAGTTGTAAATCTGGGTTCTAATGGGAATTAAATCCGCAACTCCCAGATTGGGAGACCAGCTAGGGCACGGAAGTTAAGTTCATACTATTTGAAGAAGTGTTACTTTCAATCTTAAGCGCTCTAAGAATGTTCTTTAGTCACTTGATGACATCAGGGGATGGAAACTAAGATGGCTTCTTTTTGTTGCAGACGAGAGTTGAACTACCGGCAGCCCTCGCGAGATGGAAGTGGTTCGGCCGCAGTGCACTGGATTGGACAACCCCTATGTACATTAGTTACGGCATACAGTCTCTTTTCTATATCACAAATTGTTTTAAATAAAAATATTATACGGCTTCGAAAATCTTCTAAAAAGAAGACTTCTAACCTCTAAAAAGTACTGTTTGGCGACGCCGAGACAGATCGGGTGATTCTTGGCGCTACAATTTGTGAATATGAATCTTACGGCTTATGTGATCATATTAATATTTGCTAAATGTATTAAAATAATGAATTTTTATTTATTTTATATATCATATATATATATTTGAATTATCGTAAAAGATCTCTCGTTAATGAAAGATAATGCTTAATCGCTTGGCTTTTGGATGTATTATTTTATTAAAATAGTCGCCGTGTTGACAGTGATGATTCGACACCAAATATGAAGCGGTCGAGTGATGCGGGCGGGGCGAGACGATTCGTTCCGTTCCTCGGACGAAGATCCCGGTCTGGTTACGCTAAGATTAATTAGTGTACGCTAATGTATCACGCTTTCTTTCCTAGTTCATTATACTCACGCTGTCACATTATTCACACGTTATTGAAGGCGATTTATTTTTGATTGATTAATTTCTAATCGAGATTGTGTGCTTGTAGTCGAGAAATTTAATTTTTTTTTATATAATTACGTCTAAAAAAAATTTACCTTAATATCTAAATTACTAATATCGTGTTTTTATATTACGTGTATTTATTGCAATTAAGAAAAAGTTTGGTTTAATAGTTTTTTTTTTTTTTTGAGCACACGCGTATTATTTGTGAAGTCGCAATTTTTAATGCACTTTGGAGATAAAAGGTCTTTTAGTTTTGGAAAAAATATATTGCGGGTATGAAATTAAAACGCTTTCATTAACCAAATTTTATACTTCCCTACGAGCGTCACCAAAATGTCCAGCGAAGCACTCTATTTATTTTTATATTGCGTGAGACTCGGCGAAGAAACGGAGGGGAGGGTAGGACTAGCACGGCTAAATGAAACGGAAGGAAGGGTAGGGCTAGCACGGCTAAATGGCGCACGTTCCCCCCCTCCCCGGTGGAAAATAGTATTTTTAATCCAAAGATGATTTTTAAAAAGAAAAGTGTTTTTTTTTCCAAATTTTATTTATTTTTTTCTTATAGAAATATAAAAATTATAACACGGAGGATTCTGAGAAATGAAACTGAGTTTTGCCTTATAACTAATTGAAATGGTATCCATTTGTTTCTTAGAAGCTCTGCTCGTTCGAGTCAAATGATGGGGGAGACATTGTTTTATAGAGAAACCCATTTAAGATGATTTTTTTTTTTCAATTAAAAACTATGATTTTTTCAACCGTCAAAAATTCCATACAGATTATGAATTTTTATCCCATATTTTCTGCTGAAGATGTTAAGATTTTTCATTTCAAATCGCTATTAGTGGACCTGTTTCCAGTTCCAAATATGAACTAACCTTCGTGACCTTAAATGCTTATCTCTCAATACGGAGATACGGGTTTGAATCTTATTGGAAGATTTTTTTTAAGGATTTCAGTCTGGTTTATCCTCGAGGATCTAATATATTTTTGATATGTTGTATTATAGTATACAACATAAATTGATATGTTGTATTGTATACAACATAAATTGAATACAATAAGATATAATTAAAGTTTCAGATCACACAAAACTTTCTACTTATTAATAGGCAATGTAAAACTAAAACTAACATTATAATATTAACAAAAGTAGAAATGCGAAAATAAAGTCTAACTAAACCATCTTCAGAAGTTTCGAACAGCCAATACTTTGAAAACATCTTAAAAGGGTTTCGATGAGCAAACATCACGGGAGTGGCACTGAACAGAGCTTAGCAGTCACGCTCGAGGGTTCTGGCTGTGGCTGGCAGGAACCCTCCGAGGAGAGACGCGGTGAGACTGAGAGTATGAGAGACGAGCTGATGCGAATATCTCGATACCGGTGCGCTCATATTGTGATTTTATTCTTTTCCATTCCTTCGGTGTATTTTAATGTGGCTGTTTTGTATTTCCCTACAATTTCGCTTAATTTTAAAGGATTCGGCTTTTGTTAATTTCCTGTGTGATATATTAAAGGTGCTAAATGCAAATCATGTCCGTATTCGGGTTGTTCATTTTATCTTTCGAGTAAATAATTTAATTTGACGATGCATTTATTCGATAATGCTTTCCAAATGGCACTTAATTACCTCCTCATCACATCAATTGACCTCCCGTTAGGTAGCTCATCCATATGTCCACACGTGAGGACCTCGTCGTAGGGTCCGTGGACATGTGGGGATAGTAAATTGTTCACAAATTAGTTCGGTCTTACTGGCACTGTAAGTTGATAAAGTCACACATTTGTTCGATACAGTGGAATTTATAAATTATAGAAACGGTTATAATGAGTCGATAGATATTATTTGGTTGCTAACTTCTCAGCAACTACATTTGGTTGCTGACTTCTCAGCAACTACATTTGTAAAATCATTAAGTATTAGAATGTAACAAGCAAAATCAAAATGCCAAAACACAAAGTTACTAACAATCATTGAAAAATAAAGATATGAGCGAAATAAAAGCAAAGTAACTCTAGAAACAATTACCACGTATCAGCGTGGTAATTGTTTCTAGAGTTACTTTATCCATTTGGAGAAAGAAACAGAACTAGAAATGTTTCAATCGGCCTTGGTAATTGATGGAAGAAGCACACTGGCTATAATATATCAGGGGTACCCAATCAGTCGATATGGATGTGGCATGCTTTTGAGTAGATCTTTACTTTTTCTTCCATTGCGTATACTAAAAAATATTTTAGTCAAATCTAATAAAAAAAATATGACGATCTGAAAAAGTGAAATTAGTCGTGTTTAACCACTTGACAGTTTTGCCCGAGCGTGACTCGGGCACGAAGTTTCTTTTTATACTGACGAGTCCGAGCCTCGTTCGGTCAAATCTTGTTTCGACTTGTCGGGAGTGTTTCTCCCGAGCGTCGTTTGGGCAGATCTTGTTTCAACTTGTTTTCTCCGAACGGAATATATTTTCGTATAGAATTTATTCGTTCACAGTTCGTCATTGTGTTACGTCGCCTGTTAAAAATCCGACTGTTAAGTGGTTAATGTGAAATATAAGGACGTGTCCCTAATTTTTTGTATTTTCATACAATTCATTTGTTAATTTAACGTGTTCCTCGCGGGAAGCACAAACGCCTGTGATCTGACGACAATCCAACTTTCAAATCTCCTTAAGAGTAATGACTATTATTTATTATCAGAAAATTACTTGAATGTCATGTTTACTTGGTGTTGTAATCAAATATCAGTGGTTCTAAACAAAATACGCGTTTAAATTTAGAAATTAAAAAACACCGAAATTGTGCTGCGCACAGGATTCGTGGAATTTGATTTTTAACGCGATGTACAGGTTAAAGGGGTATATTTTTTTTTATTCGTAATAAATATCAAATTATTATTTCTGATTATAATTTTGTATTTACAAAAAGGTTGGGCAGCCCTGTAATATTTTTAAAATCGTTCATACTAAGATAAAAAGCTAAAAACAGTGTTTCCAAAAATTGAACACAACTTGAATAGTTAAATTGTTTTAAAATTCCCACATCTTGGGCTTGTTTTGAATATTAAATGGAAGTATTTAATGAACCGACTTAAGAATCTCATTATAACCGTGCCACTGTACTTTGTATTTTAATTAAGATTCAACAAAGGAAGCCACTTTTGTGTTACTTATTATTTTAGTAAGTAGAGATAACTAATGAAATTTTATGTTAATAGAGAATTATTTAGTTGCAATTGTACTCCGAGAGGAAGCGACTGCGGTGACCACAGCTATAGTCACCATCGCTTGACTACGGGAGCTCTTTCACGTTGCATGTGCACTGACCACGATGTGGCGTAAAGATTATGCATTTCTATATGAATTAATGCTTTAATGTATGTTTTTATTATTGACCAGTCTACAAGTGGTACACCAAACACTATCATAGATTTTTTTATACTTTCATAATAGATTTTGTTGTGTGAAGATTTTATAAAGTTTTTTTTTTGTATTAAAACAGTGATTGCTGACAAAATCACTGGTTACTCACCACGTATTAGAAGCTATTGGGTTGATGCAAAAGTTATGACCGTTTTTTACATATACAATTAAACATTTTTTTTTTTGGATTTGTATAGTTATTTAATCAATTATATAATTTCCATCAGTGCTTATAACCTTCTCTCATCTTTCTATCAACTTATTAATACCACTAGTGTAAAATTCCGTGGATTTTGATGCGAAAAATGTAGTAAGGGATGTTTTTACCTGCTCTATTGTATCAAATTTTTTATCATTTAAAATTTTTTGCAGTGATCGGAATAAATGAAAATCGGAAGGAGCAAGATCTGGAGAATACGGTGGATGCTTGATAACATCCCAATTCAACTCATTTAGCTTGTGTTGGGTCATCATAGCCACATGTGGTCGCGCGTTGTCTTGATGAAACACTACCCCTTTTCTGTTTACCGATTCTGGTCTATCCTTTTGAAGGGCGATGTTCAATTTGGATAATTGCTGACGATATGATTCTGCTGTAATTGTTTGATTGCGTTTCAAGAGTTCAAAATACACAATAGTGAAAAATTTGTGAAAAACAATTAGTGAAAAATCCCCAGATCGGAATTTTGTAAACCATCTTCGTACCTGTCGAACTTTGATGACATCTGCTCCATACACTTCGCAAATGTTTTTGGGTGCCACACTCGCGGTATTGTCTTTACGGAATTCATAAAGTAAACAATGACGTAAATGCACTTTATCGACCGACATTTTGAAAAAATACAAGGGGTCTTCACTGTACTCTGGCCAGGCCAAAACTGAATAGAAAGTAGAGGGAAAGCATCCTTTATACAATGGAATCATTTAAAAGAAGATACTATTCATCATTTCTTAACTGGGATTTTTTTTACCTGGGATCATAAAAAACGGTCATAACTTTTGCATCAACTCAATATATGAATTTCTATTGTTCACTTTTCCATCCCATCGAAATCTATTGTACAATATGTCTGACATAAGTTTGTATTATGACGCATCACTAAATCAACGCCGTGTGATGGAAATTGGAAGAACTCCTATGGTCAGGTCAGGGCGCCCTCGCCGACACTATCTAGAAGAGATGTCAGACAGAAGGTCTTGCCTGAGCACCTAGTATCTAGTGGTTTAATCATTTTGTTGTATTTATCGACTAAGAGAGGGCGGAAATGTTTATAAATTGTAATTAATTTCCAACTAGAATGATTATTTAGGTTTAAAGTTTAGTTGGTTCATACCGCTGATGTATGTATCGCGTAAATGTCAATTTTGCCTCGAGCTAACGGAGCTTTGCGGATCTTCTTGACCGAATGCTCGGTTCCACACGTCTCCCTCACTTTTTTGCAGTTTAATTTATCAATAAAATGTATTCTGCAATCACACAACAACACCTTGTTTTATTTCACCTTTACCTCACTTCCTTTCGCTCAATATTATTTACCATCTTTGAAAGTAATGTGATGATTTTGAATGACTGAGCAAGTATACAAGTCGGAAATACAAGGTTTGCATAGAAGAGATGACTGAGGAAAATGTGACATGGATGAAATGGACCAGATTTTGAAAGAATGTAAAGTTAAAAGTATGAATAATAGATAAATTGTGCATGATGAGATGCATCAGGTCTGTAAATATGAAACTGGAATTTTTTTATCGACAATACACATTTATTGTATGAAAATGGTAAAAAATATTTTATTCACAGTATTGCCCATCGCTAGCTACACATTTTTCCCATCTCTTGGGCAATTTGTGGATGCCACGCCAAAAAAACTGTTGCTCTATTGAGGCAAACCAATGATCGAGCCATTTTCGTAAGAAGTGAAGCGCTGCTCAGCAAGGTCGCTGGATCTTTCCCATGGCTTTCAAACGTATGAAGAGGGCTTTTCGTGACATTTAATTGATCCGCGAGTTGTTGTTGCGTTTGAGCGTCATCCTCATCCAACAATGCTCGCAATTCGGTGTCTTCAAACTTTCTCGGTGGTCTTCCACGTTCTTTGTTTCTCACGTCAAAAACGCCACTTTTGAATTTTTTAACCACTCAAAGCACTGTGATTTACCAAGATCATGCTCACTGTAAGCTTCGACAAGCATTCAATGCGATTCTGCAGCAGTTTTCTTCAAATGGTAACAGAAAATCAATGCTGTCCGCAAATCGTTTTCAATCACAAAAACAGACATGTTCAATGCTATGAAAACATATGTAGTTGTATTAAACTTGTATCGTTTTAAGTCAAAAGTTTTTGATAAATGTAAACACAAGAAAAAGGTGCCAATGACGCGGTTTGATAGTCACTACATTGACAACTATGAGCGAATTCCGGTTTCATATTTACAGACCTCGTATAAATGTGGAGGATGTAAAAATTGTCTTTGATAGAAAAGTATGGAAGAGCTGTTCTCTCTGCCTACTCTGCAAGGACCACTGATATCTATATTTAAAGAATATGGAAAAGGTAAAACTTGTCTGCATGGGTGGAAACGATGTAGAGATCTTCCTCTGCGTACTCCAAAAAGAACATGGGGATATAAATTCTTTTGAAATATACCAAATACATGATTTGATCAAAGAATAATGAGAATTTCGTGGGCTGTGTGTTTTCAATCAAGCCCATCTGTTTTCCTCACGTTGGTGACACTGTCTGTGATGTACATTTTAATTTTCAGTCATATTGGATGGGCAGTTTGTGTTTGACAGGCAAGTACTTACAATGCATTTTGGTGTTTGCGATTTATTCATTTTAAAAATGATGTCAAATATTTAACGTAAATGTGGAATAAACTGCAGTGAAGTGGTGCAAATTTGGAGAACGCTTATGACGAGGATGCTATGTTAAAATCAAAGGTTTATGAATGGTACACACGTTCTCAAGAGAACTGTGAAGACATTAAAGATGACAAAAGAGGCGGGCATCCTAGGACATTAAACACTAATGAAAATTAAGAAAAAATTCAAGCTATTGTGCTTAGTAATCGCCAATACTGTTTTATTTAATTACAACGGAATAGTCCACTATGAATTGTTACTGCCAGGCTGTATGGTTAAGAAGGAGAATTATCTTGAGGTTTTACACCCAAAGAAAAGTTAGATTTGTGGACAAACAACTGGATTTTGCACTGGCTCACACTTCACTACTGATTTGTGAATTTTTAACTAAAACTAACACCGTCATAATGCTGCAGCAGCCCCAGTATTCACCATATATGTATAAGAGGATATTGAAAGAATGTTTTGTGACCATAGAGGAGATAAAGACAAAAACGCTATGTGAGCTAAAGGTCATCCCCAAAAGTGTGTTCCATAAATGAAGAGTTAAACTTGTAAACCACTCGAGAGCCAAAAAATACGTTGAGTTATAAGAAAAAAACTGGTATTTAAGTAAATTGCTTGTAGAAATGTGCACAGTGACATCTTTGGTTGTAAAACAGAATCACTTTTAGTTTGAATTCACATATGGTACCTTATTTTACGGACCTTAATTTTTAGGCAATTTAAAAAAAAAATAACATTTTTATTATTAGATTGCAAAGCCAGACTAAAAAATAATTCTTAGTTTATAAAACCGAACTGACCTTTAAAATCCCTGAAAATCGTCATCTGAACTTTCTTCTTCTTCCTCTTCAGCATCGGTGCACTGCTGCTGCCAGTTGAATCCAATGTTGCCAGATAGAGATAGGTTTCCCGCGTCATCAATATATGGCCATTTTTAAAACTGGCGGGAATTTTAAATCAAACACTGGACATTTTTATATTAATTTCGAGTATAAGACGCACCTGAATTTTGGAGGCAATTTTTTAAAGAAAAAAGTGCGTCTTATAGTCTGTAAAATACGGTATATGCCATTTATGAGTATATTGTCGCTTGTTGATAGACTATTTTTCCATTAAAAAAAATCAAAATATGGTTATGTGGTTTATGAGTTTCTCTTCAAATGTTAGGAGATTGAAGCGTATTTTATCCTTTAATCTCTAGCCATGTCTTGAAAAGGGCTTTTCACAAAGGCTTTTTTTTTTCATTGTCTATGGTAGCATTGAAAACTAAATACAGGAATCGTCTATTATCGCTAGAAAATAATTTGCTTATGTGAGTTTCTAATGTAGATCTACATATACAGGTTTCATTACGATCTATGTGTACTAGCTGCAAAGCCCGTCCGAGGATGTGCGTAAACAACTACTTACATTCTATCATGCAACGTTTTTGCATTTTACCAATCATATTATTTGCCTTATCCTGCTGGCGTCGCCCATTTTGGTAGGTTGATCTTCGTTGGAGATCCGTAACCTTTGATCCTCGTTAATAGATTGTCTTAGTTCTGTGTTTATAGTTTGTCACCGTAGCCGTTGTTCTGTTTTTCTTCGCTTTGCTGCAACATGCTCTTCTATCATTCTGGGTCTTCCAGACATTTTTCAACATCTTTTTTTTATATTATTCATAGTTAAGGCATCAACATTGTGGAGGTTAAAGACATTGTAACTTGTTTTATCAAACACTGTTTATTCCACTTTTTGTAACGGTATAACCCTACCGGTTTCAAGGCTTTCACCTCATCATCAGGAGAGCACAAACAAGACTGAATTCTGTTCAAACTGGTACCGAGATACACGCTTTTAACTGTACACATTCGGGTTGAGGACTGAGGGTTGGGGAAGGCATGGGACAATCTCGGCGAGCAGCGGAGAGATTCTTGGAATATATGTGTTTGCCAAATGTTCACCTCGATGCACTGACTTAAAAATTTCTAGGGCCTCTTATCTGTCCAATTTATTTCCGTTACTACTGATATGTAAGAATTTGGCATCATCGATAGAAAAAGTATGGTTTTCACGGTGACAATGATTAGCTATTTCAGAATAAATTAGAGGATTTGTTAAGGTGGATTTGTGTTCACGAAATCTCTTTTCAAAGGATCTTCCTGTCTTTCCTATATAGAAATTATCGCAGTCAGCACATAAAAGTGTATACACACCACTGTTGCTAAGTATTCCATTTTTGCCTTTCCCGTTAATTAAGAGTTTCCGGAGATTAAAATTAGTGTAAAAAGCTGGCTTTATGTGACTTGGAATATTTTTGATTATTTCGTTTTATATGTTTTTTATAAATAGGACTTTTCTCCATTTATAGGTATGCTTATAGGTGGCGTTAAATATATACCTTTTATAAATTCATTTTTTGTTTTGTTTTTTAAAAGTGAATCAATGAGGCTTCCAGGATAGCCATTATTTGTAGCTATATTATATTATTGTGTTTATAGTTAAGGCATTAACGTTGTGGAGGTTTAAAGACATTGTAATTTACAATGTAGCAATATTTCACTAAATAACCTTATTTTTCAGTACGTGTGTACTCGAAATATGCGAATGACAATAAATGTATTTTCATTTGTTTTGTAAAAAGTACAAAACAAATGTTTAGTTGAAAAATGAATGACTAAATTTAATATTGCAAGCACCTACCTTCCAATTGCAGACTTGTTTTACTTCGATATTGTGTGTTTAAAAATTTGACTACTTTACGCAGTAATTTCTGCATATATGTTTTGTTTCATTTTCACTTTACGGTCCCATATGTTTAGTTTCATTTACGGCATTAGGCAAACTATATAATAGATGTATCTTGTATGATATTAAAAAGAACAACACAGATACTTAGAAAGACATTTTTATTTAATCACATTTATTATCGATTCACAAATACTTTTCTACACCTTCCTTGTGTTGAGGGATTGCACCTCCACTTGCGTATCTCCATTCTTTGATTTTTCAAAGCAAAGGATTTGCTCCAGTACAGTAGAGACCCGATTATTCGACATTTCAGATTATCTGACCATTAGTTAAAATGTAATAGATAATAATATATTGACGTGACCCTACTGCAAAGATAAGGCAAAAGACTGGAAAACAAATACTAATTACACTTTTTTTAAACAGTTACTGTTTTTTAATTTTCAAGTCAGGACATATCTACATGTATGTAATCATTTAAAATTATGTACATAGGGTACATAAGTAGTTTTTTACTTTTTTTTAATCATAGACACCTACTGTGTCTTACTAACATGTTTATGTCTATAGTTCAAAAATTCTAGGATGAGTCCTGTAACAGCTCACAAATTTGCTCCAATACAACCTTGTAACGATGTTCAGTCATTTTAATTATTTTATCAACTTTAATATAAGCCTCAATTCTAATAAAAAGCAAGTTATTTAGGCAAATACATTACATAAGGTTGTATTAGAGCAAATTTGTGAGCTATCACAGGACTCATCCTAGAATTTCCGAACTATAGTAACCACCAATGTTTTAAAGTAATAAAACATGTTTTCTGTTTAATAACATCTTTTCTGTAGTTCCGAATTATCTATCATTCTCGGTTATCTGAATCGCACGCAATCCCATTTAGCTATCTCGAATAAGCGGGACTCGACTGTATTTTCTCCTCGATTAAAATATTAATTTAATTTAATAAACTCCTACGTTTAGTTTACAATAATTAACGTTATCTACATACTTCAGATATCATGATATGAAAATGTAAAAAGATTTATTGTATTATTACACCAGGGGTGGGGTACCCAACAAGTCCATCGTGATCTGTCAATAGACCGAGGCATGCTTTTAAGTAAACCTTTACTTTTACTTCTATTGTACATTTACTAAAAAAATATTATTTTAGTTGATTCTAATAAGAAATGTGACGAACTGAAAAAATTAAATTAGTTGTGTTTTAAACGTGAAATAAAAGGCTATCTACCTTACCGACGGTCAGATTTTAGTTCTTTAATTTGTCAATAGATGCATCACCACAAATATGAAAGTTACTCTTGCTAGCATCATATATAGTATCTCAATATAGCTTGGCTCTGCATCTGTGTATTTACAATTTATACTTAAAACATTTTCAACTGACGTTTTGTGTAAATATCAAGTCGGGTGTTAGGAAAAAAATTATTTATAAATTTAATAATGCGTTCATACTAAATATTAAACTATTTTGATTTTTTTCTTGTACACTGCTAGATCGCGATGTCGCCCTCCAAAAAAAGTAGTTCACGTACAAAATGGTTGGGTAGCCCTGTATTATAGTATCAAAATATTTTTGTTAACTTTTTATTGGAATGTATGGATAAGACAACATTTTAAACATCTGCGATTGTTACCACAAGTGTTCGTATTTAAATATGAAGGGTCTTAAAGAATAAAACTATGCCACACGGATATTTCATCGAGAAACGTGACTTTGGAATAAAAAAACATATTATTTTATAGGAGTGTTTGAGCCGTGATCCAGATTAGAGTATTAGTTTTGATTTTGCGACACAAGTAAAGTATAATAAAATAACACATACAGATAACAATTTAATAAAGTGTATATTTTAATAATAATACAAAATACATTGTGTTATTCATAGTTGAGGTGTTAACACTGTGGAGGTTTAAAGACATTGTAATTTAGAATATTGAACAGTTGTAGAGCGAACCCTGACTCACTCATGTACAGTACCCGGCGGTAAGTAGTCACATCGGGCTTAAGAAAGAAACTGTCGCTTTGTAGAGCGTCATCTCTGACTGTTAGCGGGTTTGATTCCCGTTGATATCCAATTTTAATATGTGATACAACATCTGTAGCCTAGTTGCTAAGGCGCTTATCTCCCAATCTGGGGGTTACGGGTTTAATTCCCGTTGATTTCCAATTTTTTAAAAAGGGTTTTAGTTTAGTTTTCTTAGTTGGAAGAGATTTCTACATGACAATAAACCTGCTAGTTTCTAATACACACAACCCAAGTGTAATATCATGCAACCACTTTCAGTACTTGACCAGTGTCATGGTGGTTATAGATTGCTGCTTGTCTGAAGATGAATTGTCCAAATTACCAGAGACATCCTCTTGAAACGATTGTTCACAAAATTAAAATTTGTTTATTAAAAACTTTTTTTTCACTTAATATAATGGTACAACCCTACCGGTTTCAAACTTTTCATCTCATCAGGGGAGCAAAAGCCATTCTTGTTTGTGCTCCCCGGAGGTGAAAACCTTGAAATCAGTACAGTTATACCGTTGTCAAATGGAAAAGTGTTTAACTAAAATTACAATGTCTTGAAATCTCGTATAAATAAAATAATACAGTTTTTGCTTTTCATTATTCTATTTATTTTACATTTCGTGTGTGCAGCATTTAATATCTTCTTTTATTTTAAAATGATATGACAAAATCATAGATAACCTTGTACCCCTAAATACTATGTGGAAAAAGTATCTGTGTGATTTGAGGTGAGTAACATATCGCAGGGTTAGAACCGGCCATCTTCCACATGAAAGGCCAGCACATGCCGTGCGGCCGGCCAACCACACAGTGCTTTTGTTACCATAATATTCTAAATGCTTTAGGTCAACATTGATCATAAATGAAATAAGTATTTACTAAAATCATAACCACACGCATCACAGCGTTTTTTTTTCCATACTGAAAGATTTTTCAAGTGGTTGATTTGTGGTATAATGTTTACACAGATGCTAGTGAATTTGTGGTATAATGTTTACACAGATGCTAGTAAATTTGTGGTATAATATTTACACAGATGCTAGTCAATTTGTGGTATAATGTTTACACATATGCTAGTAAATTTGTGATATAATGTTTACACAGATGCTAGTCAATTTGTGGTATAATGTTTACACAGATGCTAGTAATTTTTTGGTATATGTTTACACAGATGCTAGCAAATTTGTGATATGTTTACACAGATGCTAGTAAATTTGTGGTATAATGTTTACACAGATGCTAGTAAATTTGTGGTATAATGTTTACACAGATGCTAGTCAATTTGTGGTATAATGTTTACACAGATGCTAGTCAATTTGTGGTTTTACTTTTCCTTATATGGAGTTTTTGTAAGAAAAAAATGGCAAAGAATCTTATTCCTCTAGGCCAAGAGTTCCCAAACTTTTTTCGGCCGCAGAACCCTTTTACTAAAAACTTTTAAAACCGTCGACCCCCTAGTGATTTACTTTACTTACTCAAATTAATAAGTTTGTACAGTACTCGATATTAAATATTTCACTAGATATCAAACTTTTCATTTTAATCACTTGTAATTAAGGATTGAAAAAGATAAAAGGTCTACGGATTATGTATTGCATTATCTTGTGCAACATTTAATATTGAAATCTGCACTGACGAAAATTAAGGCAAAAAAATACGAGCAGAGTTTTTTTTAATTTTGGACATTTATGAAATAAATATGTAAATTCAAAATAAGTACAAATATTCTTAATTAGGTACCTATTGGAATCATAGATATTTTGAAGTAACAAACATACAGCAGTAGTTAGGGGGTCTATTTTTGTTGTCGTCGACCTCCAAATTTTTTTAATAATCCGTAGACCTTTTATCTTTTTCAATCCTTAATTACCCCAGGGGGTCTATATCGACAACTTTGGGAACTCTTGCTCTAGGCCCATCATATTTTAATTACACACACGCCCTAAACACAGAGCCGGGACAATGTATTTTGGTAATTGGGACACCCATTCGAAAACACACTCCAACAATAATATGACAATTTGAATCTAAATACTTTTAAAAATGGGCACAGATATTTTCCCCTTATATTAAAATGGGCTCACACGCCCAGTCTTCAAGAACAGCGAAAATTGAAAACATACAACCCACTTTACCCCACAATTGTATTACACTTTCACTGTATACAATACAACATGCGGGCTTATTACCATGTGGGAATCTCTTTCACTCAATTGTACTATATACAATGAAAATGTAATACAATACAAATAGAGAGAACAGCGGTATCTAAATTTCTTGTCCACGAGTAGATCTAAAATAAGTTAAGATAATTTTTAATTTATGAACCGATTTTGGCGCCCAGCAGATATTGCTCTTGGGTCCAGTGCCCCGGTTGCGCCACCCTTGACCCGGCTCTGCCATAACATTTTTCTATAACTACTGTAATATTAAAAAACATACAATTTACATTTTGATTTCATTACCAAAAGCTGAAAATACAATTTTAAAATTGTATTTTCTAATACACCTTTCACAATGACTGGTTATTTTATACTATATACGTATATTATTGTCTGTAAAGCATTATATTATATAACATATTATGTTTATTCTGCTAGATGTGATTTTTTTAATAAAATGTAACATGCATTGTTAAGTTAACCATACTGTTGTTTATGAACTAAGAAATAAAATGTAACATGCATTGTTAAGTTAACCATACTGTTCTTTATGAACTAAGAAATAATTGATATTTAAAAATAATATATATGACCAAAGTTAAGGGTATCCTGACACCCTGGAAATTAATTGAATATATGATTGGTATTGTCCGAGTATTTTAGTACCAACTCTGATGTATGGGAGTGAAATGTGGATGTAGAAAAAGACTGAAAGAAGCTATAGAAATGTGTGCATTGAGTATGATACAACGCAGAATAAAGTGATATGGGATGAATGTGAACTTAAAGGATGTGTTGAACAAATACTATAGAAATTTGTGCGCTGATAAAAAAAATGCTGTAGAAATGTGTGTACTGACAAGAATACATGGGGTGACAATGTATGACAGAATTTTGAATAAAGTAATGTGGGATAAATGTGAAATTATGGCTTATGTTTTAAGTACGATGAAGAAGAGCACTGTGAGATGGTATGGGCATGTGGAAAGAATTAATGAAGAAAGACTAACAAAACAAATACATAGTGCAAATGTCAGAGGAAGACCAAGGAAAGTATGGTTGGATCAAGTGAATGATATTTTGAAAGAGGGAAATGTAAAAATTGTAGTTGAATTTGTGTATGGTTGTGGAATAGGCGAAATATGTGTTGTGATAGACGAGTCTTCTGTTCTGCCTACCCCAACAGGGAAATGGCGTGATGGTATGTATGTGTGTTATCCGAGGGAGGTCATATTTTCAGGGCGGGACCTTCAGAAGTCCAGTGAATTGACCGCATGGTCATGACACCTCTTGATTGAATAAATGAGACAAACAAAATACTATCGAGGTTTCTAAGTGGGCACAAAGCAAACCATTGTACATATTATATAAAGGGTCTTTCAAATTGAGCGTTTTTTTTAATTCTTGGATAAAACACAGATGGCGTCGCGAACTTGCCTGGGTCTTGTGAAATTTGAGAAGTGTAATGTTTGCAATACACAATGTTTTGTTTTAATAAATCCCTTTAAAAACGATCCATAGAGGCTTCACTGTATATTAATGCCTTTAAGTTAAATTGGTCATAGTGTCACTTTACTTACTCATAAATTCTCTATTTCTCATATATAATAAAAATAATACTAATGCATATCCCATTGGTCTGAGAAGAGACAGGTACAGGTACTTACTTACAGGTATTATGATCTCTAATACTATATACACTTGATCTGCTCACTGCGAACAAGTTGTAATTGTTAACTAAATATCTGTGAGCTTTGGTCAATTTATGCAGCGTGCGGAATCGGTAAAATGTTCATGTTTAAACAAGGGATCACAATAACAGCTTAGAATAAGTCAAAGTTAGAATGTGCTTGTGAAAGTACATATCGCCTGTTGAGAATCATAGTGGCGAAACTCCAAAAAATCGATTTTCGAGTTAAGACTACCAAATGGCACTAAAATGACTCCTTTTTTACGTGCACAAGTGGCGAAAGTATATTTGAACACCTTGCCGCTTCAAGGAGTGGAAAAGATGGCGAAAGTATATTTCAACTCCTTGAAGCGGCAAGGTGTTCAAATATACTTTCGCCACTTGTGCACGTAAAAAAGGAGTCATTTTAGTGCCATTTGGTAGTCTTAACTCGAAAATCGATTTTTTGGAGTTTCGCCACTATGATTCTCAACAGGCGATGTAATGACATAAGAATATTGGCTCCTAAATACAAAAACATAAGTGTCGTCTATCCAATAACAACTTTTCAGAATTTGCAAACCGTATTCGCAGAGACAAACCATCATTTCAAAGGTATACTTCAAATTTTACACAAATCACAAAAGTTATACAAAACAATAAATTTACAAAAATTCGAGATACATTAAGTCATAAAAAATATAACAGTAATAAGTAACTAAAGAAAGCAAAAAAATTCACTTCTCGTAAAAAAAATCATCGGAGACAATATATCACATACACTTCCGATGGAACATGACACCAGTTGGGTCTAAGCATTGTTCATGTAATAAACTGAGGTCACTCACCCTGATGAGAGCCTCGAGAAAGGTAGAAACAGGTTGCAAGAATTACTATGGTCATCCAGAAAGTAAAGAACGATTGCACACCACGCCCTGCGCCGATCCCCCAACACCGCGATGGTATGCACGCCAGTTAGCTCCTTCCCCCGCTTCAGTGCGAGCCGAGTTTTGTTGTTGAACGGTCGTGTGTCTTTGTTCTGTAACCTTTCAAAACGGCTGCGCCCATCGAAAATGTGAAGTGCGTAGTGTCATTCGTTTTCTGAATGAACAAAATGTTTGGCCTATCGAAATTTATAGGTAAATAAAGAATGCTTATGGTGATAGTGTAATGAACGAGGCTTCAGTGAGGAAATGGTGCATAATCTTTAATCAAGGAAGAACCAGTGTGCACGACGAAGATCGGAGTGGGAGGCCATCACTCGTTACGGATGAGTTGAAAGCAAAAGTTGAAGAAAAAATTCAGGAAAACCGGCGTTTCACTTTTAGCACAGTACATGAATCTTTCCCACAAATTTCACGATCGCTCCTACATGAAATAGTGACAGAGCACCTTGGCTACAAATTCAAGACAATGCGCGGCCTCATGCATCAGCACGAACACAGTGAGAACTTCGTCTTAAGTGGAAAATTTTTGGACATCCTCCTTACAGCCTTGACTTGGCACTGAGTGATTTTCACTTATTCCCGAAACTAAAGGAATTTTTGGGTGGAAAACAGTTCGCAAACGATGAAGACTTCAAACAAGAAGTGACATCCTGGCTCAAATCTTTGGCGGTTGAAGAGTATAACATCGGAATTGAAAAATTGGTTCCACGTTACAATAAGCGCCTTGACAGCTATGGCGACTACATTGAAAAATAGAGTAAGGTACTGTGACTTTGTAAATAAAGTTTTGTGTTGATAACTTTCGTTTTTATTTAGTTATGCCAAAACGTTCTTTACTTTCTGGATGACCCACGTAATATAATAACAAATTCATTTACTATGTAATAATTCCTTTTAACTTATCATAAATGGACCAAAGACAACAGATAAAGTTTTGTATAAATATAATATATATAATTTATCTCAAATAAAATTTTTTTTAAATTACACAATATAATTTTGTTCTATTATTGTTTTTTTTTTACTATGATATGAATACTCAAAAGTTTTTCCTCAATTCAACGAACCTCAATTGATCCTTTTAAGGGTGACAGCACCTAATTCTAACCACTTTGTGGCATTCATTTAACCAGCACGGATCTTATTACGTTCAAAATATTACTTTACGGATCAGAGGGCGGAGTTGTGTCTCTAAAGCAACGATTTCCTAAGAAAGTAGTGCCGTTATTTAGCGGCCGTATCATGACGTGATGCGGCGGACGTAAGAAGACGGACGTAAAAATGGTAATTAGAGATGTAAACTTAAAAAAAGACGGAACCGGTCAGTGAGCGTATTGCGGTGGAGAATGGACATGTGCGCAAGTAGTTTGCGTCGCATTCACCTGGCGCGCCGCCAGACGGCAGAAGTGAGAACCCACAACTGTCAGTTGGAAATGTCAAATCTGACAGCTCCGTGAATGAATTTATGAAGTATTAGTTTGGCTTTTATTTTTTTAAGGAAGAATTAACATTAGGTTCTTTTAAATTTGGTTAGAATAATTAATCATATAAACCCCCAGCAAGGCAAGGCAAGAATACAACCTTATCAATATACAATATACATACATTCCTGATTTTTCAAGTGCAGTCCCGATATTATTCCACATATTTTGTTTCAATTGGGAGTTTCTATAGTCTTTGCTCTTCACATTATGTAAAGCTTCATTATTTCTTACAAAATCAATCAATATTTCGTCATCTTTGCTGGTCCAAATTACATTGCACTCATTTTTTATTTTAAAACGGTCACCGCTACACGGGAAAAAACATTCCACGACTATGACGGCCGTCGTGTAAATGGCGGCATCGCTATTTGACATTACGCTCACAACCAACGCCATCTGGTTTGTAAAGACTTTTTAGTGACATCAACCACCGCTACATTACAGCCGCTAAATAACGGCACCGCTTTCTTAGGAAACCGTAACTTAAGCTCTGTAATTAGTTCTCCAACAAACCTCAAAGTGATTTTGTACAACCGAATTTGTTGAAATACATTCTACAATATTTAAATCTATTTACAAGTAGTGCCGCATTTGTAAGGACGGCGCGCCTAGGTGGTTTGCAAGTTGTAACCCCGCTCTCCCCTCTCCATATTAGTAATTAAAGAAATGTTTAACCTTTCCGTTTCGGATGATGATATATTTGGCAGCACACAACAAACAGCTACAGTTTACGTCTTGCTTTCTTCTCCACAAATGCATCTACGATGTTATTAACCCTTCCCTTACGGTGTTAAAATTGAAACGCGTGCTCCGGTGTTGGGTAGTGAGTACGCAATCAAAAATTAGCGATTTTAAATCGGAAAAATAAGAACATTCATAGATAATCCCCTTAATTAATTATAATTGAAGTTAAAAATTATAATAATTGAGATTTATTTGCTGAAAACATTAAAAAACCATCTGGCAACGCTCACAGAACGGGCGTACGTCTAACCTATTTGCAAGCCTAGAAGCTACTGTGGCGCGGAACGTCAGTCGCATACCCCGGCGCTTACGCTTATGCTTGCGACGTTGAGACAATTCAGCTCCTCGTAATTCAGTGGAGTATGCAAGAGTGAGATGCGAATATAGTGTCGCGCTTCCCGCATACTATTCACCTATCGTCAAGACACAAGGTCGAGACACTCACAGCGTTTAAATGCGAATTTGTTTCCGATATCTTCACAAAATACCCACGATGTAGTCGATAAATTCTGATTATTATTAATATTATTTTTTAAATCAATGCGTAAATATATTATGGAGGAATACCTAAAATCTTAACCTTGTATTTATAATATTTATAGAGATATTGATGGTTATTAGAAGCAATGTGTAGAAGATACCCAATACAGGGAAGGAAAGGTTAAAGTCCATATTCTATATATTAAATCATTATCTAACGTCTACATCTGAAACGTAAAGGGTGAGCATTTTTAAGGGTAGACGCAAGTAACCACCTGCCTAGAAGCGTCATCTATACAAATGCGGCACTGTTTACATTTATATTTGAATATGCAACAAGAGTCGGACCAAATTCATATTACAAACCAGTTAACACACAGCAAATCTCACACAAGTGCATATTATAAATGCTACTATCGTAAATTTAAACCGGTGGTTCCCAAAGTGTGTGCTGCGGTTACCTTACAGGGCCACTGCGGAATCTTCTAATATTTACACCGAAATTAGACAAATCTGGTTTTTGAATAGAATTATAACGGTGGTCGCTATCAGTGTAGCACGTGTCCTATTAGGACGTGCTGATGATTTTGATATCGACATCGTTATCTTCGTTTTAGTTGATTCTGCGTTAGTTCTCGTACAGAGTCATCAGTATAGCGGATTGCTTATTTCTATAAGTCATGATGATCTTGATTTATATTCAATAAATATAGACTCAGGAATGCGGATATAAATCGATAAGTGGACAGCAGGTAAATAAATAACAAAGTTTTGACAGTTCTGAATGAATGACAATAAAAATGTATGTTTATTTATCCGAGCGCAGGTCTTTTATACAAATGGGTGAACCAGTTCGCACTACATGCTCCGTCTCGCTCTGGCACGTAGATCGGAGGTAGGATAATTATTTATATTTGGAGATGACTGGACAAATCGCGGGTACTATAAAAATAGTAAACATTGTCGCCGTTCTTGACGTGTAGCTATCTATGAATACTTGATCGGTCAATGACCCTGTATGTATCAACAATAATTAATTTAATTTATTTGTGTTTTAACAATTCACTCGTTATTTTGACAATTCGTTTAGGTAGGTATACAGGCAGGTACATAGCTCCCTTCCTAGTGAACGCAGAGGGCGCGTGCCTTGCGTGAACGATAGGTTCCGGTGCATGTGACGTTGGGCTGGTCGTCCGTTCCCCGTGTCGAAGTAGGTACGTGGATAACACAGCGCATGGCGTTTTTTCCCAGATCTGTCGGTCAGATGGGTGATGCGGAAACAGGGGGTAGGCTTGGTCGTCTCTCACTAAATTTGAATTGTCTGCGGTGCTTGGTTGGTCGTTGCGTTGATCGTCGATGATTGGTTGTGTGGATCAAGTTGCAGATGGCGTCCGCGGTGGAAGCTGGATCTGCAATTGCTTGATGATGGTGGAGATGGTGTAGATCAAGTTGCAGATGGCATCCGATGAGGAGGGTTGATCTGCGGTGGCTTGATGATGATGTGATGGTGTTGATCAAGTTGCAGATGGCTTCCGATGTGGAAGGTTGATCTGCGGTGGCTTGATGATGATAATGATGTTGATCAAGTTGCAGATGGCTTCCGATGTGGAAGGTTGATCTGCGGTGGCTTGATGATGATGATGATGATGGAGATCAAGTTGCAGATGGCGTCCGCGGTGGACGGTTGATCTGCAGGTGCTTGATGATGATGATGGAGTCTGCGATGCTCGTTGCTGCAGCGTGGTTGTAGCATGGTTGTAGCGTGGTTGTATCGTGGTTGTAGCGTGGTTGTAGCGACGTTGTGGCGATGCTTGTCTGCTCCAGCGTTTTGTCGGTCAGTAGTTCGTCGATGGAGGCAATCCTGTAAATCGTGTGGCTAATCGCCAGGACTGACCTCACATGAGCTGGCGTCGGGCTCGTCCAAATCAGATGTAGTGTTGTATCTGAGTGACGGCTCTGCTGTCCTTGTTGATGGCGTGCTTGGCCAGTTCGCCGGGGAGTAGAATCTTGACGGTTGTCTGGATCTCTCTGCTGGTGATGATGATCATCTTGTTGTAGTGGGCGAGGCGGTTGGCGTTGGCGGCGGTGCACTCGAAAATCTTGTTGACTAAACTGTTCATGATGCTCATTGCGTTGCTGCTGATGATGGCGGTGTCGAGTTGCAATTGTTTTGACATTGCTATCGAGTCGGCGGTATTCGATATAGTCGAGGTATGTATTCAGTTTTCGTGCGGGTTCAGTTTTCGTGCGGGTTCGGTTTTCGTGCGGGTTCGGCTTTCGTGCGGGTTCAGTTTTCGTGCGGGTTCGGTTTTCGTGCGGGTTCACTAATGTGGCGTTGTGGCGATGTTCAGTTTTCGTTCGGGGTCAATGTAACGATGGTGTCGATGGTACGTCGTTGTCGAAATACTTGTTCGGTTTTCGTTCGGGTTCACCAATATAGCGATGGTGTAGTTCGTCGATGTACGTGTTCGGTTTTCGTTCGGGGTCACCAATATAACGGTGGTCGCTATCAGTGTAGCACGTGTCCTATTAGGACGTGCTGATGATTTTGATATCGACATCGTTATCTTCGTTTTAGTTGATTCTGCGTTAGTTCTCGTACAGAGTCATCAGTATAGCGGATTGCTTATTTCTATAAGTCATGATGATCTTGATTTATATTCAATAAATATAGACTCAGGAATGCGGATATAAATCGATAAGTGGACAGCAGGTAAATAAATAACAAAGTTTTGACAGTTCTGAATGAATGACAATAAAAATGTATGTTTATTTATCCGAGCGCAGGTCTTTTATATAAATGGGTGAACCAGTTCGCACTACATGCTCCGTCTCGCTCTGGCACGTAGATCGGAGGTAGGATAATTATTTATATTTGGAGATGACTGGACAAATCGCGGGTACTATAAAAATAGTAAACATTGTCGCCGTTCTTGACGTGTAGCTATCTATGAATACTTGATCGGTCAATGACCCTGTATGTTTATGATCAACAATAATTAATTTAATTTATTTGTGTTTTAACAATTCACTCGTTATTTTGACAATTCGTTTAGGTAGGTATACAGGCAGGTACAGAATCATTGATGAGCTGATGCGTTGATAGGAAACAATTTGAGGAAATATACCATGAACAACAAACAGGCTCACTTTATCCATTAATTATGATTTATTTATTCAATAACATTTTGTGAATTTTAAATGTGTTTAAATATTATTTATAGTTAAACCTTAGCACTGTAGAGGTTTAAATATATTGTAATTTGTTTAGTAAAACACTATTTACTCCACTTAATATAATGGTATAACCCTACTGGTCTTGATGTTATCACCTCATCATCAGGGGAGCACAAACAAAACTGTTATGTTAAGTGGAATAAACAGTGTTTTATTAAACAAGTTACAAAATATGTGTTGCATTTATTTTTTAACCTAACCTAACTGCACCAATATAACTGCAACTGTTCAGTATGTTCTGACTTTGGGTACTGTGGAAAAACCCTGAAACGCTAAGGCCTCGGCCACATAGGTAGGAGCCTCGCTTGATGCTTAGAGCTATGTTGCGAGTTAGGCGATATATCCTAGCGAACTAATGTACCGCATACTATCGCAGTGGCCACACTGCACGCTTCGCGCCATGTTGCATGACGATTAGTCATCGAGTGAATCTCCTAGCGAACAGACGTGTTGGTTAATTTACAAGATGGCGGAAGTTTTAATGACAGCTGTGTATAAAAGGGAGCCTTTGTGGAACCCATCGAGCAAATTATAGAAAAATGTACCTGTAATAAAATCACTTTGGAATGAAGTTGCACAGAAAGTAAATAAAGATGGTAAGTTGTAATGAAATTGGTTAGTTTTGAGAGTGACATCGTTTGTTGACTCAACCGCTCCCAACTGTCAAATGAATTTGTGCGTAGCACTTTGGTGTGGCCAGGCATGAAGTCACCTAGTATATGAGTCACGTATAATCTAGCTTAGCACCTAACGAAGCACTTTAGTGTGGCCTCGGCCTAAGAGCGTCTTGAATTGAAAAAATTTGGGAACCACTAATTTAATGTTTACCGCTAACACAGTGATATGAAAAAATGCACTAAGATTTGAGATCTCGTAATTTTTATATAAGTCATAATTGCATGAATAATCCGTTGAATTGAGAATTTCCTACATATAAACAGAGGCGACTATACCTCAATCAGAGTCATGTTTAAAATACATAGAGTTATTGATTTTAACAGTCAAGTTTGAGAAAAATATTATTCTCCGATAAACAGAATGCACATAATTTAATATCTTACTATAACCAGTGACTTGAAAAAATACTCGCATCAGTTGAGAGTTCTTTCCCTAATTCCCGTGAATTGTTTTAAAATACATCATAGCCGTCAGGTCACGGAGAAGTTTGACGGGATCCCGATGCATGGTCGTGTCACAGTCCTACGTGACTATTGCGGGTTGCAGCTGGTTGCTGGGGATGGACCCACCATTTGCTTCACTATAAGTAAGAAATATGCATATAAAATAATGGCGCAAAGTGTATTAGATATATCAACATGCAAAGTCAAGCGAGTTGAAGAATTCTGCTATTTAAATAGTGTTTTCTCAGATGATGGAAGAGTTATGAGCAACGTTCCCACTAATTTTTTCATTTTGTGTGCGTCCCATCAACTTATATGTGCAAGACAAAAAGAGGGAAGTACGCAAATATGCATAGATAAAACTAAGTAGTCAACATAATGTACCACGAAATCATGATGATTCCATGTTCCGCACACATCTCAAAGAAAGGAACCTGAGAACCCATCATAAAATATCAAATAAAATATATAATTGTGCAAAACAAAATATGGTTACAAGTTCCTTTCTTTGAGATGTGTGCGGAAAATTTTTAACAGATGTGCGGCCGCACACCTTAGAGGGAACGTTGGTTATGAGAGATATTGAACGGCGTGTAGCAATAAGAAACAATATCAATGATGCACTAAAATGAGGAAGGCTAGGGATAATTTCGGCCAAGAGCGGGGAGGTTTTGGGGAAATAACTGTTCAACAGATGCTCCGATCGGTATACTGACTTAGAAATTTCTAGGGCCTCTAATCTGTCCAATTTATTTCCATTGCCGCTAATATGTAAGAATTTGGCATCATCGATAGAAAAAGTATGATTCTCACGGTGACAATGATTAGCCATTTCAGAATAAATTAGAGGATTTGTTAAGGCAGATTGGTGTTCACGAAATCTCTTTTCAAAAGATCTTCCTGTCTTTCCTATATAGAAATTATCACAGTCAGCACATAAAAGTTTATACACACCACTGTTGCTAAGTATTCCATTTTTGCCTTTCCCATTAAATAAGAGTTTCCGGAGATTAAAGTTAGTGTAAAAAGCTGGCTTTATGTGACTTGGAATATTTTTGGTAGGGTTATACCGTCACAAAAAAGTGGAATAAACAGTGTTTGTTAAAAATAAATTACAATGTCTTTAAACCTCCACAACGTTAATGCCTTAACTATAAACAATATATTGTCATTTTTGTCTACTGTTGATATATTGTATAAGTATGTTTGATGTATGCTGAGGCATGATGTATAGCCGAGGCTGCGATGGGAGGACGAAGTTGAGAGGGACGCAACTCGGCTGCTGCAGGCGTAGGATTGGAGGGTCGTGGCGGAAGACAGGAGTAGTTGGAGGCAAAGATTGACGGAGCCCAAAGCTCGATAGCTGTAAGACCATCGAAAGAAACAAAGAAGATGTTTGATGTATATTACAATACATTAAGTGCTCCATATACCTAGTAAATATAATATATAAATACTTTACCTTTTTCCCCAAAGCCTTTTTGGGCGGGAATTTAAAGGAAGCGATATCTGGGTGAGTGCTCTTCTGAGAATAACTTAAGGAAAATCTGGAAGACAAAAACATAGAATTCACTCATATGACACAAATCTATTGGGTGCTCGCATTATTCAACGTAAATCTTGGATAATAACACTACACAGCTCTTGCAGAATTTTAGTGACTTAGGCTTGGTCTTGGCTGTCTGCAGGTTTTTCTGACACTTATCTCTCTCAGTAGCATTCTTCTTTATACCCAGTGTGCGGCAGTTCTGCTATTGGTGGAAGAAAACTCTCAAATCGGAGATATGCAGATGATACAACGTTAATTACCATATCAGAAGAAGAAATGACCACGCTCCTTAAAAAGGCGAAACACAAGAACAAGCTCCTGGGCCTGGAAACCAATAGGTCAAAAACTAAGTTAATGATAATAGACCGCAGTAACAAACTGCAACCAAATAATATGAACCAGAGTTGTATGCCACTGGTACAAAGAACTGTAACAATAGGTGGATGGCTGCTGTTCGATACTCGGAGAATTCAGCTCCCGTTCCAAGGCGTAGATCGGTGAAAAGTAGCAGGGTGAAGAGATTCCTCTTAAGCAGGTAGTAGCTGGTTTCAATTAAAAGTCGGTAGGAAGAGTGAACTGAGAAGTGATTTATTTGGCTTTTTCGCTTCTTATGTACGGTCAATCGCTCATCGCAAACGCCTGTTTTCGCCTCTGCATGCCGTCACAACTCGCGAAATGTCACAATTTCCTAAAGTTTTGCGCATGCAGAGGCCAGCCGACTTGCGGTATAGTCTCGAGATGACCGCGCATAAGTCTCATTTCCGTTGCGGTCGCGACGCAGTGTGGACCCCAACAAACATAAATTATTACATAAAAACACTAATACCAAACAAATATCAAAATATAACCAAGAATCTAACAACATTAAACAATGAAAAAACCAATCATAATATGTTTTATGATGACGCATACATCCGATACAATAGTCTTAAGTGGTTACTGATTTTATTTACTTAAAATCCAGTGTTACCGTCAATGGAGGATGCGAGGTTGAGGTGAAAAGAAGAACTGGAATGATAAAAATACTATGTCAAGGCTGGAAAAGATATGGAAGAGCAGAATTATCACCATCACGACGGAAATGCAACTAGTTAAGTCTCTTGTCTTCGCAATATTCATCTATGGCCCGGAGACTTGGATTCTGAGAGCAAACAAGAGACGTAGAATAGGTGCATTGAAATGTGGTGCTGGAAAAGGATGTTATGAATTCCATGGGCAGCAAAGCAAACTAAGGCTTCCATTCTCGAAGAACTGAGAAATCACCAACAGATTGTCGACAATATGTCTTCGGCGAGTCCTGATTCTTTGGGCACATTGCTTGTGGCCAAGGAGGCAGTTTGGAGAGGTTCAATGTTACTGGAAGCCTGGAAGGATGACGCACAAGAGGATGAATCCCAACCTGTTGGACTGACCAAGTGAGAGACGCAACTGGATAACCTTATCAACTGCCCTTCGAGCCGCGGAGTGCAGGGATGGATGGAGGGGAGTAGTCAAGGGCTATTATTGGAGTCAAGATGCTCAGTCATAAGCTATACGACAGGATGAGAGCGCCAGTTCTCTGTCTTCCGTCTCTTCACTCTCCTATGCCCTATTGGATTACCTTCCTTCTAGTGTCCTGCATGCGGTGTAAATGGCTAAGCAAGCGCAGCTTAGTAATTTTTATAACCTTTGCTACGCCAGCATCGCCATACAAGATGTAGAATTTTTCATTATGCTTCCGTCTCCACATGTCGTCATAAATGTATTTATTTATTTTTTATCAACAGTACAATGTACCTTATAATAATTTATAACAATAAAAGACACATTAACACAATTCAAATAGCAAGTAGACAAGTCAAAAATATAAAAATTAAATAATATACACAGTTGATTATTTGATACGGGACCATCTCGAGACAGGGCGCCCGCACTTCACCACACCGAGCATCACTCTTGACATTCATGCAGAAAGAAAAATATAGTACATATCAACATTTTATAAATGCTGCAACTATAAATCCTTATTTTATAGCTCAAAAGACTGGTAAAATACATTGGCAACTTAAATTGTATTGGATTCTATATATTTCATTAGATTTATCACAATGGTGTGAGGGGAGGCAAAAACATATTTTCTCTCCGATCTCATAAAATTGCCAACCTCAAAATTCAACAGCACATTGTCTATCAAAAGTTGACTGGGTTAATAAAGTGGTTTGGCTCCTGAGAGTTTAGACTCTAACATATTTTTTTTATCAATCGAGCTAATTGGCTGAAAATAAAAAGAAAAAAACAAAAGGAAAAAGAGACCTGATATACATGGAAAGATTTGGAGCCGCTGGTGACGAGAAAGGCGGAGGGCAGCCAGATCTGAACAAGGCTACTGGCATGGCCATCCAGGTTGGGAGGCACCCCCGGGGTGGGGCAGGTGGCCTGCAGTCGCCGCTGCAGCATGTCGTTAAACTCCATCAGCTCTGCGTGCATTTCGGCCACCTAACAAAACATTATAGATCAATGAGCTATACAGGGTGTAACACCCGGTGACGATCATCGGAAGCAGGGTGATGGGGGACCTCAATACATATCGATTTAACTCCCATGTATGTTCCGCGTTATTCAGTGGTTCTCAAGTAATTTGGATTTTTGTGAAATTTGAATAAAAACCCGATTTTAGACTAAACTTCGTAAGTGCAACTAAACTATTAGCTCTGCGATCATGATTTTTTTCTGAAAGTAGTTTAATAGTGGGCCTTTTGTTCAACAATACCACTATCCGTCGCAACCCTCTAAATTTAGAAAGATAAAAAAATCATCTGAGAACCTTGGTGGCCAGGCCATGGGCCCCCACGGCCAATCCATCAGTGTTGAAAAACTCTATTCAAATATTCTCTCACGATCCGCGCAAAGTGGCATGGCGCTCCATTGACGAATTTTGGTGGATGTCAACTTGGCAGTACGCAGCCGGATGTATTTCCAATGTGATGGAGCGCCATGCCACTTCGCGCGGATCATAAGAGAATATTTAAATAGAGATTTTCCACACCGATGGATCGGCCGTGGGGGGCCCATGCTGTTTATACAAATTCAGGACGAATATCATGGCTAAACACTCAGTCACGCGGGGTATAGAGATATTGAACCAACTGAATGACACTGTTGATATATTCTCGGTACCGTCTAGCAGTATGAGAAGAATCCTGGCTGATATTATTCCTAACGAATAAGCTAACTCTAGAAGCAGACACTCTTCGTGTAACAGGAGAAATCCGTGCAAATTAGAAAAAAAAAAACAAAATATATGTGTTCACCAAACGTTTGAAGGATTTGCCAACAAAAATTTTTGAATGATTAGAAATTAAAAATAATGTTTGGTAAAAAAATAATAGTTTTATGATATACGCGGTTTTTTTAATTAACAGTAGAATTGATTACGAAAAGTCTATTTCGGGACTTAGAAAATGACGAAAAATATGAATTGTCATTCTTTTAATTAACGGTCTTTTACTGTAGTAGTGCTAATATGCCTCTGCCTGTATTACCAATACATCTCAGTAACTAGTTTAGTGTTTATATTTTGCATTCATGAACATGAAACCTATAATTTTTGTACGGCACAGTAATGCAGCAGATCCGGCTCGAAGGACCACTTTGTACGGCACCGGTACAAAGGACTGTAGAAATAGGTGGATGGCTGCTGTTCAATGCTCGGAGATTTCAGCTCACGGTGAAAAGGTTGGTAAAGAAAAAAGTAGCAGGGTGAAGAGATTCCTCTTGAGCAGGTAGTAGACGGTCACAAGTAAAAGGCAGTAGACAGAGTGAACTGAGAATGTATTTTTTACTTATGACGCTCCTTATGTGCGGCCAATCGCTCATTGCAAGCGCCTGTTTTCGCCCATGCATGCCGTCATAACTTGCGAAATATCACAATTCTCGCAAGTTTTTGCATGCATGGGCCGGCGGACTTTTGATACTGTCTGGCGATGAACATTTCAGTTACGGTCGTGACACAGCACAAACCTCAAACAAATATAAAATTATACATAAAAAATACCAATATTATATAAAACAAATAAATATGTTTTAGGTGACGCATACGTCCGATACATTTTTATTGTAGAATAAATCTGGAGAATTATCCGCAGAATTAATTCTGTGGTACTGCGATGAAAATCGAGGCAGTAATTTCCAAAGGGAACTCCACTCAGCCTTACATCGGTTCATCTTCAGACCGATTGGCTATTCCGATCTGAATCAATCAATCAATTCACCCTTTAAAGCTCCACAAGGGAGCATAAGGAGGCCACCAGTCTTCTCCATTCAGAGCGGTTTTGGGTGGTGTAAGTAATCTCCCTCCACGACATTCCTAACACTCTGACCTCCTTGTCATAGGAACGGTACACCGTGAGAGAGGGTCTTCCAGGCCGTCGGGACCCCAATGGACAGAAAAACAGCGCTCTCCTCGACCAACTATCATCAGTCATTCTCAGAACATGTCCCAACCAGGACCATCACCTCTCCCGAATTACAGAGACGACAGACCCCTGCCGGGTGCGCCAATCTAGTAGCGTCAATAGATAGTTTTGTTGCATTTGAAATTTTCTGTGAAAGTACTGGCAACTTGCTGGGCTGTTTGAATTCCATTCCTTTAGCTACTTTATAAGAAAAAAAAATTGCGCTGCGAGTCATTTCTCTTTTCCCGTGATGTCGGACCATAAGTCCGTCGTCACTACTAATCTTTTCATACTCAGATGTGTCACTACCGGAGAAGTCCCTTTGGGCAGTTCCTTTTTCGTCACTATGTGACGTCGCGCTCATAAAAATATAATAAAGAAGATTCGGATCTTTTAGGCCGAGGCCACACCAAAGTGCTTCGTTAGGTGCTAAGCTAGATTTTACGTAACTCATATACTAGGTGACTTCACGCCTGGCCACACCAAAGTGCTACGCACAAATTCATTTGACAGTTGGGAGCGGTTGAGTCATCACACGATATCACTCTCAAAACTAACCAATTTCATTACAACTTGCCATCTTTATTTATTTTCTGTGCAACTTCATTCCAAAGTGATTTTACAATATTACAGGTACATTTTTGTATAATTTGCTCGATGGGTTCCACAAAGGCTCCTTTTTATACACAGCTGTTATTAAAATTTCCGCCATCTTGTAAATTATCCAACACGTCTGTTCGCTAGGAGATTCACTCGATGACTAATCGTCATGCAACGTGGCGCGAAACATACATTGTGGCCACTGCGATAGTATGCGGTACATTGGTTCATTAGGATATGTCGCCTAGCTCGCAACATAGCTCTAAGCATCAAGCGAGGCTCCTACCTGTGTGGCCGAGGCCTTAGTGTAGATCGTGCTGGGTGGGGATTTATTCTATCCCCCATAACAGCATAGGTGGAGACGGGATCGAACTGAACCGAACTGTAGAATAAATATTTAAAAACACATTTTCCAAGGATTTTTATATTTCTCTACTTTTGTACACACTTTTAGGAACCAATTACGTACGAAAGTTGAAAACTGCATATATTTTACTTATATAGTAGTAAGCTGCTTTAATCAAGAACCAAATATGGTTCAAGAAATCAATGAAAAATTTATAATTTATTTTTATCAAACACTGTTTATTCCATTTTTTTGTAAAGGTATAACCCTACCGGTTTCAAGACTTTCACCTCATCTTCAGGGGAGCACAAACAAGACTAAATTCTGTTCGAACTGGCACCGATATACACGCTTCAACGGTTGGGGGCTGAGGGGTGAGGGAGGCATGGGACGATTTCGGCCAAGAGCGGAGAGATTTTTGGGATATGACTGTTCACCAGATGTTCGGATCCAAAAAAGTGGAATAAAGTGTTTGATAAAAATAAATTACAATGTCTTTAAACCTCCACAACGTTAATGCCTTAACTATAAACAACAATGAAAAATTGTTACCTGAACCAACTTGGCCTCGTACTGCTTCACCTCGTCAGCTTGGGAGCCGTCCTGCTTCAGCATCTGCACAGCGGAGACGTACTTTCTCAGCTGCTCTTTCAACCTGTCATTTTCCCTACAACACGATTCTGGGTTACACTCATTACCGATAGTTATAATACTGTGGGGCAATTGATACAGTGGCTGAGTCTCTATTCAATTGGGCAGCAAACTCCAACTGATGAACATCTATGAAGTAAGCTATCAAATAAAAATTTATAATCTATATGAAAATAACACTCAAAACATCATACTTATGATAGTAATCTTAAGATGTTTGGATGTTGAATCTTTGGATATAGGAGTCCAGGGTGTATAACACCTCTTCTTCTTCCCACTGTCATATCAGGTCCCCCCAACGTTGAATATCACTTGAGGGTAGACATCTTTGTCCCCGGCAGCCCGAAAAAGATCTCCAACGCTCCTTATGCCAATCCAATCACATATATTGCGGAGACAGGAGAATTGCCTCCTGGCTCCACAATTTAACCACTCGCAGGCGCTTAATATACTGGTTGTCCCGCTGCCAGAGTTGGCTAATACGTGGATCTGTGATTTACGTGGAAAATTTCAAATAATTAGAATTCATGAATTCAATTTGGTGAAAAAACAATATGAATCATACGATTTTTTCGAATTAACAGTCGAGTTTATTACAAAAAGTTGATTTCAGGATCTCAATGGCAAAAAATGCAAATTACGAATTATCGTTTTCCTAATTAACCACTTAATGTTGGGGTTTTTTTACAAAGAGGGTTTCGAAAAACATCAAGTAATTTTTGTCTTTTATTTTAAGTTTATAAACTTTTCAATTGAAACATAACAATTTAAACATATTTTAATTTAAAAAAATGAAGAAAAATAAAAAATTCTATTTGGTATGGTAGATTTGAGAGCATTGTGTTAAACATAGACCTACGTATGTAAATACCAACACAATATCATAAATACTAAATAAGCAACATAAAACACGACCACTCACAATTGCAGGTCAATTTACAATGAATAAATAAAACGCGAACGACTGACGAGCGTTACACGTGTTAGCTAAAATTAGAACACTGCAAGTCGAGACTAGCGAGCGTGACTCGGGATAGCGGAAATTGGAACGAATTTGGCGCGCGAGAAGGCATTAAGTGGTTAACGGAATTTTACAGTATATGCAATTGAAAATATATTGATTTGTTTAAATTACCTGCTTAAATCTAAAATTAATTTCTCCATTTTGTTACACTTCTCCTTATGAGCAATGTCCAACTGAGTGAGCTTCAGATGCAGAGCAGAATTGTCCTCCTGCATCCTCAGTAACGAGGCCTGCAAGTGTCCCTCGTCCGCCTCTCCTTCGTCCTCTGGGAAGCACAACTCCAGGCATGAGATGCTACCCTCTGCCGGCCCCTCCTCGCTTTCGCTCTCCGAAAGCCTCCGGTTACCACTCGTGCTTGACAAGTCTGAATCCTTTCCCGATTCTCCCGTCAAACTCTTTTTACTCGAAAATATATCTTTGGCTCTTTCAGAGAGTCTCGCGAGGATTTGACCGGGAGTTTCGTTAAATATTCTTTCCGAAGAAACCGTGGAATCTTCGGGAAAGAAATGTTTTTTCTTGGCATCGTAAGTGGACGTTGCCGGCTCGCTCTGCGAAGCCATCAAAGAATAAGCGTAACCCGAGTTAGGATCCGGAGAGCTGACACAAGTGGGCGGTGCACTGCTCCAGCTGGCGGGAGTGTCCGTCATTATTCTGTCCAGCGCCGGTGGACTAGATACTTCTGTTGTTTTGGTTTGTTTCGAACTGTTCTGTACATCTTCTTTGGTATCGAAAGAAATGACTTGACGAAGAGATTTCTTCTTGGCATTGGCCTTCATTACGGGCGCCTTCACAGCTATGACTGGCTCAATTGTGGGGTTCGCTATTAGGGGAGGTAGGATTTCATTCAGTTCTGCTTTGTCTATGGATAATGCGAATAAAATTGATACAAGACCTGCAACAATAGACAAAATAATACTTAAAAAATTTAAACAATTCTTGAAATTTTAAGAGGGCGACCACTCCATGCCATAGGACTATTGATGAAGACGAAATCAACCTCAAAGTTCTACTTTTCTGCGAAGGGACATCCCTCAGACACAGATTTGAAAGATACAATGGAGACATCCCATTAAGGGACTTGGAATGTCACCGTTGTATCTCCATAAATATTAAATGAATTAACCCTTATAGCTCCAATGTGCTTTATTGGCGTGTCATTGCTATACTAAAAGGTCCGTGGCGCCAAAGTGTTGGTGACGTATTTAATTAAATGCACACTTTAGTCAAATTTGATGTAGATATTAAAAGTATTCATGTTAGCTGTCAATAATGTTAAACATAATAAAATTGCTAAAAATTATACATATAACATGCCTTTTCCTGTTGGGGTAGGCAGAGATGACAAAGCACCAAACTTTCCCATCATGACATAAGACCTTTTTCTTCTTCCACATCCATACATCTTCTCATAAATTTTCTTCTGTTTCTCTCTTTCATAACCTTTCAATCCTTCAAAAATATCACAATTAACAAATTGTATTGTATTACACTTTCGTTGTATACAGTACAACCTGATGGGCTTATTGCCATGTGGCAATTTCTCCCAACTAACCAGAAAGATGTCAAAGAGGCTTCAAGGAAAAACCAAACTGGAATACTTTTTCAAAAATCTGGGTTCCAGCGGGATTTGAACCCGTAACCTCTGGGTTGGAAGACAGACGTCTTATCAACTAAGCCCCGGAGGTCGTCATTGCATAGCGATATGGAATAGACATTATTGAATAAGTTACAGAAATAAATTTAGTATCGAATGCTGAATAAAAAACTAAATTTGAGTTGTTTCTGAATGTGTTCGGAACTGACCCGCAGCCATGTTAGGCAGGAGGCTGGTGGCCTCCGAGTCCCTCATGAGGGCCCATTCCTCATAGTACTCCGTGATCAACAAGTGACCCACCCAGCTGTGTAAATACCTGCAATGGAAACATATTTATTTATTAAACAATGGAACTATTTATTTTATAACAATGATTAAAATAAAAACCAGCTTCATTCATTATAAAAGATGAAATTTTAGCGGAATGGTTCTTATTGGAAGAGATGATGATGATTTGTTGATAAATAATAAAACACGTTAGATCGCAATGCGGAAAGAGAGAGTCTGTGATGTATTTTATTAGTAACGTAGGTATTTATAACATTTTAGAATGTGCGCAAGAATGCGCTCGCGATATGCCTACGTCTCGCCTCTGTAAATGCAAAAACTATCAATCGTAGTATGTAGGTAACAATCTATTTACTAACCGGCGAGACAGCGTGGTGCGTTCTCTCTCTAGTATGGAGTGCGGTCCGCTCGGCTACGGGATGAATGGCTGGCGGGTGACCTTTGGACTCGCTTATTTAAAATTGTCGAGGAGTACGAAGGTCATCTCATCGGTCATTGACCGTATGTATGAACGCCGAGTGTGCGACCGCCACAAAATCATACACATCTTTCACCTATTCTACATCCATACACCTTCTCATATAGCTCTTACAATTTCTCTGACATTTTGCATTTCCTTTTATATTATTCACATATGTAATTTGTTTTATCAAACACTGTTTATTCCACTTTTTGTAATGGTACGTCCCATGCCTCCCTCAGCCCTCAGTCCCCAACCCGAATGTCTCTAACCGTTACAGGCATGTACATCGGTACCAGTTCGAACAGAATTCAGTCTTGTTTGTGCTTCCCTAAAGATGAGGTGAAAGCCTTGAAACCGGTAGGGTTATACAGTTACAAAAAGTGGAATAAACAGTGTTTGATAAAACAAATTACAATGTCCTTAAACTTCCACAACGTTAATGCCTTAACTATAAACAATATATTCACATATGTATAATATTGGTGTCCGCACCTTTCCAGTGACCTCTCGTTGAGTGAAGCGCGCAGGAAAGCCTTAAAATGTCCCATGGGCGTGTTGATCTGCTTCAAGTTCTTAAACCTTTCTTCCTCGTGTCTTGTCAAGTGTAGACGAGTGTAATTCCACAGAGATGTGCCTGAAACAATGGCACCAGTATGAAAATGATTGAAATTGAAATTTATTGTAATAAATATAATTCACAATGAAATAAATAAAGTCACAAAAATTATATATTCGAGATTTATGTATTGAATTGATTCACAACACAACAGTGCTTTTTACATAATGCCATGTTTACACGAGCCTAGTACTTCTCATTAGTGCTTCTCAGTCACACTTGTATCCACGTGTAAACAAGCATATTAGTACTAAGCATTAGTAAATCTGGCAAGTGCAAGTGAATAGGAGGTCGACATATTTACTAAGCGACAAGCAGCTACCCCCCATCACAATTCAACTAAGCACTTGTCCCTTGCAGAGTCGTCTAAACAGACGCGGCAAGTGTTTAGTGACAAATTGAAACGGCAAGTGAACAAATTGAACGTGTTCGTTCTTTTTTTAGTATTTGAACACATTTCTCAAAACAAGGTGGCGGCGGTTGTCCATTCCGGCCGGATGTCGTGCTACTTATACCTCTACCTAACACCAACGTGTAAACGATATCTTCTCACTTAGTACAAATAATAAGTACTAATGATAAGTACTGAACTCGTGTAAACATGGCATAACATGAAAACAATAGCAAATTCTGTTGTGCGGCTCATGACTGAGTATTGTGACTCCTGTAATAGTCTTTGATGACTCCTTTTCATCCATCCCTGCACTCTGCGGTTCAAAGAGCAATCATTAAGGATAGTCCTGTTGCATCTCTTACTTGATCAATCAAATGCATTGGGGCTCTTCCCCTTGTGTGTCATCCTTCCACACTTCCAGTAACCACAAGCCTTTCCAAAATATCTCCCTGGTCACGAGCAATGTGTCCGAAGAATCAGAGGACTCGTAGATTGTTGACAATCTGTCGGTGATTCTCAGTTCTTCAAGAATGGATGCATAACTTCATCCATGGAACCAATGAATGAAGAAAGATTAACAAAACAAACACAGCCAGCCCTCGACTTTCGTACATTCTACTTTCGCACAATTCGCTATTTCGCACATTTTTAAAACTTAAATTTTTTAAGATTTTTGTTGATAATGCAAAAATTGTTCGCTTCCATGCAGTCGTTCCTACTTTTTTGGAAGAACTATAATATATGGAACGCAATAAACAATATCGGAGACTCGTGGGCTGAAATAAAAGAGTCAACAATTTAAGGTTCCTGGAAACAATTATGCCCACAAATGATGAGTGATTTTATCAATTCTGAAGAAACTCCGGAAACTATCACAGATGAAATAGTTAACCTAATGAATGAACTAAACTTGGACGTCAACAACGAAGATGTTAATGAGTTGATTGAATCTCACTCAGTACCTCTGTCAAATGAATACTTGATTGAGCAACAAGAGTTTAATGAAATACATAATGAAAGTGAGGAAGTAGAAACTGATAAAATCATCAAGACTTTGAAAATCAAAAATATGAATGAAACTTCATGCATCTTGACAATTTTTTTACTATCATGAAAGAATGTTATCCCAATGGAGAACGTATATTTGAAGTACGTAGAGCGATTGAGAAAGACAGCATGTTATAGAACTCTTGATCAAGAAAAGAAAGAATGGTGGTATTCAACTAACTCTTGACAAGTTTATAAAGAAAACTCCTGAAAGCACATAAACACGCCCCGTTAACTTAATTATGTATATTAATAAATAAATATTTTTAATATACGAGTATTATTAATAAATAAATATTTTAAAATACAATTTATGATGTTTTTTTACATCCCTCTACTTACGAACATTCAACATTCGCACACATTTTCAGGAACCAATTATGTGTGAAGTCGAGGGCCACCTGTATACAGTACAAATTTAAGTGGAAGGCGTGGTAGTGGAGGACCAACGAAAGTATAGTTGGATCAAGATTATGATATTTTGAAAGAAGGAAAAGTAAGAAGAGAAATCGTAGGAGCTGTATGGATCTGGAAAATGGTGAAATATATATCAAGATAAGAAAGGCAGATGCTCTCTCCTTTTTGTCTACCTGACAGGGAAACGGTGTGATTACATGTATGCATGTGTTTCTCTTTACCATTATCTGTACTTCAGACACCATTTCATAATGGTAATGGATTGTTTTTTTCTATCAAGGTGTTAACCCTTATCATGGCATTGTAACACAGATGTTACACTAATTTAGGGATTTAAAAAAAAAAAATCCAGAAACTGTAACGCAATTTCAAATATGGCAACACATTCAAATACTCTACATGCACTATTGTGTGCAGTAGTATCATCTAGTGATAAATATTGACAACACTACAAGCTTTCAAACGACATCGGGTCAACATGTCTGGACAGTGTGGGTGCGTTTTGAAAATTGGGGTAAATAATCTAAATATCTTATTAATCACTACATGTAGAGAAAAATTATTCAAACCATTTAATTTGTTGATAATTCAGCTATGTAAATGTTGTTCTTGTTTTAGATTATAGAATCATTTTATAGCCCTTTTTGTGTTTTATAAAAATTGATATTTTGGCAATGTAACGTGGGTGCTACATATAAAAAAAACTATAAGGAAAAGTTGTGAATTTTTTCCTCAATTTTCCTTCATAACTTACCATATAACAAGGAATCACCAAAGAAAAACGTTAATATTTGGATAAATTGAACTTTGCCAAGATAAGGGTTAAGCAAATCTATGGTAGAAGGATATAATGGTGTACTTGCCTATATAGGTGTTATTAAACGCGAAGTTGATCCCCGCTGTGACTATGGTCTGTATGGAGGAGGTGGACACGCTCAGCTGGGGGGGCCGCATCCCATGGGACATGACAGTCGTCCAGCGCTCGCACAAGTCCGCCACTCTGCATTATTAACAAACTTATATAATTATCTAATAAGAACCAAATTAGAATATGCATCTACAGTTTGGGCTCCTCATCAGCTCAAATATAAAAACAATATAGAATAAATACAAAAAAAAAATCCTCAGATATCTATGGTACAGAATAAAGGGTGATTATCCAAAATATGCTCACCCTGTCGAACTTCTCACGGTGTGTAACTATAGAAGCCTTGAAACAAGAAGGCAAGAATCCATTGCGTTATTCCTAATAAAGGTTTTCCAAGGTTGCTTTAACTGTCCCGCGATTCTAGAAGCACTAAGTTTATATATACCTAATAAATAAAGCCGTGTAAGGAATCACCCTCTGTTCTACATACCAACTTACAGGACGAATATCATGGCTAAATACTCAGTCACGAGTGGTATAGAGATATTTAACCAACTGAATGACACTGTTGATATATTCTCGGTACCGCCCAGCAGTATGAGAAGAATCCTGGCTGATATTCTTCCTAACGAATAAGTTAACGCTAGAAGCAGACCCTCTTTGTGTAACAGGAGAAATCCGTGCAATGTGGATAAAAAAAATAATAAAAATATATATATTATTTGTAAACTAAGAATGTTTGGAAAATTAATTAGAGAATAGAACAGATTCGATAAATAATACATATAGAGCACCCTGATTTACTGCATGTCTAATTAATGATACAATTTTTTTATATTTTAGAAAAGCTACTCAAATTCAATAATGTCGGAGTCGTTGCTAGACCTCCTAGTCGAGGATTCTCTCGTCATTCCAACGTCAATTCAGTTGGAATGTAAAAATGTGCCCAAAGTAAAACAATCGGAGCACACTGGCAATTTTTTTTCTTTCAATAATGAGCTTATTTATGATTTCCAGATTATCAGACATGTTTATATTGAAAAAAAAAACTAAAATACCTCATACATAAACTTTGATAAACAGAGAATAATAAAACATTAAAAAATGATAAGTGACAATAGAAATACCAAAGTTTAGACCAGGACTGGCCAACCTACGGCCTACGGGCCACGTGAGGCCCACGGCGCCCTTGTGTCCAGCCCGCGGTCATATATGGCATTTTTTTTTTATTGCCATACAAATATATTTACAAATTAACACATTTTTTGCGGGTACTTTTCGCGACAAGTGATGACGCAATGCGGGTACTTTTAGACTTTTTTGCGCCAAAATTAGACTTTTGTAAAAAAACCATATCTCTCAAACTAATTAGTATTTTTTCAAAAAACTTTTTGTATCTTACTAAGAATAGAACTATCTATATCTTTATTATGCAAAATATGGGTTGCTCTATTTTTTACTCACACAAAATTACTACATTCTAGGTAAACATTGAAAAAAATACTCTTGCACCATCAAAATTATTTTATTCACATAAAATTACAATATAATTACGAAATTTTCAATAGATCTTATAAGAATCTTATAATAGATAACGCGCAGTTCCCACCCCATTTGGCGACCGTGTTTACAAGTTTCCCGCATACCACCGCTTGGCAAACCAAAACGAGTAAACTCGTCTCCCGCTCTCTACCATAAGACGGGATAGAACGAGTTTTATCGTTTCCCGCAAACAATGTGTTAATAACTTAGAATTCTAAGTCACTATATTACAATACAAATAGATTTTGTTGATGGTTCAATACATGTTTTCTCTTCATATCTATATAGTTGTAATATCATTGTAATTTATTTTTATCAAACACTGTTTATTCCACTTTTTGTAACGGTATAACCCTACCGGTTTCAAGGATTTCACCTCATCTTCAGGGGAGCACAAACAAGACTTAATTATGTTCGAACTGGTACCGAAATACACGCTTCAACGGTTGGGGACTGAGGGGTAAGGGAGGCATGGGACAATTTCGGCCAAGAGCGGAAAGATTTTTGGGATATAACTGTTTACCAGATGTTCGGATCGTTGTAATATCGTTTTTTTTTTCTTCAGATTTGCACTTATTGAACACTTTGTGTGTACCTCTGCATCCAAATCAATCACTTTAAAAAAAAATGAGTACAAATTTCGTTGTAAAGCCAGATATCAAAAAAAATATTGGAACAAAATATGCAATTATTTTAATTTACGTACGGCAGCGGCCCTTGGAAAATTTTTAGTGGTCAATGCGGCCCGTGGGGCAATTTGGGTTGCCCAGGTCTGGTTTAGACAATGGATACTACAGGGAGAGACATGAATCTAGTTATAAAAATAAATTCTTTTTTCTATATCTTTGTTTTCAGAATATTTATCAAACATTTAATTTTAAATGATAGAGATATTCATATGCAGAATGCATTAGGGTGGTTCAAATGTATTTTGAATTAAAGTCCCCAATTTCAATACAAAGCGCATTAAGAAATGAAGGAAGACGGGATGTTTCGAGCAGACAGACCATAATTCGGATTGTAAAGCATTCAATGAGACAGGAAATGTCCAAAACAAACCCTATGAACAGGACTGACAGCTCGGACAACAAATAACATTGCCAGAGTGTCTACCGCCATTCAAGATGATCCAACGATTTCAACCAGACAATTGGCATTGAAGTTAGTCGCAGGAGTGTGTTCCGTATATTGCACCAGAATTTAAATTGATTTCTTTAAAAAAATTAACTGGAACACAGTCTAAATCCAGGGGACCTGCCAATTCCACTGGAACCAGGTTGAATTGTTACAATTTGTTGAGGCAAGTCCAAACTTTATAAATTGCTTGTTAATATCAGACAAGGCTCATTTCAAACTTAACGGCAATGTCAACAAGCAAAACTGACATATTTGGGCAATGAAAAATTCCCAAAAATTGCAGCAACAAAAATTACATCCAAAACCACTTTTTTAATGAAATTGGAGTAGCCAAGTGGTCTGAAGATGCACGAGTACCAATGAAAGGCTGAATGCAGATCCCATTGAACTGGTCTAAATAGTAAATTAAATTATTTGAACTTCTTCTTCCCAGTGTCATGTCAGGTCCCCCCAACGTTGAATATCACCTGAGAGTAGACATCTTTATCCCCGGCAGCCCAAAAAAGTTCTCCAACGCCCTTTATGCCAGTCCAATCATGTATATTGCGGAGCCAGGAGATTTACTTCCTGCCAACACCTCTTTGGCCTTCTATTTTGCCATGGATGATGATTATTTGAACATTAGAATTAAACAGTAAGTTGAATAAGGTTATTTGCCCACCTGACATCATCTTCCGTGGCCAGCTCAGTTTTCCCTCCGTACCGAGCTTGACAGCTCTGCACGGCACTGAGCAAGCTACCCAAAGCTTTTTGTCCTTCATTTTTCTTTTTTGCAATGTCATCTTTACTGTCTGTTCCTCCTGACATAACCGAGGACATGAGTTTGAAACTCTACAATAAACACAAATAGATTTTGATTATTTTACAGACAAAATCAAACAATTTACAATCCATCCCAACCTTGAATAAACTGCATAATATTTGTACTTTGCTCTTCTAAGTACATGACCCAAGTAGGACACCTTTCGGATTTTAATATTAGTCAGCAACTCTCTGTCAACTTTGGCTCTTTGAAGAACCCTTGTGTTGCTGACCATATCCGTCCAGGGTGTCCGTAGCATTCTCCGGTGCATCCACATTTCGAATACTTCCAGTCGGTTCATACTACTTACTTTGAGGGTCCATGATTCCACTCCATGCAATAACACTGACCAAACGTAGCATTTGACTAACCGGTGTCGAAGTTTCAAGTTAAGATTATCATCGCAGAATACACTTCTCATTTTATTAAAAGTCGCACGAGATGATTTAATTCTGCACTTGACTTCGCTTTCTGAGTCGAGGTCTTCCACTATGATACTTCCGAGGTATTTAAATTTTTTATATAAAATATTATTTGAAAAATGTATAAATATATTATTTTAAAAATGCCGACTCAAATGACAGCGGTTGTCTAGATAGGGTCTCCAATACACACATCTCCACAAAATCACGAATTGCCGCCAAGTTACAAAACGTATCGAATCCCATTACATGTACAAGTTGTACGTGATGTTACCGCGGAGGTGTGACACTGCACCTTGTACAGGGATGTTTAAGAAAATATTCGTTTTAGACAGTAGGAACACAAAACATGTATTGAAGGAAATAACATTTACCATAGCTTTAATACTTTCGATTTCCATTTGGCTCTCATCCTTTAAACCCGCTTATAATTATTCAAAACATCACATGCCTTTTTGCGAGTTTTGGAAAGTGAAACATTTCGTGTATTTCAAATAACAAAAGAAAATAATCAAAATAATGTAACTGGCCCACTGACAGCTCCAACTGACATTAGTCACCATAGATAAAAAACAGCAGATACATGAATTACACTATGGAATTAATACTCTTCTTCTTCTTGATCAGTGGCAGTGAACTCTTATATATGAAGGAGTGTACGCCAGTGTCGAGTGATGGAGTGAATACTCGTGACACATTATAACCATCGCGAAATAGTCATTATTAATAAAGCTTTGTTTACACTATAAAACAGCGCTATGGAGTCGGAATCGGAGTCGAGAAATGCTATTCTAAATTCGACTTCAACTTATTTTTTTTAACTTTTTCAAAACTTATCGGCTACATAATTACATTATGAACGATGTTTCATCTAATACAAATAGCGTGTACTATGATTCAAAATCTCCGTGGACATTATTAAAAAAAACTTGCATTTAAGTAGTTACGCCACGTAATTAAGTATGTTAGCAATACATGTACTATAATTGTATTCTTAAATTATTTGGCCTATGGAGTATTTTATTTGTTGGAGTGTTGAATGGTTTGGGTATGTGTAACAAATGAATGAAGTAAGTGGAAGACATGAGAGAGGAAGATCAAAAAGAATAAATGTATCAAGTAAATATTTCAAAAGAAGGAAACATAGAAAGTCAGAAAAATCATGGAAGTAGTATAAGATGTATGTAGAAGATGGATGTAGAGAAGGCGAAGTATGTTAGGTGTGTCGAGATAAGAAAGTTGGGCACTCTTCCCTCTCTGCCTAGCCTGTCAGGGAGATGGCGTGATGGTGTCTATATTAGTATATTAAGAGTAGAATATAATAATTAAGTTGGAGTATATCAAGATTAAATTAAATATTTTAATATATGTTACATATATAGAATTTACGAAAAGTGGCTGTTATCAATAAAAAATAGTAAGTTAGTGTAAAAACTGTTCGATTTTGTAATGAGAGTATTTAGATTCTTTATTATCTTAAATTATTTTAATCTTAACTGGTAATGTATCAAAATTTACTTCATTCATGCGTATGAACATGTTGAAAAGCGTGGTTAGGAGACGATATTGTATTCAATCCCAGAAATCGAGCCTTGGAGTTAAGAACAACTGGAGTTGAAAAGCGTCTCATAGCTGATGTTGGAAAAACTTCCAAATGTGGATATTACTCGCACACGTCCAGCGCGTGCTAGTATTGTTACCAAACAAACTATATAACCAGACTGGTATTCTCTATTTGGGTACCATTGGTAATCGAGTCCGAAACCCTGCATTCAACATCTTTCCAATTAGGGCACGAAGGTCGTTGCTTTATTACCACATATTCAGATCTTTTTGAATAGTGATTAATAAAATTTTAACGATGATTTAACTTTAAAGTAATAAATAATTATGGTGATATGGGCAATATAATCATTATACTGCATTATACTATAATGTATCATGTGGATACTAAAAAAACAAAGAAAGACGAATTTAAATAGACAAAAACTATGTTAGGAGAACAACATTAGTTCCTAGTGGGTTTATAATGAGAAAGTTTATTTATGAGTGTAGGATCATTGGAAAAAGTTAAAAAATCAATGAAATCAATAACATAACTCATTGATATATTGAAGTAGCAAGTAGTTAAGATATTCAACAACAACACTTTCAATTTGTCGATCCCTTACGTGATTCAACAATACCCACTTAAAACTGATACAATTAATTTCATATTACATTTAATTGGAACATTATTCTGACCAAAAGCTGCAATTCATTTAAAGCGAGTGGAAGTTAAATATATTTCAAAGCTAAAATAGAGAAACTTTTAACTTATTATTTAAATATCAACACTGGCATCTTTTGAATACTGGCTGTGAGAGATCTCTAAATTACAACCATGTACCCTAACACAGGTGTGCAACAATTCAATTGCGAAACTAATAATCTCCTGTAGGCTATTGCTGATTGCCAATTAAGGTGTGCTAAACATTTGTTTACAACTCCTTAACTAATTGGCTGGCTACGATTATCCCTAATAGATTCCATTGTATATCGTTCCAAAGAACGAAACTAACATGATAGATGCCTTCGAGATGTGGTTTTAGAGGTGGATGGTCAGTATCTCATGGACCACAAGGGGCACCAATATCTCTATCACAAAAAATCAAAACTTGCTTCTGGCATGTTGCTAGAAAGAATTATGAAAGTCTTGTGAAGTCAGTGATCATGAAGACAGTTTTGGGAAGGCAAGTAAGAGGAAGGTGTCTTATGAGATGGACGGATCAAATAAAGAGTTAATAGGATCCTCTTGAAGCGCTGCATTCAGCATGCCCCAGGACCAGGAACGATGGAGACAAGTGATGCACCAAGTTCGAGACATAGCAGAGGACCACGACACTCAGCATTGAGCACACAGTGAATAAGAAAAAGTAAGTCAATTCCTTTATCCAGTTAATGGACAAAACATTTGTGGCTGGTGTGTGAAAACCGAAGTATGGACTATGTAATCTAGAGATTTTTAAATTAAGCTACGAATCAATTAATGCCCTTAAATAAAATTGCCCATTATTGAATCATATAAAAGTGGCTTTGAAAAGTGTTTGATTATTGTTATTTATTTTGTTGCAGTGGAAAATATAGCTTTAAAATTGACAAATAGAAAGAACAGATTCCAAGACGTTTTACAAATCAAGGATAAAGCTTAATACTAGAGGTAAAACTTTCTTATATACGGTCTTTCAAATTGAGCGCTTTTTTAATTCTTGGATAAAATACAGATGGTGTCGCAAACTTGCCTGTGTCTTGTGACACTTGAGAAGTGTAATGTATGGCATTTATAAAAATGGAGTCGTATACAATACAACAACGCGTTCAAATTGTTAAATTATTTTATGAAAATGGGCGTTCATTGAAAAATGTTTTTAGAAAATATTTACGGGTTGCGTAATCGTCCATCAAAAAGCACTATCAATCGAATTGTTAAAAAATTTCAAGGAACCGGTTCGGTGGAAGATAAAAGAAGAGAAAGATATAGCCGTAGCGGTCGTTCACAAGATCATATTGATTCGGTCCAGCATCGTGAAAGTGTTGCTGAAGACCCAGAAATGTCCATTACTTGACGTTCACAACAAGTTGGACTCATTGAATCCGCAACATAGCGTATTTTATGAAAAGATTTAGCTCTGAAGGCACATAAGATTCAAATAACACAGGAACTAAAGCCATTGGATCATGCAAAACGTCGTGTATTTGTCAATTGGGTCAAAGAACAACCAGATGAATTAAAAAAAGCGCTCAATTTGAAAGACCATTTATAATCGTAATTCTTATACCTGTCCAAACATCAGAGGCCTAATTGCTGTTACCAATGGTCTGGTCGATAGTAAACATTATTGAAATCTTGGATTTTTATATCATACTTTCAAACCTCATTTGACCCTTCAGACTATATTTACTGGCGTTTTTGAGCTGCCATTCACAAATTCAAATACATATTTAATTATCAAACAAAAGTTATACAAGTCATTTATTAAACATAATTTATTGAAGATCATAGAAGGCAGTGAGGGAGGGGGCTGTTAATTTATTGAAGATCATAGAAGGCAGTGAGAGAGGTGGCTGTTAATCAATAATCTATTAAAGATCATAGAAGGCAGTGAGGGAGGTGGCTGTTAATCAAGGATTTATTAACCCTACAATGTACGATTTTTTTTATTTCAAAAATAAAAATATATTTATGCATTAAATATGTACTGGAACATGAAAAATACAATAAAACTTTTTTTTTTTGTTTTTATATTTTTATATTTAAAAAAAAAAGAGTATGGTTCATATATGAATCCTGCGCATTTGTAAGTTAATTATACAATATGATATAATGATATAAATTAAGTTATATATTTTACTTCACTTATTTTACACATGTGTACTAAAGAATAAAAAAAAATAAGATTACTTTGATCACCAATAACAAAGTAATTTGATTTCAAACTGGAACCAATCACAAAAGTCATCTACGCGCAACAAGTCAAACTTTAACTGCCAAATTGACCGGTAAAACAGTTTTCTATTAAACCTATGTGGTTTTAAAGCATGGAGATTATTATATCATATTAGTAACAGTGCGTGAGTCGTTGTTTATACCACTCAACAAAAATATTTAGAAAAACTTTGGTTGATTCACATGTGCATCATTGCGCACTGTAGGGTTAAAGGTCGTAGAAGGCAGTGAGGGAGGTGGCTGTTAATCAAGAATTTATTAAAGATCATAGAAGGCAGGGAGGGAGGTGGCTGTTAATCAAGAATTTATTAAAGATCATAGAAGGCAGTGAGGGAGGTGGCTGTTAATCAAAGATTTGCCTAGCAGTGTTTTGACTCGCATCACAGAGGGACTTTCAATTTACATCAACTCCATTTCTGCCTGATGATTCCCTGTTTTTCTATCATTGTTAGTGTCATATTGGCTCATTATAGATAAGGTTAGTTAGTCATGGAGATAAGCAGTGTCTTTATACTAGTCCAATAGTCAAAAAAGCTGGCTGTGTCCTTGGAAGAAGAGAGAATAACTCTATTTATGTGTAGGGTGCATAAAAGAGAGTTGTCCAGCATAACCATTAACCAGACCATAAAAAAAACTGCATGGGAATAAAGCCAGTTGCTTCTTCATTAGTCCTTTTATTAAAATCTTCTAACGTTTCCAAAAGGTACGAAAACTAGATTTTTTTTAATTCTTGTAATACAATACAAAAATTTAAAAAATCCCCTTTTTACTCTTGGGAATCATTGGGTATTACACTGAAAATCCCCAAGGGATTTTATTTATAAAAACACGAAATTCAGGGATGGAAAAACTATACAGAGTGAACAGTAACATTATTCAATAATATTTTGATATCAAAGATTGCTAAAAATATCATTCAGCCATCAAAAATATTCTGTATAACAAAGTCAATTTCATAAACAATTGATCAAATTTCTTGGTATAGTTTGGAAATTCTAGGATGAGTCCTGTGACAGCTCACAAATTTGCCCCAATACTACAACCTTGTAGCGATGTTCAGTAATTTTAATTATTTTATCAACTTTAATATAAGCCTCAATTCTAATAAATACCAAGTTATTTAGGTAAATACATTACATAAGGTTGTATTGAGGCAAATTTGTGAGCTGTCACAGGACTCATTCTAGAATTTCCGAACTATAGTAAAACACGTTTCATGAGAAATGAAATGAAATTTTCTTTTAAATTTAAGTTTTCAGTTAAAGCTCTATTTTGTTTTATTTCTATGATTGTCTCTCTCTCCCATTGATCAAAAATTCAGACTTTAGAACCACTGGAGTGGATACATAACCGCAACACTACAGCAGACAGAAAGTCAAGAATAACCTTGTCGACTAATTAAACCAAAATTATTCCTTTTATTTTTTCATTGGAAGAAAACATTATCTTCAGCCCAATTAATCCAGCCTTTAAGATTAAAACCATTGGAGTAGGCACGGAAGTTGCGATTTATATTTGGAATACTACCATGCGAGTATTGATACCAGATGAACTTGTTCACCATCCTGAAGACTTTTTTGGATAGCGTCAAGCGACGTTCCCCCTAATTTTTTCATTGTATGTGCGGCCCATCAACTTACGAGTATATGTGCAAGAAAAAAAAACGGAAGTACGCAAATATGCATATTCATGCATAGGTAAAACTAAATAGTCAACGTAATGTACCACAAAATTAAAGCCTTGTAATCAAATAAAATAATATATGTAACGTAAAAGCAAACACAATATCTTGTAGAGCAGAAAATTTTCTTTCGAATGACGTATAACATTTACCATTTTGTTATACTTTTGGTGCTCATTTTTAAATTTGGAAAAAAACGGACACAACTTATGTTAAAACCTAATATAAAAAAATACATTTTCTTACCCGATAATGTTCCATCCTGTTGGAGTCCAGTAGGTTAATAATTTGTGATACTTTGGTACTAGTTGACAACAGTTATTTATTTTGTGTAGCTACTGTTACATAATAATATCATTATCTTTGATAAACAGCCCTAACATTTTTATTCAAGTTTAATTATGCAGAATATCTATCTAAGTCTAAATCTATTCTAAGACTAATATTTAATTTAAATATGATGATACATTATGTTGACAAAACGTATGTACACTATTACATATTACATACGTACAATACATACGTATTATTTACTTGTGTATTTGTAAATAAAATATAAGGTTTGCTAGAAATAAATATGTTAAAACTTCTTGTTTCTTTCAAACTTTCTTTTTCTGTATCAATAAACAAATATTTGTTCTAAACAACAAAATCCACTTCTGTATTTTTAAATGAATAATAAATAAATAAATTAAATAATCTGAATATATAATAAATAAGAAATCATGGTCACCCTTCTATACTATTCTTTCCTTACGGCAAGTTGACTCTATATGGTGTTTCCATGTTCCGCACACATCTCAAAGAAAGGAACCTGAGAACCCATCATAAAATATCAAATAAAACAAATAATTGCGCAAAACAAAAAATGGTTACAAATTCCTTACTTTGAGATGTGTGCGGAAGATACAAACATGTGTGCGGAATTTTTTTAACAGATGTGCGATCGCACACGCGCACACCTTAGAGAGAACGTTGGTGTCAAGAATCCAACCCGAAATTCCATGGGTGGAAATCACGTGTCTAACTAACTATAGTTTGGAAATTCTAGGATGAGTCCTGTGACCAGGGCTGTGGAGTCGGAGTCGGAGCCGGAGTCGTGGAGTCGGAACATTTTAGGCTGAGTCGGAGTCGGAGTCGGAAAAAATCGACCGACTCCGACTCCGTTTAATTATTTTAACATTTTCTTTAATGAATAACGTTACGGTATGTGTTAATCAGTTAACCTCTCATCGTTTCATGCCTGATACTATTTTCCGCGCTTAAAATGATTAAATCAGATTTAAGAGCTTCCATAAATCCTGACTTAATAGAAGCAATTCTTCTTTTGAGATCTAATTCCATTTAGACCACGAATAGGAAATAAGATTTATATAAAGTATATTTACTTTCAAAAATCTTATCTTGTGTTCTATTCAATATTGAATCAAAATAATAATAAACAATATTAATAAGATTTAGTTAACGTATGAAAACAAATGAAGCAACCTTTTTATTTTATTTTAAAGTGTTTTCTTATTTTTTTTAATACCTACCTGTGTTGTTTTTCTAATTATTTTAAAAGTTTTATTTAATTATTTTTTTAAATATTAATATATATTTTTAATATTATTTTTGTGTGAAGATATTGCTTAATGCGTATTGTTTATATATTTTTTTATAAAATTGTTTCATTTGTGTACGAATATAATTAATTTTTAATTTATACCTGTATCCATTATTAATAAGTCAATATAAATACATTAGGTAGACGCAGTAAATTATAAAATAAAATCAAAATTGAAGTCAGAGTCAAGAGTAGGAGTCGGAGTCGGAGTTGGAGTCAGAATCGGAGTATAAAATAAAGTCGGAGTCGGTAAATTTTCATCCGACTCCACAGCCCTGCCTGTGACAGCTCACAAATTTGCCCCAATACAACCTTGTAACGATGTTCAGTAATTTTAATTATTTTATAAACTTTAATATAAGCCTCAATTCTAATAAATAGCAAGTTATTTAGGTAAATACATTACATAAGGTTGTATTGGGGCAAATTTGTGATCTGTCACAGGACTCATCCTAGAATTTCCGAACTATAAGCCACGGTTATCATTATTATTTTTGGTAAAATTAAAAATCGAGCCCAAAATCACCGTCTGGAAGATAAATGTCTTGTAATTAGGCCACAGAGGTCACCGTAATTTTAATAACTCTTTATTTCATTATGATATTGTTAAATTGTTTATCTTGCATAAGTTCACAATCAATTTGATAACCTTTGAAAAGATAATGTAATGTTAAATAATATAATATGATATACAACACCTACTCTCTTCAAAATTTCTGTCACCATGACCACTATTTGAGTACACTTGTTAATTGTAACACGTTTCTTGGTATTCTCAACCAGGAAATTATAATTATTTTAAATATATCACATTTTAAATATGTCAAAAGTGAGTAAACAAAAGATATTTATTGCCTGTATAGAGACAGATAATGGTTACTTTAAAACACAATAGAATTAATCAAATGAAAAAAATAATACATATGGTGACGATATATGACAGAAAACGGAATGAATTGATTAAGGAAATATGTGTACTAAGGACCGATGTGATTGGTTTTGATGTTCTAGAGTTGGAAGGAATGGCCATTAGTTTATTTATAATGTTTCTATATGATACACTCCTAGTAGGGGTGGAATATACGCAAGTAAATATGTCGAGATGGTTTTTTTAATCAAAAATAGCGTTGAATGTTGTTATGGGGCTGTACAGGACTCATAACACATATTAACTAGTCTCAAGATTGAGTCTACATGCTCAGGGCAAGATCAAATTCATGCAGGCATTGTGATTTCTTTTGCCTCCTACTGGAATCACGTGACATTAATGACTGGTAAAATTAGCAGGATAAAAGACGATTCTCTGAGATGGTTTGAAATGAACTTTACTTGAGAAAATGTAGGATGGTCCCTGTGACATTTGAAATGTCATGTCTCAAAGGGGTGGGGTAAAATAGTTTTTTTTACAAATCGAATCGTTTTTTTATAAATCGAAAAATTATTTTTCTTTAAACTGACATTTTAATTCCTAATTTTCATTATACTGACTTTCTAATGTATTGTATGATTTGTGTCTATCTTTAAATACGTCAAGATCCACTATGAATTAATACTAATTACGAACATTTAATTTTAGGTATAAAAAAATCGAAAATCCAATTATCGTATGCCCCATTCCTAGCCAATGCAGACTAACGTAGTGACTTTTGACAAACGTCACCAAATATCATTTGATTTTAACAAACTGCCAAATTTTTGCTAATTTGTAACAAGATGTATTAATTTTTCATTATTGTTAGTTTTATGTAATGTATTTACCTAAATAACTTGCTATTTATTAGAATCGAGGTTTATATTAAAGTTGATAAAATAATTAAAATTACTAAATGTCGTTACAAGGTTGTATTGGGGCAAATTTGTAACCTGTCACAGGGACCATGCTACATTTTCTCAAGTATAATAAAGAAAGACTGACAAAACTAATACATACATAGGCATACGGAAGAGGTCACCAGACATTCCTATCACGAGAAGCATCCATACAACTTCTACGATTTCTATGAAATTAACATATCCTTTTTTTTCTTTCAAAATATCATTAATTTATCCACGCTTTCTTTCCTCTTCCTCTATCATGCCTTTTACTCACATTTGCACTGTATATTTGCTAGTTTTTCTTCATTCAGGTGAATAAATATTCATAGGCTATACAAATTGCGCTTATAGGTCAAAGAAGTTAAATTTCTGTCAAATATAAATACAACATTTCATAGTCCAGATTCTTTGCGATCTAGCAAAGCTTTTCGCAATGTTAGTGTGAATTTTTTTGTAAATGTACTGGAATTCAAATGTAATGAATATTTGGGCCCATTTGTACATTGGCTCACTGGGGAATCACCCTGCCCTGTCCACCATTGATTACATTACATCTTCAAAAAATATAAATTACAATGAGATGTAATTTATCCTTTTTATGTGACCGCTTCAACTGTCTTCTCTTACTTTTTTCCTGGGGAAAGACTGAATAGTCACTTGTCATAAAATAATTAATGTTCAATGATATTTAAATCTAAATCTAATAATTGTTTTTTGGACCATATTAAACACTCCAAATATATGCGACAATTTTTAGAAAAGAATGATTTACTAGTTGCAACCCGTGAAATATTCACGGAAGTAAAACAAATTCTACATTTATGAAAATATGTATTCATAAATATAGAATTTGTTTATATATATCATTTATACATCATCCCCTTTTACACTGGTTCGAAAATTGTTAGCTAGGTATTTAAAATTCATTCAGTTATCACGGACCCACCAAAATTCAAATTACTTTCGGAGAGAATCCAAGTATTCCTCTCTCGCTTTCTTGTATTCAAAATTCAATTCTAGTATTCTTTCTTTGACGACAACCATCGTACGGGTTTTGGCCTATTTATACGATGATATACAAAAATATTTACAAACTCTTAAATTTTAATAATTATTACCATTACTTGTACCAGCAGCATTCAATTAAGCTTCACTCGTCTCAGCACTGCCGCTCATCATGTTACTGTCACTTTTCATATTATTGTCGGACAATGACCATATGGACAAGAGAAAAATATACACATTCACGAGCTGGCCAACAATCGTCGCCAGTTTACCCCGATTTATTGGTGGTGTCGAACGGAGATATTTGTTTTGTGTGCTAAATTAACTGTTAAATTAATATGATGAGATTCAATATGTATGGAAAAAATACGAAGTATAGTAACTTAAATGAAGTAAAAGTATAGTAACTAAAATGAAGTAAAAGTATAGTAACTAAAATGAAGTAAAAGTATAGTAACTAAAATGAAGTAAAAGTATAGTAACTAAAATGAAGTAAAAGTAAAGTAACTAAAATGAAGTAAAAGTATAGTAACTAAAATGAAGTAAAATTATAGTAACTTAAATGAAGTAAAAGTATAGTAACTAAAATGAAGTAAAAGTATTGTAACTTAAATGAAGTAAAAATATAGTAACTAAAATGAAGTAAAAGTATAGTAACTAAAATGAAGTAAAAGTATAGTAACTAAAATTAAGTAAAAGTATAGTAACTAAAATGAAGTAAAAGTATAGTAACTAAAATGAAGTAAAAGTATAGTAACTAAAATGAAGTAAAAGTATAGTAACTAAAATGAAGTAAAAGTATAGTAACTTAAATTAAGTAAAAGTATAGTAACTCAAATGAAGTAAAAGTATAGTAACTTAAATGAAGTAAAAGTATAGTTACTAAAATGAAGTAAAAGGGGTGAATAAAAAATATAATACGTAGGTATTAAAACAAAATACATGGATAGGTATAAAAAGAAATCTGTGTATAATATTTATTTTTGTATTTTTAATAATTTTTTGTAGGAACCTTTTATAATGTGTCACCTACCTTCGGACCATAAGACACACCTTGGACCATAAGACACGCCTGAATTTTAAGGGAATTTTTCTAAGCAAAAAGGTGTGTCTTACGGTCTGAAAAATATGGTAATTAACAGGACACACAAAACCGCATGTGGGGAGGATGTTTCACGGGTTGTACAGCAGCGAGCCTGTGCCAGCTGAACACCTCCGTCGAGGTGGATCAGCGCCTGTACAGGGAGGACATCACAGCCAGCAAGGTGTACGCACAAGCTCTGCTCAAAGCTGGCATCATCTCCCATGAAGATTGCACTTCTATTGTGAATGGTTTAGACATGGTAAGTATTTTTATTCATATGGATAAGAAGTCTTAAATGTTATAAGTGCATATACAGTCAAGCCTCGAGTCACGAACGTCTCTAGTTATGAACAAATTGGCTTACGAACACAATTTCCGAACAAATTTTGACTCCATCTGCGTACAATGCCTCGGCTCACGAATTATGTTAGTTGTAACGGCGCATTACGCAATTACGCATTAGTTGTTCTCAGGTGCACGCGTTGGGAACATTGTTTGTCGTTGCGTTCGTTGTTCTTGACACAATTTTTTTTGCTATTCATATATTTTTGCTATTTATATAATTCCATCAAATATAATATACAGTATATATAAAATATATTTTGCATTAAATTAACCGTCATTATGGCTCCCAAGAAAATTAATTTCGGTTTGCGAACATTTCGGCTCGCAAATGGAATAAAGGAACGAATTAAGTTCGTAACCCGAGGTACCACTATATAATGAACTTGTGACACTTGCCTTTTGATTCTATATTTATATTTTGTAATATGTGCTCCATTTTTATTTACTATCTTACACCATCTTTCAGGCAACATTATAATGTCATCCTCCCAGAACTTCACTCGTAATTTTTGCAGGCCTCAAGGGAAGTGAAGTTCTTGAGAGAATTCTCTAGGAACCAGAATAAGAGGCAATCAATTAGTGAGTGCTAGGTCCAGAGAATATGGTGGATGGAGTAGTACATCTCAGTCCAGCTGTACCAATTTTTACCAAGTCTGCAAAGAGGTCTCTAGCATTGATGACGACATTCTTCGATGACGTTCTTCCAATTGGCTTATTTTGGATGCTTCTGGTCGATTGCTATTTTCAATAGGTCCAACTGTAAGCAGTATTCCTCCAAATCGACTGTTTGATTGTGTTGAAACAACTTGTAGTAGAAAATTCCATTCCAATTCCATCAAATATAAAGCACAACCTTTTTCGGATGAAACCAGCTTATGGGTCAGTTCATGGTGGTTCACCTTGCTTGCCCCACAATTTCTTCTGCTCGACATTGTTGTGGAATACACCACAATCCTCTTTTTGTCAACTGTCACTATTCGTTTATAAAACTATTAGTTTTCATAGCATTTTTACAGTCAATCGCTTATGGAGACCCTATTCAATAAGTTTTTTTCATTTAAACCGTGTGGTATCTAAACATCGTAGCGATTCACATAACCTAGCTTCAATCAATAACCTAGCTTCGGGATTGGTAAGCAGCAAAGCCCTGCATCTCCTCCTCCACTCTGCTCGGTCTTCAGCGATCCTCTTGAGCTCTGTATAGGAGGTGCAGTCCATATTGTGGCATATTTGCTCCAAATACTCTCGGCGAGGACGCCATCTGCCAATCGATCCCTCAATCATTCCCTCCAGTATACGAGATTGTGCAGGAGGTTTTCATGTCAAAGAAGAGTTTAAACTAGCAATAAATAGATTTAACTTGCCAACTGCTCTTTCATATCTTCAACATTGAGCTTTCTTAGTAATGTAAGTTAGTTGTCTCAACTTAACTATTTCTCTTTAAGCTTTTTATATAATTGAATTCAATATTTTTATGTAAGCTTTATAAAATAAATAAAGTATTATAAAGGTAAACTACTCAATGTAGGCTGTTTCTTTTCGAGGTCTGAGCAGTCTGTTCGTATTGTGTACTGTCGAAATATGCCACAGCATAATATCTACCGAGATATTTTTATATTTCAGGTAAGACAGGAGTGGGATTCAGGCAAACTGGTGATCTTAGACACTGATGAGGACGTACACTCGGTGGTGGAGCGACGTTTGCGAGAGCTGGTCGGGGATGCAGCAGGCAAGCTGCACACGGGACGCAGCCGTAATGACCAGGTTGCCACGGACATGAGGCTTTGGCTCATCAATAACATTCCTCAAGTGGAAAATCTGCTTAGAAAACTCATAAAGGTGCATTGCTACAATAAGTTCTCAAATATGCAGATGTCTAAAAATTCCACGGCCTCAAAGATTTCATACAAGTTTTTATGTTGAATAAAAAAAATTGAAATTTTTTTTTTATAAAATATGAAAATTACTTATTATTTTACACTCTACTCGTACAGGGAGGTAAATACTTACACTCTATCTATACAGGGAGGCAAACACAAAAAAATTAGGTTTTAAAACTAAATATTAACTGAGATAAAAAATAAAATATAAACTACTGTGTTTTTTCCAAAAAAATGCTTGGATCTTTCGCAGATTATATGCAAAATAGGCTGGGATAAATATGGTTAAGTTACTGCAAGTGCTGAAATTGATGGCTGTTCTGATCCATGCGTTGTTGATAACATGGAATTGCAAACTTCACAAATCTTTTATAAACGGTATTTGGGCGCATTCTCTTTCGATGGTTGCTCTCAATTATGTTATTAGTAAGAAGATGAAGAGCACTCTGAGGGGGTTTGGACATGTGGAATGAATGAATTAAGAAAGACTGATAAAATAAATATACAGTGCAAATATGAAGGCATGGTAAAAGAAGACCAAGGAAGGAATAGTTGGATCAATTTTATGATATTTTGAAAGAAGGAAATGTAAAAAGTCGAGATAGGAAAGTTTGACACTTCTCTCTACCTACCCTGACAGGTGTGATGGTATTTATGATATATATAGACTGTAAAATATCTTCCATTCATTTTAGCTTCAAGCCTTTATTCTTGAAATTAAATGAAGTACATTTAACTACAAGAATATGCTGAAATAAAAGCCTAGTAAATGACAAATTACAGAGTATTGTGGTACGAGCAGAGAGAGAAATTGACATTCTGATGCCTGGGTATACTCACCTGCAGAGGGCCCAGCCCGTCAGGTGGAGCCATTTCATACTCAGGTATTCATATTTTTTTTATTCCGATTTTATACTCAGATACACATGTATAATCTTCAGATATTCATATATCATACTCAGATATTCATATTTCAAACTAAACTATTCATGCTTCATATTAAAGTATTCATATTATTTATTTAGATTTCATACTCAGATACACTCGTATCGTCTTCGAATACTCATTTATTTTATTCAGATACTCCTATTTCAAAATAAGCAATTTATATTTTATACTTGGGTTTTATCATGTATTCACATTTTATACTCGAGTTTCAAATTTCTAATCCAGATATTTTAGTATTTAGTGAGAGATATAACATCTTTGAAAAGTGGTTCAAAATTATCAATTTTTTTCAAAAATAAGTAAAGCACCAACATGAGACTGTCGTTGATTTGAGTGAAGCATGGAATGTAAAAAAAGGACAATTATCAAATGCAAAAATATTATCTTTAATTGTACGAGGGAAATATTATATTTAATTATACTTAAGTTTTGAGATATGGCAACACCAGTGTAGATATGTCAAATCTGACATCAACATCGTAAAGTTTGACGTTTTTAATGGTATACGTACGTGATTAGAAAGTTTTGTCATACGAGTGCTATTTGTGTTGTTTATAGTGACTTGAAAATACATCTCGGCCAAAAATGGAATTAAATCGTGAACATTTTCGTGCGATGATTTTTTATGATTTTCAACGTGGACTAACTCAACAACAGTGTGCCGATCAGCTTGCTTCGACTTTTGGTGATGAAGCACCATCCCGGGCCACTGTGTTTCGCTGGTTTTCCAAATTCAACCGTGGTCGTAGTTAGCTTCAGGACGAATTTCGTGGAGGTTGTCCAAAATCAGTTGTTGTGCCAGAAAACATTGATGCTGTGCGTGAACTGATATTGCAAGATCGTCATGTGACTTATCGTGAGATTGAGACATGTTTGGGCATGAGGATCACTCGCATACATTCCATATTGCATTCAATATTATAAAATGTATTCTGGTAGTTTTATTTTCTCAATTTATTGCAGTCACGCATGGAGCTTCCACTCCGACGCCTCCCTGCTGCTCAGTACCAGGGCTAGGGCAGGCACTCTTCCTCTGGGCAGCGGAGCACTGGCAGGAAACCCCTTTGACATTGATAGAAAAGAAATAGCCCAAAGATTGGGTTTCTCAGAGATCTCCATGAACAGTATGAATGCCGTTGGCAACAGAGATTTTGTAGGTAAAGATGATTTTTAAGAAAAACTTACATTTTATTTTTTTTTACTAAATTGTGACATGGGTAGAAAGTAGCAGAAAGACATTCAATACTCTGTTTATTCATAATTGTTTATAGTTATTTTACAGTAATAATAAAAACATTCAGAAATACGTCACATTTTTAAACGCATTGATCATTTTAATCAACTACCAATAAAGCTTCTTTAATAGTTCAGTCATCCGGCAAACTTTAATAACACAAATTATTAACCTTTCCTTCCCTGTGATGTGTAACTAGTACACATTGCTTCTAAACACCTTTAATATCTCTATATATATAATAAATATTGGGTTCAGATTTTAGGTATTCCTCCGTAATACATTTAGGCATTGAATTAAAAAATAATATTAATAATAATTAGCACATCAGAGATATTTTGTGAAAATCGGGAATAAATTCACCAATACAATCAAACGTGCACCAGTGTGTGACGTAGGTATATTCATTATAAAAAAACCGATATGGGTGAGGAAGCGACGCTATTCACGTCTCACTCTCACTCTACTTCGGTATATGTGAACGCAAGAAATAGATTCTCAGTTCGCTCGCTTCTCTCACTTCAGTAGCCAGCGGGTTTTCATTCGAGGTGGTCGCTTCGCCCGTTTTGTGAACGTCGTCCGATGTTTTTTTTCATGTTTTCAGCCATTAAATTTAAATTATTATCACTTTTGTGTATTATATCAATATTCTTACTATTCCAATTTTAAATAGCTCATTTTTACACGTGTATTGAATACACAGCACCGGAACGGACGGATTTTTTTAGCACAGGAAGGGAAAGGTTAAAGGCTATAGGTGAACAAATCAGACTAGGTTCCCAAGGTGCCGTATAGCCTGTTAAATTACTTATTATCAAAATAAAATATAAGTAACCTTTCAGCGGAGTTCCTGTTTTGGTGTGCCCTGTGTGCGAGCCACTTGAGTCGGCTGTCGCAGGACCTGATCATCTTCAGCACCGCGGAGTTTGGTTTTGTACGCATAAGTGACAGCTACTCTACAGGCAGTAGTCTGCTCCCGCAGAAGAGGAACGCTGACGGACTGGAGCTGGCTCGAGCTGCGGCTCCAGCCATGCTGGGGAACACTGTAACAATGCTGGCCACCCTGCATGCACTTCCATCCACGTACAACAAGGATCTCCAAGGGGACAAAAAAATGCTCTTTGATTCTTTCGATACCATTTGTCAAGTTCTGGAGGTCGTTTACGGTACAATTGAAACATTAACAGTGAGTGTAGCAGTATTGATACAATTATACATTTTATTTCTCCTATTGAATCATACTGCTCTCATAAGCAAAAATGAAGCTAATGGCAAAAGTTAAGTTTTGAGAAAACTGTACTTTCATGTTTTTCATTGTTGCTTAAAAATGTTATGATTCATAAACAAAAAAGCAGTAAAATGTGATTCATAAGCAAAAATGCAGCAAACGCATAGGCACTTGCTGTCTTTTTGCTTATGAATCACATTTTACTGCTTTTTTGCTTAGAAAAACCTTACATTTTGTAAAATTAAAGAAGACATTATGTAGATTTTTGTATTGAAATAAATGGTTTTCTGTAATTTTTTTTTATGGACTATGGTTCAGAATTTGATATGGGATATTGCCACATACTTAGTCAAATTTCTGATTTTTTTTTTATTCGTATGTAACAACACCTCAACAGCCCAAATATCAGTGCCGTATTTGTATAGACGGCACCCCTAGGCAGTTTACAACTTGCATCTCCCCACCTTACCAACAATACATACATACATATCATGCCGTGTCTCTTGCTGGGTAGGCAGAGCGAACAGATCTCCAAACTTTTCTATCCAAGCGTACAACTTTCACCTACTCCACATTCATACATGCACAATCATCTTTAATTCATACTTCTCACTTTACCTTCTTCCGAATCTCGTCCATTTTCCTCAGACTACATCTCCCACGCACATCTTGCACTTCTGACTTGTATTTTCTCTTAGTTATTCTTTTATCATTCAACCTCTCCACATGTCTGAACCATCTTAAAGATCCTTTCTTCATCTTACTATACTTGAGAAAATGTAGCATGGTCCCTGTGACGTTTGAAATGTCATGTCTCAAAGGGATGGGGTAAAATAGTTTTTTTTTAAATCGAAAAATTGTTTTTCATTTCTAATTTTCATTATACTGACTTTTTAATGTATCATATAATTTGTATCTATCTTTAAATAGGCCAAGATCCACTATGAATTAATACTAATTACGAACATTTAATTTTATGTATAAAAAAATAGAAAATCCAACTATCGTATACCCCATCTCTAGCCAATGCAGACTAACGTAGTGACTTTTGACGAACGTCGCCAAATATTATTTGATTTTTACTAACTGACATATTTTTGCTAATTTGTAACAAGATGTATTAATTTGTCATTATTGTTAGTTTTATGTAATGTATTTACTTAAATAACTTGCTATTTATTAGCATCGTGGCTTATATTAAAGTTGATAAAATAATTAAAATTACCGAACGTCATTACAAGGTTGCATTAGGGCAAATTTGTGAACTGTCACAGGGACCATGCTACATTTTCTCAAGTATAGTACAGTATTTTTAATAAGTATAATATAATGACAATTTATATAGCGCTTTTAAGTGCCTCAAATTGCAAATTTTTAGAGAGATATTATATTGATAATCAATGTGTTCTGAAGATGAGCCACTGAAACGTATAAACTCCGAAAAACATGAATTTGTATTTAAAATGTCTAGATCAATGAGGCAAACTGCAGAGGAGCTCTTGGTAGTGAGCTGCTAGCTGCTAGACTGGCCCACTGGCTGGTGAGAAGGGGGCAGCCCTTCCGCAGTGCTCACCACGTGGTGGGGCGCGCCGTGGCCAAAGCACGCCAACTGGAAATGTCACTTGACAGTCTACCCGAACAGGAGAGGATTGCTATTAGGTGAGACTTTTCAATTATTATATTTGTATTGGATACAACAAAAACAAAAAGTATGCTCAGAACTGTGTCGACACTTTTCAAATCCTGGTATGTCCACGCAAATTCAAACGGTCCACAAAACGGCATTTTGTCCCTGATCACTGAAAACTATATATATAAAAATGATGTGTCTTTTTGAGAATTGCTTTATAGATGACATTATGTTTTCAAAAAAAAAATCCTAGAAATTCAAGTCAGTAGAAAAAATAAAGGATATTTCAATTTGGACATACTCACTTTTGAAAAACGCCTATTGAAAATGCTTGTTTTTGATACAACACCGCATGAACATACCCGAGTTTGATTGTTGTTGACAGTACGACTGATCGGCCATCTTGAATGATGGCGCTCTCTGATTGGTCTAAATAGACATGTCTGACTTTGATAAAAACAACCTTGTGGACATATCTGAGTTTGAAAAAAACTCTTATTTCAATTACCATTTTGCATTGATTTCACGAGGAGATATCTTATTTTGAAAAATGCAGCTTTATCCAGGACTACATAAGCTACATTTTGGTATACATATCTCAAAAATGTCATAATGTGGACATACCTGGGTTTGAAAAGCGTCGACACAACTAATGAAATTAAAATTATCAGAGTCATCGCAGGCAAAACACTTAGAGATAGCTGGAAACTTCCGTATTCCATAAATATGTGTAGAAGATATTGCCAGATGGGGTAGAAACCGTAAAAGACACAGGTAAGGTCATAATAATAATAAAAGGAATATTTATATAGTGCTATTTAGAGAGCAAAGGGCGTAGGATTTGAATGTACTATGTTGAGTGTAAGGATAGGAAGATAGTGGCTGTGACCATTAGATAAGGTACTTCCTCACATCTACATATGTTCAGAAAAAACATACTTGGTATGAAAATGGAAGAAAACTTACCAAGCGATGACGAACTTCAAAGAAACCTTTTGCCGTTTAGGAGAGTTTGCTCTCTAAACGGCACTATATAAATTGTTCTTTTACTATATTATTATAAGAGATTCAAGTGTAGTGTTCATATATCATCATCAATTTTGATAAGATCTCCAAAAAGGATTGTTGTCAAGTGTTTCTTAAAGCTGCACACGCCACCCATATCTCTAATGCTAAAAGGGAAACCATTCCACGCCACAAGAGCAACAATGGCAAAAGTTCTATTGTAATACTCCACTTTATTGGATCGATTTGGAAAGATTGAATAACACACTTTTGATTTAAAAATTATGTTTTATATCATTATCAATTATATTTTTTATACTTCAAAAAGATCGTCAGAAATATTGTACACTTTCTTTTGTAGAAATAAATGTATTATTACCATACCAAAATGGATTATATAAATAGATAAGAGATAAAAATTAGATAAAGATAAAGAGACAAAAGGATCTTCTTCAGCCTTCATTCCCTGGTGTTGCAAAGATTCCTGCCTTTACTCATACAATCTCTGCTCTTTCCGATTCTGGACTATGCGGACGTATGTTACTTGGATTTTACAGAGGAACAGCTGGACAAATTACAGCATCTTCAAAATGTGTGTCTAAGATTTATTTTCAACCTACGAAAGTACGATCATATAACTTCATACCAGAAGGCATTGAACTGGTTGAATGTTAGAAATAGATGCCAAATTTACATACTGTCTCTATTGTATAATATCCTTAACTGTCCCGCCGCCCCTTCCTATCTCGCCTAAATTTTTCAGCGTCTTTCCAATCATGGGTTAGCGCTACGCTCAAACAGAGATTGTCTATTGGCCTTTCCAGTTCACCGCTCCTCTTTTTTTACGTCATCCTTTACTGTCCATGCAGTGAGACTCTGGAATCAGTTACAAACCAATATAAGACTCGCTCTATTCTTGGGATGTTTTAAGAAGCGACTGAAAAAACTCTAAATTTCTAGTCAGTAAAATAACATTTTTCATTCCTGATTTTTCTTTTCCTTTCCTCTCCACCATCCCTTCCTTTCCTTTTGATTGATGATATCTCACTTTATATGAAAAATAATGTTCGGGTGATTGTCCGTCTTTGTGGGGTCCGTGGGCATATGCTCACGTATGTGTTTATGGATTTCGTGGGGATGGATAGTCATTTGAATGATTTATGCGACCACGTAACTTGCTTCATTTAATTTTGTCTGGTTGGTTGGAAAAGATTGCCGCCTGGCAATAAGCCCGCCAGATTGAATTTGCAATAAAAGTGTTAAATAAATAAAAATCCAATGATTTGAGTTGCATCACTTCACATCCATATCTACTCGTATCATAAGTCATCTGAATTAATTATGATGTGTATCTTTACGGTGCATTATTTTCAGTGAACATTTATCTGGTGACTTGTCTTCTGTGTGGGAGCTAGAGGAGGCGGTGGAGGAAAACCAGGTTACCGGCGGCACCGCACGAGGTTCTGTCATGGAGCAGATACAAGTCTTACAGAAGTGGCTCGCTCAATTATAACCTTGTTTTCCCAATATCGCTCAATTATAACCTTATCATTTTCCCAATTTCAAATACAAACTTGCTTTAGTGAACTAAGTAAAGGAAGATTTTATCTGTGAAATCAATAAAATACTATCTACAGGCGGCCCTCGGCTTTCGCACATAATTGTTTCCAGAAAATGTGTGCGAATGTTGAATGTTCGAAAATAGAGGGATGTAAAAAGAACATCAAAAATTGTATTGTATTTTAAAATATTTATTTATCAATAATAATAGATTAAAAATATTTATTTATCAATATTACATAATTAAGTTAACGAGGCGTGTTTAAGTGCTTTCAGGTGTTTTCTTTATAAACTTGTCAAGAGTTAGTTGAATACCACCTTTTTTTTCTTTTCTTGATAAAGAGTTCTATAACACGCTGTGTCTTTCTCAATCGCCCTACGTACTTGAGATATACATTCTCCATTGGGATCACATTCTTCCATGATAGTCAAAAAATTGTCAAGATGCATGAAGGCTTCATTAATATTTTTGATTGTCAAAGTCTTGACGATTTTATCAGTTTCTTCTTCCTCACTTTCATTGTGTATTTCATTCAACTCTTGTCGCTCAATTAAGTATTTATTTGACAGAGGTACTGAGTGAGATTCAATCAACTCATTAACATCTTTGTTGTTGACGTCCAAGTTCAGTTCATTCATTAGGCTAACTATTTCATCTGTGATAGTTTCTGGAGTTTCTTCATAATTTATAAATCACTCATCATTTGTGGGCATAATTGTTTCCAGGATCCTTTCATTGTTGACTCTTTTATTTAAGCCCATGACTTTCCAATATTGTTTATTGCGTTTCATATATTATATTATATTTCTTCCAAAAAAGTGGGAGCAACTGCATGGAAGCGAATAATTTTTGCATTATCGACAAAAATCTTTAAAAAATTTAATTTTTAAATATTTGGGAAATAGCGAATTGTGCGAAAGTCGAGGGCCGCCTATATATCAAACCAGTAGTCGGCTCTAGAATGAACAGTTTATTTTGGATACCTTAAAACTCTTTATGACATATACCATATGGTTTGACGCATAAACCTAAATCAAGGATACATCGATTAAGCCTGTACGATGCCAACAGTTAACCCTAGTGACATCAGACTTTTCCTGTCGGCGAGTGCCTCCCTGTTAACCTGACCATCAGTGCCGAGTATGCTGATTGTGAAGAGTGCAGTCATCCAGATGTTTTTTTTTTTATTAAACAAAGTAAATTATTGTACAAACATTTGTCAAGGCTATACCTATAAACACATTTATTACTTAACTAATCTTAACTATATATTATAATTTATGAACTTACTTAATCTTATTTTCCTATGTCATTTTATTTTTATTTTTTACAATCTTAATATATGATTACTTAGAAATAATTAACACCTGCGTACTATTTATAACTCTAGATAACAATTCTTACAATTAATTGTTAAGCAAAAACAAGTCCAGGATGACTATAATTTACTAGATAAAATTCAAATAAAGTGAAGACTAAATAAAAAAAAAACAAAAATTATTTTTGTCATACATTTTTTTACAATTTGTTTATTGATGATTTGAGAATGCACAAAAAATATGAAAAAAAAAATTCAAAAATCAAGATGTTATCAGCTGTTATATCTTGTAAAAAAAAGGGTGAGCTGGTCGACATGATTGGAACCCTTTCGTAAATCCGAAACAAAAATCATACACAGTTTCTTGATAAGAAATAATGTCATTATAACATAGTTGGTACCAAAGAGAAAAAAATATTGTAAAATGGCGGCAATTTTTTTAAAAATACTACAAAAATTTGTTTTGAAGTTTCCAAGGTAGGGACGATATAAAAACATTTATTAAAGTTTTACACGAAATTTAAAAACAATCGGTTGGATAGAACTTGAGATTTTATGTCGATTAGGTCGAAAAAACTAGTTTTGAGAAAAACGCTTTTTAAAGTTTTGAGATTATTGTCAGAGTCATTCCGGTGCGGCGTAATTGCTGCCTCATTTATAGCTATAACTTCGTAAATATTGAGAACTTCAAAATTTCCTTTTGAAAACATATTTTTAAAGATCTAAACTTTAAGAATATGCAAAAAACAAAAAAAAACTATTTTTTTCAAATTTCTAGAGAAGAATACCCACTTAATGGGAAACTGCATACAAATAAAAAGAATAAATTGGTGTATAACTATATATGAATATATATTTGTTCACAAAAATTAAATATACTTTTAAATAAAAGATTCATAAACAAAGAAAGAAATGTATTGGCTCTCTGTAAATTTCGTTATGTAATATTTTCCCCTCCTCTCCTTTTAGCTGACACTGCTCACCAATATCCCGTCTCCAAATTAAATCCACGAGATGAGGGAGCATATAAATATGATAGAGGTAAGTTTGCCATATTTGTATAATGGATGACGCTAGGCAATTTGCAACTTGCGCTCCCCTATACACAATTTAAAAAAAGCTTACTCTTTCCGTTTTAGATGATGTTGGATAATTATGTATTTGGTGTCACGCAACAAACCATGTCCTTTTTTTCTACAAATACATCCACAATGTCATTTAAGTCCATATTCACTTTACATCTGATAATATTAATGGTGTGTATTCTTCTTCCTAATGTCATGTCAGGTCCCCCCAATGTTGACTATTTTCGGGCTGCCGGGGACAAAGATGCTTATGAGAGTAAGCATCTTTGTCCCCGGCAGCCCGGAAAAGATCCCCAACGCTCCTTATACCAGTCCAATCACGTATATTGCGGAGCCAGGAGATTTGCCTCCTGCCAACACCTCTTCGACCCTCTATTTTGCCTTGGATGATCAGATGCAATCATTTGTACTTTTCTCCTCTAAGTACATTACCCAAATAGGACACCTTTTAGATTTTAATATTAGTCAGCAACTCTCGATCAACTTTGGCTCTTTGAAGAACCCTCGTGTTGTTGACCATATCCGCCCAGGGTATCCGTAGCATTCTCCGGTGCATCCACATTTCGAATGCTTCCAGTCGGTTCATACTACCAACATTGAGGGTCCATGATTCCACTCCATACAATAACAATGGTGTGTATAAATAGAATAATATAAATATTTGGTGAAATAACTATATTTTTATTAATTATTAGTTTATTAAACTGTACATTCAACATTCATATAGTTCGGAAATTCTAGGATGAGTCCAGTGACAGCTCACAAATTTGCCCCAATACAACCTTATGTATTTACCTAAATAACTTGCTATTTATTAGAATTGCGGCTTATATTAAAGTTGATAAAATAATTCAAATTACTGAATATCGTTACAAGGTTGTATTGGGGCAAATTTGTGAGCTGTCACAGGACTCATCCTAGAGTTTCCGAACTATAGTTATCATTAGATTTTAAATATCAACTAAGTGAACACATTCTTCCATAAAGCAATGATCCAAAGTGTTTTTACACATATTTTTATTACCTATTTATGAATCTTTGGATACCACCTTTGGCTTGCCACCTCTAGAAAAATACCTAGGTTTGCCTGTTGGCACACGGTGCTCTGATGATATACCATACATCACATACTCTCATCAGCATTCCTGTCACTCGTTAATTGTAATACGTTTCTTCGTATTCTCAACCAGGAAATTATAATATTTTTAAATATATCACATTTTAAATATGTCAAAAGTGAGTAAAAAATAAATATTTATTACCAGTATAAAAATAGATAATGGTTACTTTAAAATACAGTAGAATTGATTCAATGAGTCAAATGAAAAGATAATACATGTGGTGACGATACATGACAGAAAATAGAATGAAGCGACTAAGGAAAAATGTGTAGCAAGGACTGATGTGATTGAATTTGATGTTCTGGTGTTGGAAGGATTGGCCATAAGAAAATTTCTGATGTTTCCATACACTCTGAGTAAGGGTAACTAGAGGCAAGAAAATCTCTACATGTTCATGCTGAACTGGGATTCTTGAACAAAAGTAGCATTAAATGCAAATATGGGAGTGTACAAGACTTATAAATACACGCTAACTTGTCCGAACATCAAAAGTGGAGAGTTGGGAAAGGTGTAATAGAGTGCATTAAACCTTCTTCCATCTCGTCTCAAATTGAATCACTCTCTTTGACTAGAATTTAATGGCTTGAACTTCACATTCCCGATCAGTCATGTAGCAATGTTAGTGTGATAAATACTGCTACAGCTTTCCTCAACCGAGGAAGTCCTGGTTTACTCTGAATTGGTTGAGATGTGGACAAAGAACAAATTGACCATCTGTATTTATTTTTATAAACGGTCTTTCAAATTGAGCGTTCTTTTTTATTCTTGGATAAAACACAGATGGCATCGCAAATTTGCCTGGGCCCTGTGACATTTGAGAAATGTAATGTACGATATTTATAAACGGAGTCGTATACAATACAATTCGTTCAAATTGTTGTATTATTTTATGTGTTGTAATCTCCGGAAACGGTGATGTTAATTAGCCACCAAGATCATGTGATCTGACACTGTTGGACTATTTTCTCTGGGGTTACGTGAAAAGCCAGGTCTATAAGAATGACCCCCGATCAATTCCTGAGCTGAAGGACGAAATTATTCACGTTATTGGTGAGTTAGACCCGAAATTATGCCGAAATGTCATGGAAAATTTTGACAAAAGAGTGGACATCTGTGGAGCTGCAAGAAGTGGACATTTGGCAGATTTGGTTTTTCATGTTTAAATGTCATACATCATACTTCAATGACCAATAAAAAGTTTTTTGAAATCAAAGCAAATTGTGTGTTTTATTCAAGAATTAAAAAAACTGCTCAATTTGAAAGACCCTTTATATAGAAGGTAAGATGAAGTATTGAGTAAAAAACATTGTACCAACTAGCTGTTGGTATAACAAAGACACCACATTTTTTTAATGTATTTATTTAAGCATTTGTTATTTTGTTTTGTATTTGTCATGTTGTTATTCTTCATACAATTCAAGGAAGTAGCTCTAGAGTCTCTTATCTTGTGTGTACAAGTAATTGGGACGCTGATAGATAGCCGAGTGTTTTATATAACTATTTGCATACAAAATATTCTTAAACTTATCTACTATATTAGGTAAACTACGCAAGCACTATTATCAATCTATCATTATCTAAGCGCGTGTTCCTCTGTTATATCTCAAACTTGACGCACCACCTATCTCCATCCCTCCTGGTCCTGAGCCATGTTTAATTCGACACCTAGAGAGGATCCTGTTTTATTAATGACCAGCAAATATACATCGAGTGATTATTTCCACTATTGTGTATCGATAATAATCTATTAAAAATATTAAATACACAATAAAGAACAAGGATGAATTGGAATACGTTTTTATATTCATATCAATTCTATAACAAGGAACAAACTCTCAACAGACAATCAGCAACTCAATTAATACTAGGAACAAATTCTCAACAATCAGCAACTCGATTAATACTAGGAACAAACTCTCAACAGACAATCAGCAACTCGATTAATACTAGGAACAAACTCTCAACAGACAATCAGCAACTCGATTAATACTAGGAACAAACTCTCAACAATCAGCAACTCGATTAATACTGGAAACAAACTCTCAACAGACAATCAGCAACTCGATTAATACTAGGAACAAACTCTCAACAGACAATCAGCAACTCGATTAATACTAGGAACAAACTCTCAACAATCAGCAACTCGATTAATACTAGGAACAAACTCTCAACAGACAATCAGCAACTCGATAAAATGAATGATCACTAAAATAAGGTTATCTCATCAAAAGTTTTCAACATTTTAAACCTATTTATGTTAACAAAATCAAAAACATCCGATATGGAGGCATGTCAGTTAAGTGCAAATTCCGTTTCAATTAATTGAATAGTTTACCATTGTTACAGTTTGAACATCTTATGCTGACATCTTTATCTATTTAGTTTATAAACTTGATTATATTAAATATTTTTAACATACTTAAGTCTTCAATTGAATAAAATATACATTTTTAGAAGCAATTTCCAGAGAAATCGTTTTGTTATTGACAGTTGTTTGACATTTATTTGACATTGCGCGAATTGGTCGGTTGTCATGGCGACAGAAGCGGTGACAGCTTTCAAATGTGACAGAATCGTGTTGGAAGACGGGATCGCCAGTGGAGTGATCCTCGTGGATTCCAATGGGAAGATATCTCGAGTTATTACTGACCCGCCAGAATGCGAGAAGATCGGGAAAAGTATAAAAGTGATCGAGGTCAGTGTGTATTAAATCACAGCATAGATCAATAAGAATATACACCCACGGGACAGCCGAAATTGTACTTAACTCTATATTACTAATTGACTAACTATTCTGTGACTTGCGTTACTATTAATCATTCGTAAAAAATATGATTGAAAGAAAGAAAACACAACACTTTAAGACCCGATCAACCTTTCCTAAAGTCCAGCTTGTTTTTGAGAAAATCTGATTATTATTTATTGTGAAGGGTTTACTTAATTGCTATACAGGCGGCCCTCGACTTTCGCACATAATTGTTTCGTGAAAATGTGTGCGAATGTTGAATATTCGAAAGTAGAGGGATGTAAAAAGAACATCAAAAATTGTATTTTAAAATATTTATTTATCAATAATTTATTAAAAATATTTATTCATCAATATACATAATTAAGTTAACGAGGCGTGTTTAAGTGCTTTCAGGTGTTTTCTTTATAAACTTGTCAAGAGTTAGTTGAATACCACCATTTTTTTTCTTTTCTTGATAAAAAGTTCTATAACATGCTGTGTCTTTCTCAATCGCCCTACGTACTTGAGGTATACGTTCTCCATTGGGATCACATTCTTCCATGATAGTAAAAAAATTGTCAAGATGCACGAAGGCTTCATTCATATTTTTGATTGTCAAAGTCTTGACGATTTTATCAGCTTCTTCTTCCTCACTTTCATTGTGTATTTCATTTAACTCTTGTTGCTCAATTAAGTATTCATTTGACAGAGGTACTGAGTGAGATTCAATCAACTCATTAACATCTTCGTTGTTGACGTCCAAGTTTAGTTCATTCATTAGGCTAACTATTTCATCTGCGATAGTTTCCGGAGTTTCTTCAGAATTTATAAAATCACTTGTCATTTGTGGGCATAATTGTTTCCAGGAACCTTTCATTGTTGACCTTTTTATTTCAGGCTCACGAGTCTCCAATATTGTTTATTGCGTTTCATATATTATATTTCTTCCAAAAAAGTAGGAGCGACTGCATGGAAGTGAACATTTTTTTCATTATCGTCAAAAATCTTTAAAAAATTGAATATTTAAAAATGTGCAAAAGTCGAGGGCCGCCTGTATCTAAGTATATATTAGGACTATCGTAACGAAACTTGGCATATTTTCTTCTAAATACTTAAGTTATTCAGTTCAGTATGATACTTTTGCCGACATTCTCTTTTGTGGAGAGCTATGTCATACTCCTTACACATGTACTCTTTTGTGAAGAGCTATGTCACACTCCTTACACATGTACTCTTTTGTGGAGAGCTATGTCACACTCCTTACACATGTACTCTTTTGTGGAGAGCTATGTCACATTCCTTACACATGTACTCTTTTGTGGAGAGCTATGTCACACTCCTTACACATGTACTCTTTTGTGGAGAGCTATGTCACATTCCTTACACATGTACTCTTTTGTGAAGAGCTATGTCACATTCCTTACACATGTACTCTTTTGTGGAGAGCTATGTCACACTCCTTACACATGTACTCTTTTGTGAAGAGCTATGTCACACTCCTTACACATGTACTCTTTTGTGGAGAGCTATGTCACATTCCTTACACATGTACTCTTTTGTGGAGAGCTATGTCACACTCCTTACACATGTACTCTTTTGTGGAGAGCTATGTCACATTCCTTACACATGTACTCTTTTGTGGAGAGCTATGTCACATTCCTTACACATGTACTCTTTTGTGGAGAGCTATGTCACACTCCTTACACATGTACTCTTTTGTGAAGAGCTATGTCACACTCCTTACACATGTACTCTTTTGTGGAGAGCTATGTCACACTCCTTACACATGTACTCTTTTGTGGAGAGCTATGTCACACTCCTTACACATGTACTCTTTTGTGGAGAGCTATGTCACATTCCTTACACATGTACTCTTTTGTGGAGAGCTATGTCACATTCCTTACACATGTACTCTTTTGTGGAGAGCTATGTCACATTCCTTACACATGTACTCTTTTGTGGAGAGCTATGTCACATTCCTTACACATGTACTCTTTTGTGGAGAGCTATGTCACATTCCTTACACATGTACTCTTTTGTGGAGAGCTATGTCACATTCCTTACACATGTACTCTTTTGTGGAGAGCTATGTCACATTCCTTACACATGTACTCTTTTGTGGAGAGCTATGTCACATTCCTTACACATGTACTCTTTTGTGGAGAGCTATGTCACATTCCTTACACATGTACTCTTTTGTGGAGAGCTATGTCACATTCCTTATACATGTACTCTTTTGTGGAGAGCTATGTCACATTCCTTACACATGTACTCTTTTGTGGAGAGCTATGTCACATTCCTTACACATGTACTCTTTTGTGGAGAGCTATGTCACATTCCTTACACATGTACTCTTTTGTGGAGAGCTATGTCACATTCCTTACACATGCACCTGGTCTTACTTCTCTTCTTGTGTGCAGCGCATATGTCACAAGTTCTACAAGGTTTTTTTTTGTCAGTTGATGGAATACATATCAACACATGTTTTGACACATTCTTCGACAGCCCATTTAGAGGGTCCTGAAAATTCTTTATTTTATTTGGACTCGGAAACTGTAGTTGGTCTCCTGAGTCATACTATATGTCAAAATCTGCAAGATTTGACACTTCACTGCACACTCATGATACTGTCAAATTCTCCGTCATACATCAATTCATGCATATTTTTATTATATAAGGCAAACTTTTTTTCACTAAGGGCCAGATCGTAAAAAAGAGCCAAGGAAGTAAACTCTAGAATATTTATGTAGGTAATTTTACTTATATAGAAAAAAAAGTGGTTTTTCCTTTTTTTTTAGTAGGCGGTGATCATATTTATACACATTTTGCTGACACACTTACAAAAAAAACGTATGAAATATTTACATTTGTTAATTAAGGTATTATAAAGGGTCTTTCAAATTGAGCGGTTTTTTTTATTCTTGGATAAAACACAGATGGCATCGCAAACTTGCTTGGGTCTTGTAACATTTGAGAAGTTTAAAGTATAACATTTATAAAGATGGAGCCCTATACAATACAACAACGCGTTCAAATTGTTGAATTATTTTATGTATTGTAATTTCCGGAAACGATTATGTTAATTGGCCACCAAGATCATGTGATCTGACACCGTTGGACTATTTTTTCTGGGGTTACGTGAAAAGCCAGGTCTATAAGAATGACCCCCGATCAATTCCTGAGCTGAAGGACGAAATTATTCGCGTTATTGGTGAGTTAGAACCGAAATTATGCCAAAATATCATCGAAAATTTTGACAAAAGAGTGGATATCTGTGGAGCTGCAAGAGGTGGACATTTGGCGGATATTGTTTTTTTGTGTTTAAATGTTATACATTATACTTCAATGACCAATAAAAAGTTTTTTGAAATCAAAGCAAATTGTGTGTTTTATTCAAGAATTAAAAAAACTGCTCAATTTGAAAGACCCTTTATATAGAAGGTAAGATGAAGTATTGAGTAAAAAACATTGTACCAACTAGCTGTTGGTATAACAAAGACACCACATTTTTTTAATGTATTTATTTAAGCATTTGTTATTTTGTTTTGTATTTGTCATGTTGTTATTCTTCATACAATTCAAGGAAGTAGCTCTAGAGTCTCTTATCTTGTGTGTACAAGTAATTGGGACGCTGATAGATAGCCGAGTGTTTTATATAACTATTTGCATTGTTTGTTTTATTCTAGAATTAAAAAAATTTGAATTACAAAAACCGCTCAATTTGAAGACCCTTTAGAAACAGGCAAAAGTTTCGTATTATTGAACAACAAATATAACATAATAATATTATAATAAGCTCTACCAATAAGTTGAATGTAATTGCTTTTTCTGAGATAACATTTTATCAAACTGGGGTTTGAAAAGTTAGTACTTCCTATCGTTAAAATTGATTGCAAATGGTCATCTGTTAATGCTGACCTGTATTGCGATTTAAGTACTTCATTTCTGAACATTTACATAATTTTTGTTATATTTTCTTGAAATAAAATTTTTGTTTATGACAAAATAATTTTATTTAATTAAATTATTAACAATAAACTCAAACTAACTATGTACTAAATAAAACAATACATATACAATTTAACAAAACAAACAAATAAAAAATATTAAAAATAAGGTTGGTTAATATTAGCTCGCGGGTCTGATTAAGAAAGACATCGGGTCAGATTTGACCCGCGGGCCGTAGTTTGCCAACCCCTGATCCAAGGTATTGTCCATGTCAAAAATTAGAGGACTATCGTTTAACCTGTACACCGCGTTAAAAATCAAATTCCACGAATCCTGTGCACGGCACAATTTCTAAGTTTAAACACGTATTTTGTCTAGAACCACTACTATTTGTTTACACCACCAAGTAAACATGACATTCAAGTAATTTTCTGATAATAAATAATAGTCATTACTCTTAAGGAGACTCATTAAATAAAGGAGATAAACTAAACATTACGTAAAATACACAAAGGAATGCTACAGATCAGATCACAGGCGTTTGTGCTTCCCGCGAGGAACACGTTAAGAGCTGAAATGCTTACAAGAATATTTATTAAATGCCCTTTTTTGGAAAAGGTATAAGACAAGGAATAGTATAAAGTGTTCATATTTTAGAAAAATATTTTTATTGAGGTAGGAACTCACTTTCTGAAAATTTCTGATAATTAAACTTGTGAAAACAGTGAATCAACTGCTCCTTTCATTAAATTATAAAACTCTTTAATTTGTAGTTTTCTACTGGGCTGGGTGTTAGAATATTTTTCTTGAGTTGTAGATAATGGATAAACCATGTGGAGATGGTTAAACCGTTCGACTAAGATATTAGAACTTGTTTTTGACCCCATTATTAAACCATTGAATTTAGAAAACCACTGGAGAAGGCACATAGAGTTATGTGCCTTAACAAATAATTCTATACCCGAAGGCTAAATTATTGCGATGGAGACAATATTTATTTATTTAATCCTTCATTATAAAAACAACCTGGCAGGCTTATTGCCAAGCAGCAATCTTTTTAAACTAACCAAATATTATCTCGTAGTCGAACCCTTAAACTAATTCATATCATGAATTCGGATATGATGAGGAGTTGACATTTTCGTCATTGCTGTGCCTCGTAGTCGAGAATTCCCTCGCCAATCCAACGTCAAGCTTGAGCTGCTTCTCCACATTGATTATGTGACCTTTTGTGAGAGAACAGCTAGATCCTAGATGGGTGCTCCCTCCCGTAGACTCACAGGCATGTGGAACCTCCTGAGCTGACTGTTTCTCACACATTTAGCTGTTGAGACGCCATCACCTTCCACGATCTTGAACCACCTGCTTCTAATCTTTAGACACCCTGCACAAAGTCAGCGACCCTTGCAGTGTCCTTATATCGTTGAGGAGTATCATATAGGAATGAATTATTGAATATTTGCACTTCATAACTTTTGTAAAAATACATTTATATACATAATACTATGCATATCCAGAAAGTAAGTGTACTGAGGCTCTCACAACCGGATGGATTTTATTTTTGAGATGCTGGCTACACTTCCGTGTAGCCTGACCCTTCCCCTCCGCAACGAGACCGGTTCGAGGTCAGTACGTTGAGAAGTGTCGACGCGACAACACATTTCGTGAAAAACGTCAATCCAATCTCCCGCCAAGTGCGAAATACGCGGCGTCATCCGTTATCTCGTTCGGAAGGGAAAACCTCCGGTTGAGGTTTATAATGAGGTGAAAACTGCATATGGTGATAAAGCTATGAATCGTACGAGTGTGTAAAAGTGGTGTCGCAAGTTTAAAAACGGGCACGTCACACCTCTTCACCCTCCTCCAAAAAGTTCAAAACCACAATTTCAGCCAAGAAAATCATGGCATCCGTGTTTTGGGATTGTCAAGGCATAATTTTAATTGAATATATGCCTCAAGGGGAGACCATCAACTCTGCAAGATACTGTGAGACCCTAAAAAAATTGCAGAGGGCGATTCAGAACAAGAGGAGAGGCATGCTGACAAAGGGAGTCTGCCTGCTGCACGACAATGCCAGACCACACACGGCCAACGCCACGAAGGAACTGCTCGCCTCGTTTAAATGGGATGTACTGAACCATCCCGCGCATTCCCCTAACCTAGCACCTTCAGATTACTATCTCTTTACCTCCCTGAAGCTGCACATGGGTGGAAAAAGGTTTTCAACCGACGAGGAGGTAAAGGAGGAGGTGGAGAAGTGGACGGAGGGGTTGGCGGGAAAGTACTTCGAGGAAGGCATCAAAAAGTTGATACCCCGCTTCACCACCTGCATTGAGAGGAATGGCGACTATGTCGAAAAATAGCTTACATATGTACTACGGTAACCACGTAATTTTTTTGCATAAATAAAAAAAATTGTAACCTACAAAAATTCAGTACACTTACTTTCTGGATATGCCTCGTACTTATACAAAGTGGCAGATATAAAAACGAGTGTAAGATGTCCTGAAACATTACAGGTGAATCGAGGCGTACTGATGCCAGGGGTGGTGGACTCTCACGTGCACATCAACAGCCCGGGCCGCAGTCAGTGGGAGGATTTCCCCTGCGCTACGCGCGCTGCTGCCGCTGGTGGTGTCACTATGGTCGCTGACATGCCCCTGTACGTGTGCTTCACATATCAGTTACCACTATATATAGGCAAAGTATTGTCCTTAATGTTTGGTTTATACTAGGTTATTTATATGAATAAAGGAGAGCACAAAGTTAGTAGCTATTTCTAAATATTGTTGTGATATTCTGGCGAATACTATATATACTTATATTAAAAATATCTAAATTGTTGCAAAACTCGTTTCCAAGTCTTTGCATATGAATTATAGAGGAGTTAATTTTATAATTAGTATAGCAATTCTCGGTATAAAATTGATGTGTAAAATTTTCTGATGCATTCATATACTAAAATAAGCTCAGATAATATTTTAACACGAGCACGAGTCACACTCGTAATATACTTTTTGGGAATTGAAAAGTTGAAATCATATTTTTAGGTCACCTGTATCTCTGGGTCTGAGGCAACTGGTAATCCTATATCTAATTCAAATTGTCCTATGAAGCACGTACTTCTACTCGAGGTGCCATCTCCTATCGGAGGTTGGCCACAATTATAGTAATCCTTATCATGTTTAGTGTAGCCTGGATAAACTAAGTAGAACTACACCCAAACTACTTCCGTAAGTACTTAAACTAAGAGATGTGACGTCTTCCTCTGCCCCATTTACCATTTACGGTCATTCATATTATAAAGTACCTTGTGCCTCTCATTATGTGACGAGATACTGCAATTTTCCAACCTTCACAGTTTTAAGCAACCCTCGGTTCTTATATACACGAGTAAGCACTTTCACATTTGTAACACATCTGTCCAGGGAATCTAGTGAATACGTCTGTAGATCCACATCTCAAAAGCCTCAATCCTACTTGATAATTCCTGGTTCAGTTTCTATGCCTCCATTCTATAGAGGAGAGTTGAGATAATGTAACAACAAACCATATGCATACATATGTACATATCATTACGCCATCTCCCTCTCGACGTAGGCAGAAAGGACAGAGCGCCAGACCTTCCACTCTCGACACACGTCTTTGACCTCTTCCACATCTCATGCAACTTCTACAAATTCTCTAACTTTCTACTTTTTCTTCCTTCAGAATATCATTCACTTGATCCAACCACACCTTCCTTGGTCTTCCTTTCACACGCCTTCCACTCACATTTGCAGTATATATTTGTTTTGTTAGTTGTTCTACATACCTGAACCATCTCAGCGTAGTCTTTTTCATCCTTTTGATGACATCTGTCTTAAGTTCACATTCATCCTTACTAATGTAATTTTGTATTCTGTCATACGTTGTCACTACATGTGCAAATGGATGGAGAAACATTACCAAATTGTGACTCCTTTAAGTATCTTGGGTCACTCATCCATAGCGATGGAGGATGTGCAGCAGATGTAACACATAGAATTAGTGTGGGATGGATGAAGTTTAGATCAATGACGTGAGTTCTATGTGATCCGAAAATGCCAGTAAAGTTAAAAGGAAAAGTATACCAAACGATTGTCAGACCCGCACTCCTCTATGGCTCCGAATGCTGGACGATATATAACTCTTACTCTAGGCAACTAGAAACTGCTGAAATGCGCACGTTAAGATGGTCAGCTGGTGTGTCCCTAAGAGACAAAATAAAAAGCTCACGCATTCGTGGAAGCCTAAGTGTTACAGACATCAACAGCAAGATGGAGGAAAGGCGATTGAGATGGTATGGGCACGTTGGACGCAGAGCACCCGATCACATTGTGAACCAGGCAATCTTCATGGATCTTCCTCGAATAACAACCAGAAGAAGACCAAAGAATTCATGGGTGGTGCAAAAAGATAACCTGATGCAGAGGCACGGCCTGGGGGACGTACTCCGGGACAGAAGAGCATACAACCTGAGGACGGGGGGAGCTGACCCCTACAGTCTTCGCAGACAATGAGTTGGGATGGAGCCAGGGAGAAGATACTTTGTCACTACATGTATTTCTACAGCACATATTTCTACAGCACATATTTCTTCAGCACATATTTCTACAGCACATATTTCTACAGCGCGTATTTCTTTGCACGTATTTCTACAGCATTTATTCAGTTTCTCCCAGTCTTCTTCTACGTCCATGTTTCACTCCCATACATCAAAGTTGTTACTAAAATACTATTGTGAACTATCATCTTAGCATATTTTGATACTGTCCGGTTCGAGTATAAACATTTTAGTGCCCCATTGACTTTGTTACCTATCGCTAGACGCAGTTCGGTATCCCTCTTAACGCTTCCATCATCTGTGAAAATACTGCCCAAATATTAGAATTCCTTGACTTGTACCAATCTTTCATAAAGGACATTATATAATAAAAATTGTTTTTTTGTTTTTTTTTTTCAGTAACTCAATTCCACCGACAACCACTCTTGAGAACTTACGAACCAAAGCCAGTGTTGCTCGAGACACGGTTTATGTGGATGTCGCTTTCTGGGGCGGGGTCATTCCTGGAAACCAGGTTAGATACGAATTATTCATTTACACGACAATGACAAGTGTTTGCTTCATTAACCCTTTCTGTCCTGTGATGTGTAACTAGTACACATTACTTCTAAAAACTTCAATATCTCTATAAATATAATAAATACTGGGTACAGATTTTAGGTATTCCTCCGTAATACATTTACGCATTGAATGAAAAAAATTATATCAATAATAATTAGCACTTATCGGCCACATCAGAGATATTTTGTGATAATCGGGAATACATTCACCAATACAATCAAACGTGTGACGTAGGTATATTCATTCTAAAAAACCACTATGGGTGAGGAAACGACGCTATTCACGTCTCACTCTCACTCTACTTCGGTATATGGGAACGCAAGAAATAGAATCTCAGTTCGCTCACTTCTCTCGCTTCAGTAGCTTGAGTGCGTTCGTTTGAGGTGGTCGCTTCGCCCGTTTTGTGAACGTTGGCTGATGTTTTTTTCATGTTTTTAGCAATTAAATTTCAATTATTATCACTTTTGACTTCAAATGTAATTAATTTAAGCGATCGGCTATAAATATTCTTATTTTTCCGATTTTAAATAGCTCATTTTTACATGTGTATTGAGGTGTATTGAATATACAACACCGGAACGGGCGGATTTTTTTTAGCACAGGAAGGGAAAGGTTAACATATCTATACATATAATACAACTCATGACAGTTGGATAATTTTTTTTTTATTCCCTTTCATTTGTTTTAGGTTACCAAATTTAAACCAACCAATACCAATATGGTTGGTTGGTTTAAACTTGATAACATACCACGTATCGTTTGTATGCATATCATATTTATTTCTTTTTTTGTTTTATTTATTTATTAGAACTTGTACCGTTGCTGGTCCTATGGTGTGGAATTTTCTACATCTTAGTGTTAGAAATATGGGTGATGTGTGCAGCTTTAGGAAGCATTCAAGATAACCCTTTTTGGGAGGTGTGATCAAAATTTATGATGGTATATGAACACTCCACATACACCTAAAGCCGAATGTGGTACTATCACATATCACAGATGTGCTACTATCACATATCAAGAATGTGCTACTATCACATATCACGAATGTGCTACTATCACATATCACAGATGTGCTATTATCACATATCACAGATGTACTACTATCACATATCACGAATGTGCTACTATCACATATCACGAATGTGCTACTATCACATATCACGAATGTGCTACTATCACATATCACAGATGTGCTACTATCACATATCACAGATGTACTACTATCACATATCACGAATGTGCTACTATCACATATCACGAATGTGCTACTATCACATATCACGAATGTGCTACTATCACATATCACAGATGTGCTACTATCACATATCACGAATGTGCTACTATCACATATCACGAATGTGCTACTATCACATATCAGGAATGTGCTACTATCACATATCACAGATGTGCTACTATCACATATCACAGATGTGCTACTATCACATATCACGAATGTGCTACTATCACATATCACGAATGTGCTACTATTACATATCACGAATGTACTACTATCACATATCACGAATGTGCTACTATCACATATCACGAATGTACTATTATCACATATCACGAATGGAAGATCTACAAAGGTTTCTTTATAGTTTGAATTCCCTTGGCAAGCTTTCTGCGGCTTTCTTACCAAATATATTTTTCTTAACATATACAGTTATGGGGATGTATCTAATCTAATGTCCACAGTCTACCATAATCTACCTCCGATTGTTATACTCAACTCACGGGGTATTTTACTCTAGAGGCATGAATATCGGGCGTTGTTTCAGACTAAATAAAAAAAAAAATTTTTTTACAGTTTGTTTATTGATGATTAGAGAATGTACAAAAAAAATATTTTTAATTCAAGATGTTATCAGCTATGTAAAAAAAAAATTATGTAAAAAATATGTAAAAAAAAAAAAAGAGAGGGAGCTGGTCGACATGATTGGAACCCTTTCGTAAATTTGAAACTAAAATCATACACAGTTTCTTGATAAGAAATAATGTCGTTATAGTTGGTACCAAATCTTTAAATTTTATCAGAATTTTTACTCTTTTTTTCAAATTTTTTAATTTATAAAAAATAGTTTTGAATTTTCCAAAAAAGGAACGATAAAGAAACATCTATCAAAGTTTCATACAAAATTTGAAGGCAATCGCTTGGATAAAATTGAGATTTTATGTCGACCAGGTCAAAAAAAGTAGTTTCGAGAAAAACGCGTGAGTTTAAAGTGGTGAGATTATTGTCCGAGTCATTCCGGTGCGGCGTAATTGCTGCCTCATTTATAGCTATAACTTCGTAAATATTGGGAATTTAAAAATTTCGTTTTGAGAACATATTCTTAAAAGTCTAAACTTTAAGAATATGCAAAAAAAAAAAAGATTTTTTCAAATTTCTAGAGTAGAAAATACCCCCTTAAAATAAATATAAACTATATTTGTTTACACATGCAATGTAAACTAATGTTCTAATAGGAATTCAATAAGAATATTTTATGTTCTAATAGGATTTCAATAAGAATATTTTTCGTCCAGCTCCCCGTGTTTTTAAAAATTTCATTCCGGACTGTTTCTAAAAAAGTTTGGTGAGCCCTGATTTAGATACGCAATACAATCCATTCTTACTATTTGTATTTTAAGTAATCTCAAAAAATGTTTTTCTAAATTTTTAACAAACGTCCTCATTTTCAAAATTACAAAGCTGATACCTAAACTGTTCAAAATTACAAAGCTGATACCTAAACTGTTCAAAATTACAAAGCTGATACCTAAACTGTTAAAAATTACAAAGCTGATACCTAAACTGTTCAAAATTACAAAGCTGATACCTAAACTGTTCAAAATTACAAAGCTAATACCTAAACTGTTCAAAATTACAAAGCTGATACCTAAACTGTTCAAAATTACAAAGCAGGGACCTAAACTGTTATAAAATCTACAGTTTACATTTTACCAATTAACTAACGCTAATAAGTTGGCGTTATTTCCCCGCGTCGATACCGATACGAAAATGTGTGAATCTGAGACTTCCCAATGTAATTACCACGGTATAATACCGACGTTTAACGGTTGTATCTCAGTTTACATTTTACCAATTAACTAACGCTAATAAGTTGGCGTTATTTCCCCGCGTCCATACCGATACGAAAATATGTGAATCCGAGACTTCCCAATGTAATTGCCACGGTATAATACCGGCGTTTAGCGGTTGTGTCTGTCAAACATTAAGAAAGCTTGTTTGTGTACTCATCTCGGGTAACAAAATTTATCTAGCATTTCAATTCTTAACATGTTTAACCCAAATATTTAATTTAGTGTAACTGTGTTTTTCAATTATGCAGCCTCGAATATCCCCCAATCACCACCGATAATCGGTGCTCTACTGTACTTGAATTGTTTTCCTGTACTATTTTATAAGATCCACGTAAAGTTTTACATCGAAATTAAAAGAATACCATTCGAACAGACAAAGACCATTCGCGTTCAGAGTATTTTTACAAACTAACTTTTACTTTCTTTAAAATTAGTTCTACTGATCATTCTTCCTTCCTCTCCGACCAGAATGAGCTGCTGGCCATGATAGCAGCTGGGGTGGTGGGCTTCAAGTGCTTCCTGTGTCCCAGTGGGGTGGACGAGTTCCCCCACGTCACTAAAGATGACCTCGAGAAAGCCCTTCAGGTCTTACAGAAGACTACATCTGTCTTGGCTGTAAGTTGTATTAATGATTATTTTTATACTCGTATGTGTGTATATTATCAAAATATATCTGATTCACATAACTTATTTTGAAATAATTTAGGAAATGTAAAATTTGATACCCCTGAAAATGAAACAAAACATACTGTGACCATGAAGTGAACATAAAATAAAACGTTTATGCAGAAGCTAATGCGTAATGCAAGTATTCTAATTTTGAAATGCATGTTATCAAAGTAAAACGTGTCGGTAATTGAAAGCTAGAACTTAACATTTGATTTATACTTTTTTACAAAACAGATAAAAATACATTTCTTGTCTTTTGTAAGTTTCGAGTCCACACTCACTGAAAAATAAGGTAATTATTAAGTGAAATATCACACATTTTGATGATGCTTGTAAAGTAATAAAATGGGATAAAACCTTGATTTTTTTACATATTGAATGCATCACATTTTTTTTTTAACCTGGCGAGTTTATTGCCATGTGGCAATCTCTTCCAACCAACCAGAAAGTTAAATAATGTTAACTTTTAACATTCACACTGATGTTAAAAGTTAACATTCAGTGTGACTGTTAACTTTTAACATACAGATATACAAAAAAATATTTTAAAATACCTGGAAGAGCCAGATTAACAGAAGAAGACCATGTTGCTGCAAGGCAAAGAAAAACAGAATGACAATGGCAATGGTAATAAACTGAACTGAACACTGAACAAAGACAATCTGTCAAAAGGATCGAAAATCGCGGATCTCCAACAAAGATCACCAGAACTAAAATGAGAGACGCCGGCTGACGAATGCAAATAATATGATGTTGGTCATATACAGCAACACCAGACACGGTACAGTGGGATCGAGGCGTGATGGGATAGAATGTAAGTAGGTGTAACGTTCAACAAGTATTTAGTAATTGTATAAAGTTCAACTATGTTAAGTTTATTTAATGCGTGACACAAGTGATACATGGTTTGCTCTTATATAGGGCAAGACAAACTTGTAACAATACTGTACAAAATATATTCAGAGCATTGTGACACAGAGTATTGTCAATATAGTGAATACAAAATGTACCCACATATCAACAAACTATACTCATATAAAGTTCAACTGTTGTATGTTCATAAAGAAAAAACAGGACAAGCAAAGAAAAACAGTTTATGAAGGGTCTTTCAAATTGAGCGGTTTTTTAAATTCTTGAATAAAACACACAATTTGCTTTGATTTCAAGAAACTTTTTATTGTTCATTGAAGTATAATGTATGACATTTAAACACAAAAAACAATATCCGCCAACTGTCCACCTCTTGCAGCTCCACAGATGTCCACTCTTTTGTCAAAATTTTCGATGACATTTTGGCATAATTGCGGTTCTAACTCACCAATAACACGAATAATTTCGTCCTTCAGCTCAGGAATTGATCGAGGGACATTCTTATAGATCACATAACTCCAGAGAAAATAGTCCAACAGTGTCAGATCACATGATCTTGGTGGCAAATTAACATCACCGTTTCCGGAGATTACAATACATAAAATAATTCAACAATTTGAACGCATTGTTGTATTGTGTAAGACTCCATTTTTATAAATGTCATACATTATACTTCTCAAATGTCACAAGACCCAGGCAAGTTTGCGCCATCTGTGTTTTATCCAAGAATTTAAAAAAACGCTCAATTTGAATCCACAGCTGTGAGTAACAAAACAAAGTTTATTTGGATTATTGTGTAGTTTAGTTCTGGAAGTTTTTATCTGATGTTAATTAATTGAAAGGATTTTTTTGGTTTCTCTGACTTTTTACATTTCCTTCTTTCAAAATATGCTACTTAAGTTTTGAGATAGACGAGTAAAAACAAATATTTATCATCGAAAATGACATCGTACATTTCTTTGGACCAATCGACACGAGCCTTTTTTTGAGCAATTGTTAAATTATGCGGTATCCAACGCGAACAAATCTTTTTGACGGCCAAATGTTCATGCAATATTGAATGTATGCGAGTGGAACTAATGCCCAAACATGCCTCGATCTCACGATAAGTCACATGACGACCTTTCAATATAAGTTCACGCACAGTATCGATGTTTTCTGGCACAACAACCGATTTTGGACGACCTTCACGAAATTCGTCCTGGAGCGAACTACGACCATGATTGAATTCGGAAAACCAGTGAAACACAGTGGTCCGGGATGGTACTTCAACACCAAAAGTTGAAGGGAGTTAATCGGCACACTGTTGTTGAGTTAGTCCACATCGAAAATCATAAAAAATCATTGCACGAAAATGTTCACGATTTAATTCCACTATTGGCTGAGATGAATTTTTCAAGTCACTGTAAACAATACAAATAGCACTCGTATGACAAAACTTTCTGAGCATGTATACCATTAAAAACGTCCAACTTTACGATGCTGATGTCAGATTTGACGTATCTACACTGGTGTTGCCATATCTCAAAACTTAAGTAGCAACTCTCGTACACTTGATTCAACAATACTTTCTTTGGTCTTCCTCTACTATGCCTTCGACCCCCTTTTGCACTGTATATTTGCTTTTCTTCATTAGTTTGTTCTTTATTATATGAAACATACAGAAACAACGGCGGAAATGTCCACCAAACGGCAAGTGGACACTTCCATATTTGTTTATGTGAAGTATTTCTAGCATCATCAGTGGCTTAACTTCCTTACCGAAATAAAGACCCTTTTTTTAGGAGGGACTATTTGAGAATCAAACTCCCAAGTTGGCATCGAGTGTTTTGCCACGGAAATTTTTATGGCCCCAACTTTAAAGTGAGGATCGCCCTCCTCATTTGACCTTCTCTGAATGTCTTGTGAATCCAATTCTAAGGTGACTTTTTCTATCTTAAAATAATACAAACAAAAACTCTGTGGCTTAGTTGGTAAAACCTTTCTTCCACCTCGGATGTTGCAGGTTCGGTTTCAATTTGTGTACAAACAAAGAAAAAAAAGATCCTGTCTCATTTCCACTTAAGACTTCTTTAGAATATTTCTGCTTGATTTATTGTATACATCGATAGTGTAATTAACCTCTAAGCGAGTGAGATTTTGTAAGTAAAATAAAAAATAGATTTTGTAAGTAATATTAGGTGTTAACATAAGTTGTGTCTGTTTTTTTCCAATTTAAAAATGAGCACCAAAAGTAAAACAAAATGATAAACGTTATACGTCATTCGAAAGAAAATTTGCTGCTCTACAAGATATTGTATTTGCTTTTACGTTACATAAATTATTTTATTTGATTACAAGCCTTCAAAATGGAATGTCAAGTAGATGAAAGTGAGCATTTTCGACACCTCCTTCTGTTCGCGTTCAATCGAGGGAATAAAGCTGCCAAAGATGCTCGCGATATTTGCAAAGTGTACGGTGAAGAAGCTATGAATGAAAGGACAGCTCGTCGATGGTTTTTTGCATTCCAAAGACGGTAATTTTGACCTGAAAGACATGGAGTGTTCCGAACGATCAATGGACTTGGATGAAGACCGCTTAAACCATATTATTCATGAAGATCCCCTTCAAACATTTTTCATAATCATTTTTTGTTTCATCACCATTTTAAAACCATTTTTCATCACCAGTAATGATGCGGTAAAGGAACCTTCGCTTGTGGCCATGCGTAGCTCGATGACGCGCGAGCAAACCAGCAGAAATTGTCGAATGTTGATTTTTGTTGTTTTCACTCAAAACATGTGGAACGCAAGCGCCGAACTTCTGGACTTTTCCCATTGATTTAAGATGGCGGTATACAGTCATGTGACTACAATTCCTCTGCTCAGCCAATTATACGGTGGTTTGAAGGGGATCTTCATGAATAATATGGTTTAAGCGGTCCTCATCGAAGTCCATTGGTCGTCCGGAACGCTCCATGTCTTTCAGGTCAAAATTACCGTCTTTAAAACGCAAAAACCATCGAAGAGCTGTCATTTAGTTCATAAGCATCTTCACCGTACACTTCGCTAATATCGCGAGCAGCATTGTCAGCTTTATTCCCTTGATTGAACGCAAACAGAAGGAGGTGTCGAAAATGCTCACTTTCGTCGACTTGACATTCCATTTTGAAGGCTAGTAATCAAATAAAATAATATATGTAACATAAAAGCAAACACAATATCTTGTAGAATGGAAAATTTTCTTTCGAATGACGTATAACATTTACCATTTTGTTTTACTTTTGGTGCTCATTTTTAAATTGGAAAAAAACGGACACAACTTATGTTAACACTCAATATAAATAACGTAATTGCGGCCGCCATATACAAAATAATTGAATAGATAAAAACGTTTGAGCCATGTCTGTTTTATGGATAAATTCATGTACTCGGGAATAAAAACATTGGACTTACCGTGTTTCATATTGTATATCCATACTCTCTTGAGGTACAAATTCATTCACCGTATGGCCATACTCATTTAGAGGCTAATTACAATAGTCCCGAGCTGCTTTTATTTTATTAAAAAATTATTTTATATGCTTTGTTTTTTTATGTTTTAATATATATTGTCTTCTATTTTGCATTTAACATAAATTTTTTGAGTTGCTACCGACATTAACTTTTTAATTTTTGGACAATAATTTTTCCATATTTTACTAATTAAATTAAATAAACACATTTCATCCCAACACATTTTCAAAGTGACTAATTCTATTGTTTTAGTTCCATGCTGAATGTGACTTGGAATCCCCAACGAAGGAAGCAGACAAAAGTAATACATTGATTATATTTAGTATTTTTATATATCAAAAAAATTCATCTGACAGAGATACTCAAACCTTGAGGAAGTGTCTCGAAGAATCCAACTTGGATGGATAGCTTTTAGTAGACTTAACAATATTCTACAATCTAAAAATCTACCACAGTACTTTAAGACTTGTGTGTTGCCAATCGTTGCCTACACAACAGAAATAAGGATCCTAACAAAAGTAATGCAGTGTACTATGGACCGTGTAAAGCCCTTTTTTAATTTTTTTCCTATAAGACAAAGTTCCTAATGTAGATGTACAAAACCAGTATAAAGACTGTAAAAAGGGAGATGTTTGCCGCTCAATCCTCGGAGATTCTGGTGTGACTCTGATAAGCCTCAGTGACAGCTGGGGGAAGAGATTTATTTTTGACTGATAGAACTTTGGTGAAATTAAACACAGTAGAAAGTGTCAGACATGAATATATTTGGTTCATTTGGCTTCCTATATATGTGTATATATTGGGTGTTAACATAAGTTGTGTCCGTTAAAAGTAAAACAAAATGGTAGAGGTTAAAATGGTTCTGTTCGCGTTCAATCGAGGGAACAAAGCTGCCAAAGCTGCTCGCGATATTTGCGAAGTGTACGGTGAAGATGCTATGAATTAAAGGACAGCTCGTCGATGGTTTTTGCGTTTCAAAGACGGTAATTTCAACCTAAAAGACATGAAGCGTTCCGGACGACCAGTGGACTTCGATGAGGACCGCTTAAACCATATTATTCATGAAGATCCCCTTCAAACCACCGTATAATTGGCTGAGCAGAGGAATTGTAGTCATATGACTGTATACCGCCATCTTAAATCAATGGGAAAAGTCCAGAAGTTCGGCGCTTGGGTTCCACATTTTTTGAGTGAAAACAACAAAAATCAACGTTCGACAATTTCTGCTGGTTTGCTCGCGCGTCATCGAGCTATATTATTCATGAAGATCCCCTTCAAACCATATGATTCGTGAAGATCCCCTTCAAACATTTTTCATCACCATTTTTAAACCATTTTTCATCACCAGTAATGATGCGGTAAAGGAACCTTTGCTTGTGGCCATGCATAGCTCGATGACGCACGAGCAAACCAGCAGAAATTGTCGAATGTTGATTTTTGTTGTTTTCACTCAAAACATGTGGAACACAAGCGCCGAACTTCTGGACTTTTCCCATTGATTTAAGATGATGGTATACAGTCATGTGACTACAATTCATCTGCTCAGCCAATTCTACGATGGTTTGAAGGGGATCTTCATGAATAATATGGTTTAAGCAGTCCTCATCGAAGTCCACTGGAGGTGTCGAAAATGCTCACTTTCGTCTACTTGACATTCCATTTTGAAGGCTTGTAATCAAATAAAATAATATAGGTAACGTAAAAGCAAACACAATATCTTGTAGAGCAGAAAATTTTCTTTCGAATGGCGTATAACGTTTACCATTTTGTTTTACTTTTGGTGCTCATTTTTAAATTAGAAAAAAAACGGACACAACTTATATTAACACCTAATACATATTATCCTACACATGCCGCAAGCATACTGGCCAAATACTTAAGTTGTAACACATAGCATATAACACATACTTAAGCTGTAACATATAACATATAACACATATAACACATACTTAAGCTGTAACATATAACACATACTTAAGCTGTAACACATAGCACGTAAATTAGTTCGCAACTTCCTTTCCTATCTCATTAGTTGCAAAGTGTCGGTTACGTGGGCGTGTCCTCGTCATGAAGGCTTGAACTCAATTGGTTTTTTCTAAATCGTCCAATCCATTATGAAGCGATAATGCAAGGACCACACCACATACAAGATATTTTGTTTCAACACAGAGCATATATTTATTTATTTATTTTACACATGACGAGAAGTATACATCATTTGTGAAAAAACAACAGGTAATTTAATTTGGACACACAATTTTAATGGATCTTGGTTTGTCGCCTTTCATTTGTCGTGTCCCCAGTAAACTATAAATATAACAATACAATATAAATACTTAAATCTATGTGATGCATATGTCAAATACAATAAATATTAGGAAAAGGAAAATGTCCAGGATGTTGATCAGTAGTTCAAGATGTTGTCTTTCAGATTAGGGACTTTTGTCATTCATTCACATATAATTTCAGTCCAGAGTTGCATTCCAAATACACATTTCTTGTGAACACTGAGTTAGGTCCAGCTATAAAATTGCATTGGTACCACCTTCCGATTGCCGACTTGTTTTACTTCGATGGTATGCGTTTCAAAATTAGAATACTTAAGTTACACAGTAGCTTCTGCATATATGTTTTATTTCAATTTTACTTCACGGTCACAGTATGTTTTGTTTCATTTTTGGGATCACGGAATTAGGCAAATTATATAATAGATTTAGAAATATTGCGTTTGTAGGTATTCAATACACAAAAGAATTTAAAGACACACCACTTCTGGATAGCGAACAAAGATAGCAAAAATATGCTTCAAATAAGATGAACATTAATTTACAGATTTTCCCTTTCATTCCAGATCCAAATGAGTACGAGACCTATCTCGCAAGCCGCCCTCCAGATATGGAGCTCAAAGCACTGCAACTCATTTCTCAAATGGCTGATCTATATAAGTATGAAAATTCTCTATTTTACAATAATAACAATATTATCATTTTTCTTTTGAATATTTTTTTTTTTTTTAACCTGGCGAGTTTATTGCCAAGGGGCAATCTCTTCCAGCCAACCAGAAATATGTTTTTATAGGCCCTAAGTGTTAACCAGACTGGAATCCTATTTTTTTTAAATCTGGAAGACAGCGGAGATCGAACCCGCAACCTCCGGATCGTCAGACAAGTGTCTTACCACTAGGCCACGGAGGTCGTCATTGTGTTGTGATTGAATATTGTGTTGCGAAAAGAAAAAAACTTAATCGGGCATTGTATATTTTCAACAAATAGGGTAATTATTTAATTCAAGCATCTCTCATTTTAAGAAAGGGGAAGAACCATTGAGGAATTTCAATTTCTGAACATCTGTAGTGGAGACAGCGTAAATGGAGTTTTGTGTGTATGATGCAGGGAAAGGATGTGCACGTCCAACCCTTAAAGTGGAAGGACAAAAGTCACCCTTTATAAATCTAATTTGGATTGTGATAGATAATGTTTTTTCTCTTATAATGAAAATTTTTGGTTGTAACTTAGTGGAACTTTATATTTAATAATAAATTACTTGAGATCTAACTGGTGTAATTTCTTATCGGAATTGTTTGTGGTCTATTGACCTAAAGGAAAAATTTCGACGAGGCGGGATTTTGTTTTACATTCTTTAGTTATTTATTAACAGGGCCGGTCTGGAAAATTGCAATTGGGCTGGGTGCAAAGTTTGGAAATGAAATATTTTTATTTATTTATTTATACCTACCTCTATCTAAGGGTGAAAAACAGGCTAAGTATTGCCCAAATATATTATATTACATTTGCTTCTAATTAATGAAGTGCAAAGTGTGACGTAAAATATAAAATCAAATTTTACAGACAGCTTCATTGTGTGATAGTAATAATCAAAAGCTACAGCTTCATTGTGTGATAGTAATAATCAAAAGGTACAGCTTCATTGTGTGATATTAATAGTCAAAAGGTACAGCTTCATTGTGTGATAGTAATAATCAAAAGCTACTGCTTCATTGTGTGATAGTAATAATTTTAGCTGAATAGAAAGGGTACAGTGCCAGCACAACTAATGATACCCAAAAAGGGTGAAGTATTTCAAAATTCACAAGAACCAAATAACAAGAATTAGAGACTGACTGGTTGAAATAGACTGGGACAGAATAAATTAGCCAAACTTTTATTTATCTGTCATGACCGTGGGGCCTTGTTAAGCGCGGGGCTAGGTGTGGCTGCACCCTTTTCACCTACTTCAGGCCAGCCCTGTTGACTATACATTTCTAAATACATTGTTTTAAATAACTTTTGTGATGTATGCACAATTTTAATTATTTGAAATTATGATTTGTCTCTATTTATTCAGGGCCCGCCTCCACATAGTGCACGTATCAGCCGTGGAGGGACTGAGTCTGGTGGAGGAGATGAAGAGACGCAATGTGCAGATCACGGCGGAGACCTGTCCCCACTACCTCACGCTGCAAGCCGAGACGGTACCGCCCTGCGCCACCCAATATAAGTGTGCCCCGCCCGTGCGCTCTTCTTCCAATAGGGTAACTGTCTAGCCCATCATGGTTACCTTTTTTCATCAGTCCTAAGTGGTACCAATAGTCTAACGTAAAGTTTCCCAAAGTTGACACTGCCGCATCCCTGTGGGATCTGAAGGGGTGTTACTCTGCAAAAAAATCTGAAATTTAACTAAGTATGAGGCAATATTCCATATCAAATTCTGAACCATAATCCATAAAAAAAAATACAGAAAATCATTTATTTCAACACAAAAATCGACATAATGTATTTTTTAATTTTACAAAATACTAGGTGATTCTAACCAAAAAAAAAAAAAAAAATGTGATTCATAAGCAAAAAGACAGCAAGTGCCTATGCGTTTGCTGCGTTTTTGCTTATGAATCATATTTTACTGCTTTTTTGTTTATGAATCACGACATTTTTAAGCAGCAATGAAAAACATAAAAGTGCAGTTTTCTCAAAACTTAACTTTTGCCATTAGCTGCGTTTTTGCTTATGAGACAGTACTGGCCTCAGGGTTAATAGGGGGTCAATCGCATTGAGGAAAAACTGAGCAATAAGAAGACGCTAACAAAATTTGGTCACCTTGACATTTTTTAAGCAAACACTTGACTATGCTTGCAGTCATGTATCATCGCAAGATTCACACTTATCAAGTGTTCGTACATGTTGGTCCAACGATCTTATTGTATAATGTAAGGGTCACTTTATTTTCCTAAGAAACTTACATTGTAAAAGGCAAGTTACATCCAATCAGTCTAAAAAAACAAGATGGCAGTTCTTAACAAGTGAGTGTTAGCATATATGTGATTGTGCCCACTTTCAACTTATGCAGGTTCTTACAAGTACAGCTCGCAGTGGCAGGAACCTGGATGTTTTCTGTACAATACTTGAAATATGTGAGAAGTTTTAAATCACTATTAGACCGCATTCAAAAGTTACAGACACAGCTCCACTTACAATTTTATTATTAGTTGAGATAGAGATAAAGTTTTTCCAAGGAGGGTACTGAAATAATAATCTTTAAAAAGGGAGCAATAAGACCAAAAACATTCCACTGCTAAACTAGTTTTATTATGGAGTGCTAATTATGCTAATAAATAATGCTAATAAAAAAATAATTCTCTATGAACTCATAAATTAGAAAGGGTTCACCTGATAGAACCTTCGTATCACCTAGGCATTGGGATCTTGCCTTTTAAAACCTAGTGTTATTTGTACATAAATAAACTAATAAATGTATTTTTTTTTTAGATTTCTATTTAAGAGTATTTTATGCATGACAATACATAATTTGCAAGAAATAATATATACTCGTACATAATTTGCGAAAAAACAACAGGTAATTCAATTCGGATGCACAATTTTAATGGATATGGGTTGTTGCCTTTCATTTGTCGTGTCCCCAGTAAACTAAGTTTTTTTCCTGTATGTCACTGAGGACATATAGCATGAAAAAATAAATCGATACTTCTTTCCGATTTTGGATTATGTAAAACCCCGTTGCACATTGTCATCAACCTGACAAACAGTGACACTCAATTACATATGTATACATCACGCAAAATCAGACTCCTCACACTTCATCACTGCTGACAGACCAAAACATCCATCCCACAATATACCGCACACAATCATAAAGCAAAAAATATATTTATACAAAAATATAAATATAAAACAACAAAAAACACCACACCCAAGAGCTCACACAAACCTCTTCCACAAGTCATTCCTCTTGCAAACCCAAGCAATCAAACTCCTGTCACAATAACAACCACACTCCGATCGACTGCCTAAACTGTTTTCCTCCCTTTACCTTTATTGAATTCGGCACCCCATTGTAACATATGTCATAGGAGCTAAATAGGAATGCACTTCATCCATCCACAAAATGGAATGACTATCTTCTCCGATCTCGATTCAGTCACAATGATAAGTCCCTGAGGCTTGGATTCAGCTTAACCTCATGGACTTATTATATTTTTTCATTGTGATTGAATATTGAAACAAATTACAGATACTTTGACCCTATGCCTGAGACAGTATTACTGGTGTTAGGGATCTGATTTTACCTTTTCCCTACCGGCCATGGAGTAGGTAGTGTATAACTACAGGCCAGATGTTTTTTTGACATTTTAATTAAAAAAAAATTTAAAGCACTATTAACATAGCAAGTAAAAAGTTTAATAACCCACGGTATGTTGACTTTCTGTTGTGCTTTATACTTCTATTACTAAGAAATGGAAACAATATAAAGCAATGCATGAATTTGATTTTATTATTTATATATAACACAAATTTTATTCATATATAACCAAAAGATTACCACTAATGTAAAAGAAATACGTGTTTACACTATATTGATTACAAAAAAATATTAGCATTACAATTCACATTTTAGTTAAATGAACTGATAAGTTGTGGGGAATCCACTCAAAATTCTTAAATGACTATAAACAAAAAAAAACTACTGACGCGCCAACCCTAGCGACACAGCTGTTAAACGGATCACTAGAAAAATACCAATATCTAGATAGATAGATATACGAGTTCTAAGGCTTTTATTAAATTTTTTAAAACGTGCGCATTTTACTGCACCGTCGATCTTTTGTCAGTGATTTGAGGGAATACCTTTTCCACTGTTGTGTCATATGTGTGTGCAGTGTTATTTATATGTGTATACTTATATTAAGTATTTGTGTGATAATCTCTGTTTCATTTTTAGGCTCGATGAGCCTTTAATTTATTTTTCTTTAAATTTGAAACAACCATAGTTGGGCATGATGACTATACTCAAAGGGATACGATAGCTCATGTCAGCAACCCTGGTGGCACAGTTCAGGTTAGGCGTCCTCCCGCCCATCCCGGTGGTCTCAGTGAAGCGACGATGGTGAAGACGGTGGAGTTGAGATGACGATGCTGGAGAAGACGGTGAAGAAGGCGCAAGGACGTAGCGTGCGACGAGGCTTCATGAGCTTTCTTTGCTCTTTATCTTGTACTTCACTACCATCTGAGGGACTGTAGGCTGATGACTGAAGAGCGTAGACAACAATTTCATAGACCTTCAACAATCAACAGGGAAATATGTACATAGATTTATATCAGGTGTAGGTGTAGAGTGTGGGGATGGGAAGGTATCGGCTGCGGCCTGTGTGATTGGAGCTTCCCCGCATTTGCATATGTATTGAAGACATATTCGGTGAGAAAACCGCAGAAAACTCACCGAGGGAAGTCGAGCTTCAGAGGACCTCTGGGCTCTTCCATTATGCGATATTAACACATTCGGCTTGTTAGTGGAGTGTGAGTGTTGTAGTGTGTATAATGTAACTCGAAGTCCAGGGCGTTGGTTCGCCCCCCTTGGTTGTCTTCTTTCAGCCGCGTGCCGCCCATCGGTCCTGGAGGCGTGTCCCGGCCGGTCCTCTGGATCTGTAATGTTAAACGCTGGGCAGTATCGGGTTGTCATTTGTTAGGCGCGATTTTTGTTTTGCTACTGACTTTAAATTGGGAGGAAGTATGTTTTTGAGGTGCATTTAGCGCGAGGTTTATTTATCAATAATAATGGTAGAATTTGATTAGTTATACTGTGACTATAAATTTGGCGGATAAAATTATAAAAGTGCTAGTAATAATAAGGGCCCCGTTACGCCTGTCCTCCCTGGCCCTCGTCCTGTTAATATACCAATATCTCGACCAGAAATCGTCTTAAAAAGTTACAAAAATATTATAAATATTCTACAGAGATGGCAGTATCTGTTAACTATAAAATATAGCATCAACATAATATGTCAAATTGATAAAATAAGATTAACAATATGAATACAGATATAACTGTGCTTGGCCTGTGAAATACGGATTCATTATGCGGATAATTCTGTCCTTGACATTGATACGGTTATTGGATGAAAGCTTGTCTTATAAGAGGTTTCAGGTTTAATTTCTGATGTTCAATTAATCAATCAATGGCACTACAGCCCATTGTGGGCCCCGGCCTCCTCCAGCAGTCGTCGCCATTCCCTCCTATCCTGGGATGCATTCCTCCAGCCCCTGATGCCAATCACGATTGTATCACTCTGCACCCCATCCATCCACCTGAGCTTTGGTCTACCCACGCTACGTCTTCCTTGGGGCTTGGAAAAGAGTACCTTGTTAGGCATTTCTGATGTTGCCTTAAACTATTTTCTCTTTTGTTAGATATTTGATCCAAACCAAAATCAGTAAAAACAGTTAATAAATATTCAAATATTTCTCAGGAGGAGCTATGGAAGTGTGTGAGCAACGGCAGCATTGATATGATTGTTTCAGACCATTCACCTTGCACTGCTGTCCTGAAGACTGATGATTTCCTGAAAGCCTGGGGGGGAATATCCTCTTTACAGTTTGGTAAGTACGAAATATTTTGCTAGAGTCCTATCACTAACTATAACCACTTAAGAACATTTTTATTTTGTTCATATCACAAACAAGGTTGAATTTTCTTGAATGTCTTCTACTCTCAGAGCACTCGGCTCTATTCACAATAGTTTGGTACTATTGGTCTGTCAATATCTTGTTCCATTTAACTCTCGGCCTTCTAGCTCAAGTAGAGGTAGCTCTTCATATAGGCCTTTTCGATATCGACCTTCACCATTTTAATCCCACGGGGCCGATCATCGGCCCCAACTGGTTTATTGGAAAAATTCCACAGGGTCGATCATCGAATGTTGTGATATAAGCCCAATCTACAGCTAAATTATAAGGAGAACACTTTTGATGCTAGTTTGGTGATGTGCCAAACTCTAGATGGAGATAAAGGAACAAATGGAATGGTACTCACGGGTGCTGAAGACGGGAGTCGGAGGTATCGGCTGATCTTCCAGGACTCTTGGAGCGTCACGGCAGTTGATGATTTATTCGTCTGGTTCTTCGGGCGATGAAGCGTATTGGTTGTTACTGGTCCTCCTGAGGTGTCAGCCGGGTGATGTTCTGTGCACAAGTGACCGAGGCGACGGAATCTGTCCGTCGCGTTAAAATCGTTATACTGCGACAATACTATAATTTAGGATAGGTGAGAACAATATTTGATCGCGCGACAGGGCCGGCGGCGATAATAGAGCGGCCCGCGCGCGACAGGGCTGGGAGCGACGACAGAGCAGCCCACGAGCGGAATAGTAATTTTGCGTCACGCTCCGGCGTGAACAGATGCTTTTGAGACGTGGTCGTATCTTCAACTGAGAGTATCATGAACTGAACAATGTATAAAAAATTGATCCTAAATCTGTTCTACACTGGTGAAAGACTCTTCTGTCTGCCTGCAACATATCCTTGGGTTATTCAATGACCGAATCTGATAGGGCTGGAGAACATTATCAAAGCATTCACTATACTAGAGAAAATGTAGGATGGTCCCTGTGACGTTTGAAATGTCATGTCTCAAAGGGATGGGGTAAAATCGTTTTTTTTACAAATCGAATAGTTTTTTTATAAATCGGCAAAATAGTTTTTCTCTAAATTGACGTTTTAATTCCTAATTTTCATTAAACTGACTTTCTTATGTATTGTATGATTTGTATCTATCTTTAAATAGGCCAAGATCCACTATGAATTAATACTAATTACGAACATTTAATTTTATGTGTAAAAAAATCTAAAATTCAATTATCGTATACCCCATCCTTAGCCAATGCAGACTAACGTAGTGACTTTTGACAAACGTCACCAAATATTATTTGATTTTAACAAACTGCCACATTTTTGCTAATTTGTAACAAGGGTGTATTAATTTGTGATTATTGTTAATTTTATGTAATGTATTTACCTAAATAACTTGCTATTTATTAGAATCGAGGCTTATATTATAGTTGATAAAATAATTAAAATTACTGAATGTCATTACAAGGTTGTATTGGGGCAAATTTGTGAACTGTGGCAAGGACCATGCTACATTTTTTCTAGTATAGTGAATGCTTTGATAACGTTCTTGTGCCTTGCAGATAATCAACAGGTGCTCACCAGTGAGATAGTCGAATAAAATAAATAACGACGGTGATTTTCTAAGGTCTGTCCCTGGTATGGTCCCAAGCATCAGCGCGAGGCCTGGGGCTTCCGCTGGTGTCCCAGCTGATGAGCGCCGCTCCCGCCCGCCTCTGCGGTCTGCAGCACCTCAAGGGAGCCATCAAACTAGGGATGGACGCTGACTTCATTGTGTTTGATCCTGAGGACTCTTTCACTGTTACAAAAGAATGTATACATTTCAAAAATAAGGTTTGTATGTTTTTTTTTATGAAATACTTGATGGATTTTTATCCTTGTCATAGTTTTAATGCTACAGCTCGTCAAATTGTAGTCATATTTTTAAACCATGTCAGAATAATAATCGACTTCCTTTGACAACTTGTCAAAGGATGTCGATTATTATTCTGACATGGTTTAAAAATATGACTACAATTTGACGAGCTGTAGCGTAAGAAAAAATCCTTGTCTTCCACCTGGGAATTTAGGGTTGTATTCGAATTGGTACCCTAATAAAAAGGTTCCAAGTCTGGTAATAGTTTGTCAGGTAACAATACGTACATGCACAGGTAACAATAATTTCACATGCAGAAGTGTTGCCATCACATGCTATGACGAACTGCGATTGCCGTGCCAGCTCTAGTGCTTCTAAACTCGATAGCTCAATAACTGGGGTCGAATACTATATGGTCTCCTGGCCACAATCTTCAATATGTCTGTATCACCAATATAGATATGTTGAAGGGTACTATACCAAAGGAAAAAAAATGTTTTATTGTATTACACTTTCATTATGTACAGTATAACCAGTGCTTTTTTTTTATAAAAAAAAAGGTGCCGGAGCTCACTTATTGTCAAGTTTTTTGTAAACCGTAAAAAAGGTGTTGGAGCGCCGCTCCACTGCGCTCCACCGCAAAAAAAGCACTGAGTATAACCTAGCAGATTTATTGCCATGAGATAATCTCTTATAACTAACCAGAAAGGTGTTACCTTAAGTGAAAACCGGACTGGAACCTTTTTCAAAAAATCTGGGTAACAACACAAATAGGACCCGCAACTCCCATGTTCGGAAGACAGGTGTCTTATCAGCTGGACCACAGAAGTTGTCAACAATTCATATTATGATAAATATTATTTGCTAATTATTAAAAAATGTGCTCAGATGATGTTTTCCAACATATTAGTATCAATTTTGATGTCAAAAGTGATTGTGGTCTATTGACAGAATGATTTCAATTTTAATAAATTAAGAAAAATATTTTATTTGAATCTTTAAAAGCAAAGGAAAAATCTTTAAAAGGTGTGAAAGCTTTGCATCCTTCGGTTATTTATTTCTTTTTTGTGACTTTGTGTATCTTTAATGCTCATAACTTTTTGTATATCTAATGTTTATGACTTTGTGTATACCTAATGTTTATGACTTTGTGTATCTTTAATGCTTATAACTTTTTGTATATCTAATGTTTATGACTTTGTGTATACCTAATGTTTATGACATTATGTATATTTAATGCTTATAACTTTTTGTATATCTAATGTTTATGACTTTGTGTATACCTAATGTTTATGACTTTGTCTATCTTTAATGCTTATGACTTTGTGTATATCTAATATTTATGACTTTGCGTATACCTAATGTTTATGACTTTGTGTATCTTTAATGCTTATAACTTTTTATATATCTAATGTTTATGACTTTGTGTATCTTTAATGCTTATAACTTTTTATATATCTAATGTTTATGACTTTGTGTATCTTTAATGCTTATAACTTTTTGTATATCTAATATTTATGATTTTGTGTATACCTAATGTTTATGACTTTGTGTATCTTTAATGCTTATGACTTTTTGTATATCTAATGTTTATGACTTTGTGTATACCTAATGTTTATGAAATTGTGTATCTTTAATGCTTATGACTTTGTGTATATCTAATGTTTATGACTTTGTGTATCTCTAATATTTCTAAAATATAATTAGTGTAATAACAAAGTAATTTACCGTTAAATATTATAATATGTAGTTCCACAAAGTTAAAGCTAAAATCTTTTATAATTTTTTTTTCTATAGTTAACACCATATCTTGGCATGGAGCTACGTGGCAGGGTGCTACAGACCTACTTGCGTGGCCAGCTCATATATGACCGAGGGACCTTCTGCGAAACTCCTCGAGGGAAGCTGATCTTGAGTGAGACAATGCTTTCGTAATTAGTGCTTATGTATTATAATGCTTTGTATGGTCATTTTGTAGTTTTAAAGAATTATATTATTTTTTTAAATATGAGTGTTTGATTATCTGAACTATTTTATTTATTCAAATGGTACCCTTCAACACATCCGAATTGATGATTCAGACATTAAAAGAGTATGGCAAGGCGACAACATTGTCTACAACCTCACTAATGGAACCTTTAGGCTAAGAACCACTTGAGTAAGCACAGAATCGCATGTATTAGCAATACTACACTCCATATGAAGATGCAACAACATTAGCACACTTCTTGCGCTTGGAAGTATTGTTACCTGTTGAACTATAATACTTTACCAGATTGGGACCCTTTCTTTAGATATGTTTCTTTTGTGTGTGTATAAATTTAATTTTCAATAATATATAACATATTAGGTAGTTTCAAAAAAGGCCAGAATAATCTATTGGGTGTTAACATAAGTTGTGTCCGTTTTTTCCAAATGAAGAGAACAAGAGGACATAATAAAAAAAAATACAACAAATTAGTCAATAATGTATTCTCCTTCATTATTTATAACTTCTTGCCAACATTCTACAAGTTTTTCAATGCCTGTGTGATAAAAACCATCCGGTTTTGACTCGAGGAATTCGTCCAACCATGTCCGCAATACGACGTCATTATTGAAGGAAACGCCGCGCACATTGTTCGAAAGCGACCGGAAAAGGTGGAAATCCGACGATGCGAAGTCTGGAAACTGTGGAGAATGTGGCAGGACTTCCCAACCAAGCGTTTGAATGGCATTTTTCGTAATGTTGGCGATATGAGGGCGGGCGTTATCGTGTTGCAGAATAACGCCATATTGCCAATCAGGCCTTTTTTGTTGAACTGCAGTGTTGAGCCACTGCATTTGCAGAATGTATAGCTCCGCGTTGACTGTCTGATTGCGTTCAAGTATCTCGTATTAGATGACGCCTTGCCAATCCCACCAGATGCAAATCATCGTCTTGCGTGGATGCAAACCTTGTTTCGCTCTGGTCGTTGCTTGTTGACAATAACTCACCCATCCTTTCAGTTTCTTCATATTCACATAAAGGCACCATTTTTTATCACTAGTAATGATGCGGTAAAGGAACCTTTGCTTGTGGCCATGCGTAGCTCGATGACGCGTGACCAAACCAGCAGAAATTGTCGAACGTTGATTTTTGTTGTTTTCACTCAAAACATGTGGAACCAAAGTTCCGAACTTTTGGACTTTTCCCATTGATTTAAGATGGCGGTATACAGTCATGTGACTACAATTCCTCTGCTCAGCCAATTCTAAGATGGTTTGAAGGGGATCTTCATGAATAATATGGTTTAAGCGGTCCTCATCGAAGTCCACTGGTCGTCCGGAACGCTTCATGTCTTTCAGGTCGAAATTACCGTCTTTGAAACGCAAAAACCATCGACGAGCTGTCCTTTCATTCATAGCATCTTCACCGTACACTTCGCAAATATCGCGAGCAGCTTTGGCAGCTTTATTCCCTCGATTAAACCCGAACAGAAGAAGGTGTCGAAAATGCTCACTTTTGTCTACTTGCCATTCCATTTTGAAGGCTTGTAATCAAATAAAATAATATATGTAACGTAAAAGCAAACACAATATCTTGTAGAGCAGAAAATTTTCTTTCGAATGACGTATAACCTTTACCATTTTGTTTTACTTTTGGTGCTCATTTTTAAATTTGTAAAAAAACGGACACAACTTATGTTAATATCTAACTTATGTTAAGATTTTCTCTAAGTCATCGGTCACTCACCATATTCTTCCCTCCCACCATTCTATGATCCTGCTGAACGTTATCTAAAAGGCTCTATCTCGGTCTGCCAAGGGGTTTTCTTACGTGTTGTCGGACTCACATAATAATCTTTGTATACCGTGTCAAATGAGATCTGCTTACATGGCGCATATTCAAGTAACTCTTTCCAACTTCTGTGTTCCTATTAAATAGTGATTTTATTCATTTATTTTCAATGTAGTAGGTACAGTGTATGGTACTTAACAAAATTAAAAAAATATATTAATAGTGAATACTTAATTTATTACAAAGAAAAATAATCCTTAAATTGAATAAAAACAATTTACAACAATCACAATAAAACCAAATGAAAAAAATTAACACAATAAAACAATTCTAATAACACATGCGTGTATGTAAGCAAGTATGCAAGTCAGAATGATTTCAAGTTTATAAAAATTTAACAATATGTATATGCAGATGATTACTTGAGGTACTTATTACTTGAGGTATTATTACTTGAGGTACTTAGTTTACAATGTATAATTATTACTTGAGGTACTTAGTTTACAATGTAAAATTATTACTTGAGGTACTTAGTTTACAATGTAAAATAGTCATACGACAAATGTGTACTGAATGAACTAATACGAGTATAACATACACAGCAATGATTTTATGTAAAAAAAAGAGTAAGTCATTCAGAATTCATATTTTATGGTCAGAGGTAAAAAATTCAATGTTCGTTCCAGATAGTTTGATAAATGTCAATTATTGTATAAGAATGTCCAATTTAGAATTAATAAATCTCAACAACTTATGTTGCATTCTTTCAACTGCAATTATATGAACATCATATGTGTACACTGCAAGGGGACCAAGGAGTGGAATTTTCTTATCAATTTTCGAGTTTCTTCATTACATCTCAGTTTCCGCTCTCCTGCAGCATTTGTTCAGCAAAGTATATTTCGCAGTAGTCAAAATAAAACTAGTTAACATATGACTCAAAGATTTGGGTATTCATTTTAACAGTGAGCTCTCATTTTCTCCTAATGTTAAGGAACTCTGTGAGTCTGCTTATAGAGTTTGTGATACGAGTATCTAAGTTATTTGTGGAGGAAGAGGTCCTCAGGTTCCTCTACACTGCGCAAGTCCGCAACAAGTTAGAATGTGGAGCCCGCACGGTATTTGTTACTCTCAAATGGTGGAGAAAGGGGAGAGCGATTACTACCCGTGGCTCTATCCTACAAGGTGTCTTCTTGGTATATTGGGATACTACCTTCTAAGGCTGAGGAGGGATGTGAGAGTCTCTTCTTATATCTTTAACTTGCTCACGGGAGCTTCACCTAATCCTACTTTGTTGGAAAAGATAACAGTTTTATATTCCTCACAACTATAGGTATAGAAAGATTGACATACAAGTATTTAAACTGACAATAAGTAAAACTAACTGGACAAGTGCTCTTCCTCTGTATCATGGGCTGCCCCTTTTGAATAAGGCCTCGGATATTGACATCTTCAAAATATCCGAAAATATTTTTAAAGAATACATTTTGAGATTTCTTAGCAATGAGAGTTAATTGTTTCAGCTAAACCAATATTTATTGTTAACTAATTTTGATTATTCTTGTTGCTGTATATAATGTTTCTTTAAACTTTGTATGTAATTTTTCTTTCTTGTTGCTGTATATAATGTTTCTTTAAGCTTTGTATGTAATTTTTCTTTCTTGTTGCTGTATGTAATTTATCTTTAAGCTTTGTATGTAATTTTTCTTTCTTGTTGCTGTATATAATTTATCTTTAAGTTTTGCATGTGATTTTTCTTTCTTGTTGCTGTATAAAATTTCTCTTTAAGCTTTATATATAATTGGGTTGAGGCTGTGTATGTAAGCTATAAAATAAATAAATAAAAGAAACATTAGTCGGTTACTAGTTCTAGAGTCTAACTGCATGGATAGTAATGATGTAAGAAAATAAGAGTGTTGAACTAGGAATTTAATAAACAATCCAAAGTCTAAAGACGCTGAATATTCACATTGCTACGTTATTGTTTTCTTTGGCTGTGGATATACCTGATGACTGTGATTCTTCACCATTGCTTTATCATTGTGAAGTTTGCCCAAGCGAGCCCATATATGACCTCAGTCAAGCTAGAGTCCGGCCTTGCAGCAACTTTTAAGATGAAATGCGCTATTTGCACTGAAATACTTAACACTGTGTCAGAAGGACTGGAAATAGCTCATGAAGAATTTACAGAAATAATTTACAGATTTAACCACAAAGACTCCGATTAGAGTCCAGTGGGGATCTCTTGTGATTTTTTATTTTTCATGAAACTGAGAGAGCCAAAAATATGCTGTAGAAATGCATGCACTTAGAACAATACATGGGGGGGGGGAGGGTAATGTATGACAGAGTATACAATAGTATGAAGTGATTAGGGATGGATGTGAAGTTAAGACTGATGTGTTCAGTAAGATAAAGAAGAGCACTCTGAGATGGTTTGGACACGTGGAACGAATGAATGATAAAAGACTAACAAAACAAAATATGCAGTGTAAATGTAAGTGGAAGGCGTGATAGATGAAGATAAAGGAAAGTATAGATGGATTAAGTGTATAATCTTTTGAAAGAAGGGAATTAAAAAATTAGAGAATTCGTACGAACTTTATGAGAAGGTTTATGGATGTAGAAAAGACAAAAGATGCGTGTCGCAATAGGAAAGTCTGGCACTCTCACCTCTCTGCTTACCTCGATAGAGAGAGACGGCATGATGGTATGTGTGTAAAACCAAATTGCACACTTAGGTATTTTTCTCCAATAAATCATTATTTAATAAATCATTATTCAATAAATCATTATTCAATAAATCATTATTCAATAAATCATTATTCAATAAATCATTATTCAATCAATCATTATTCAATAAATCATTATTCAATAAATCATTATTCAATCAATCATTATTCAATAAATCATTATTCAATAAATCATTATGCAATAAATCATTATTCAATAAATCATTATTCAATCAATCATTAAACGCATTATTCTATAAAGTATTCATCAAAATTGTTCCTGTACATATTTTTATAAGATTTTCATGAATTTTTGGGCGCCCCCTTTGTCGGTGCCCCTGGGCAAATGCCTAAGTTTGCCTGTTAGCAAACGCGGCTCTGTGTTGAATAGCGAGCCGTGTGCATGGATAGACAGATGTGGAGATTTATCCTCTTGGCCTACCCAGAAAAGGGTAATGGCTTGATGGTGTATACGTACCTATATAAAACGAATTCGTGTGCCTTCTTCAGTTGTACGCTCGTTTCACGTCAACAGAATTGATGACGTCAATAGGTTGTCATAACCAGGGATACATTTCACGAGTGTTTTTGACATATGGAAATTTCCTGGAAATCGTAATGCTGAGCTGTGTAGGTCTAGCATTGTGTTGTGTAAGTACAGTACCCGGCGGTAAGTAATACACATCGGGTTTAAGATAGAGACTGTCGGCCATAATCGGCTAACTTCGGCTTTGTAGAGCGTCGTCTCTGTCAATTATACACGTATTCCATCGCGATTTGTCAGTTGTTGTCAAGTAAAAAAAATCTAGGGACAGAGACAACGCTCTACAAAGCCGAAGTTAGCCGATTATGGCCGACAGTCTCTTTCTTAAGCCCGACGTGTATTACTTACCGCCGATTGTTATCAGCTCCCCGTGGTGTACACATGTGAGAGTCTCAATGGCACACCTTTCAGTTTGATGTTATTTCGCCCTGTTGTAATTGTTGCTGCCATTTACTTATTTTGACTCAAATTAATTGTTTATTAATTTTAAAGTTCATTGCACATTACTGCTTTCCGTAGTTAATACAATGAACAAATATAACAAAAGATTAATGCTGTGGAAATGCGCGCACTAAGGAAAAATTGTGGAGTGTCAATGTATGACAAAAGGTGAAATAATTGACGACCTCCGTGGCCTGGTGGTAAGACACTTGTCTCCCGATCCGGAGGTTGCGGGTTCGATCCTCGCTGGAACCCAGATTTTTTTAAAATAGGATTCCAGTCTGGTTAACACTTAGTACCTATAAAAACAACTTTCTGGTTGGTTGGAAGAGATTACCACATGGCAATAAACTCGCCAGGTTAAAAAGAATACATCAGAAATTAATGCATGGATAAAGAAAGGAGCTTTAAGATGGTTTGGAATGTTATATCTGAAGGAAGGACACTCGAGCGGCGTTTATTTTTTTCATAAACATAAACAAGATGGGGTCAGATATATGAAAATTTCTTTAAAAAAATGACAACAACATGAGCGTCATAGTAAAATTCCCGAGCGCCATTCTTTTCCCATTGAGGATGTGCTGTGATGGGTGGCGGGGGTGGCTCCCCCACCGCCCCCCCGGCCGAGTCCATGTGAGCGGCTGACGTCACCCCACCCGGTGTTGGCGTCACCGAGCGTTACGTCACCCAGCGCCACCCGGCTACCCACCCTCCTGTGCTCAATTCACTTTCCAATCCCAGTTACACTGGATACCTACGTGGAATCTCCCCCACACTCTCGCTCTCTCTCTGAAATCTCCATTTTGGCGGGAAACCCTTTAGAAATCGTAAGGTTTCTTTCTCGCTTTATAACAAATTTCAGAGGCGCATATCTCGTTTCATTATAATGAAAATTAGAAATTAAAACGTCAGTTTAGAGAAAAACCATTTTTCGATTTATAAAAAGCTATTCAATTTGTAAAAAAAACGATTTCTGTTGCCTGACTAGTCCACCTACAGTATTAGCTGGATCAACCAAGGTCTGAGTGAATGTGATGGAATACAAGTAGCCTGAACGAGTGGACTTGTTTTTGCTAAATAATTGATGTAAGAATTGTTATCTAGTTATAAGTAGTATGTAGGTGTTAATTATTTCTAAGATCTCATATATTAAGATTGAATAAATAAAATAAAATGATATGTAGGAAAATAAGATGAAGTAAGTGCATAAATTATAACATATAATTAAGACTAATCAAGTAATAAATGTGTATATAGGTATAGCCTTGACAAATGTTTGTACAATAATTTACTTTGTTTAATAAAAAAAAAAAAACGATTTTATCCCATCCCTTTGAGACATGACATTTCAAACGTCACAGGGACCGTGCTACATTTTCTTGAGTATAGACATTTGTATGCCACATTGACATATGTAGTTCCTTCACACATGAATCTATGTAAATATTAAATAACCAGGGTGACATAGCGCATCCTTGTTTTACACCTTTCGAAATATTGAATCACTCGGTCAAGGAACCGTTCCCCCCAATACTCGTAAATGCTCTACTTCCAGCACATAATTATGCAATACCACGTTAATTTTACATTGAACAATAATGATGTGATTGATAAAGTAAAACGAAATGAATCAACCAATTCAGATATAAAAAGCGCCGAACGAAGCGTTTTTCTTTTTGAATGAATTTAGGTTTGGGACTCAGATCGTCAGTTAACATGTTGCCAATTAGTATAGACGATATACCACGAAGTCCCAGGCTGCATTTTCCTACCAGAAGCGTGCTTTACGGACCCGAAGGGCGTTAGGAAGTCATAACTAGATTGTGGCTTTCAACACTTTGTTATGTGTAGCATATCACAGCGAATATCAACATTTTGTGACGCCGTGTTCTAGCTATTAGCATTCATGCTAAATAAACGGGCATCCCAGTTTCGATTCCTGGCTGATTCACTTCTGGAAAGAAGAAAACATCAGACACAGGATAGAACTCTCGGAAAATATAGTACCAGGAGACCATCTGCCTTGGCCTACTTGGAGACCCTTGAATAGGCACAGAGTACGGGTTGTTGGGCGTCTTATTTGTCGTCGTATGCTCTTCCACGTCGATCATGTGGTCTGTGAAAAAAACAGTCCGATGTTACGTGGGTCGTCCAGAAAGCAAAATAACGTTTTGGCATAACTAAATAAAAATGAAAGCTATCAACATAAAACTTTATTTACAAAGTCACAGTACTTTATTCTATTTTTCAATGTAGTCGCCATAGCTGTCAATGCACTTATTGTAACGTGGAACCAATTTTTCAATTCCGATGTTATACTCTTCTACCGCCAAAGTTTTGAGCCAGGATGTCACTTCTTGTTTGAGATCTTCATGGTTTGCGAACTGTTTTCCCACCCAAAAATTCCTTTAGTTTCGGGAATAAGTGAAAATCACTCGGTGCCAAGTCAGGGCTGTAAGGAGGATGTCCAAAAATTTCCCACGTAAGACGTTGAAGTTCTCGCTGTGTTCGTGCTGATGCATGAGGCCGCGCATTGTCATGAATCAAAACCACCTTTCCCGACAACATTCCACGTATCTTGTTTTGGATGGCGCGTCTAAGTCATTGAAGAGTTTCACAACAGGCCTCTGAGTTTATTGTGTGTCCTCTTGGCATCAACTCCACGCGGATCAAACCCTTTCGGTCCCAAAAAACTGTTGCCATCACTTTTCTGGTGTTGAGATTCGGTTTTTCTTTTCCGAACACACATTTTTTTTGTAGCCGAGGTGCTCTGTCATTATTTCATGTAATAATGTTGAATAACTGTAAGCAAAAAAACTACCAAATCGCCAACCCTACCTAAACATGACAGCTACCAAATATATCACTTTAGAAAAATGACAATATCTCGATCAAAAGTCATCATAACAAGTAACGTAACTATTTATTATCTTCCACAGCAGTGACAGTATCTGTACTAATTAAAAAGAATATAGGTCAATCATAATACTATATGTCAAATTGGTAAGACAAGTTAAGCAATATGGACGCAGATTGTGATTATTAAATTTTTGGACATTCTCCTTACAGCCATGACTTGGCACCGAGTGATTTTCACTTATTCCCGAAACTAAAGGAATTTTTGGGTGGAAAACAGTTCGCAAACGATGAAGATCTCAAACAAGAAGTGACATCCTGGCTCAAATCTTTGGCGGTAGAAGAGTATAACATCGGAATTGAAAAATTGGTTCCACGTTACAATAAGTGCCTTGACAGCTATGGCGACTACATTGAAAAATAAAGTAAGGTACTGTGACTTTGTAAATAAAGTTTTGTGTTGATATCTTTCGTTTTTATTTAGGTATGCCAAAACGTTATTTACTTTCTGGACGACCCACGTATGTGTATACCCAATACCCAATGAAACCGAAAAATACGCTGGAAGCATATTGAGGACAGTCGTACTCTCACATTTAGCTCCTGGAGTATGAAGAAGGCCGTTCTTCTGTCGGTCCATGGAGTTCTTAGCTCCATTATTATTATTAGGCATAAATAATAATTCAACTTATTATTTTCGTGAATATTATTGTGACCTGTAAGGCGTAATTGGGAAACGCTGTTATTTGTAGGTGCATAATCATACATGGTGCAATATGTAATGGTAACGGCACGAACCGGGTATAGTCGTACTTGGAAAATTCCACTCTGGTAGCATTACGTCATACGTCTGAGGAGTGTCCTTCGGCCACCAGCACTGGCTGCCATCAGCACCGAACACCATTTGTTTTAACACTTGAGGAAAAACCTTTTATTGCAGTATCAAGATCGGCTAAAATTATGAATCACAACAGTGAATTAGTTTAGTATGGGAGTGAAACATGGGCGTTGAAAATCAATGAACCGAATAAATACGTGCGCTGAGAAGAATATGTATCGATGTATAATATGATAAAATAAGAAATGAAATTATTTAGTATGATTGTGAGAGGAAAACTGCTGTGTTAAGTAGTGTGAAAAAAGCGCGTTGATGTGGTTTGGACACGTTGAACGAATGAGTATAAAACATACAATTTACTTTGATTTCAAAAAACTTTTTGTTGGTCATTGAAGTATAATGTATGATATTTAAACACAAATAAACAATATCCGCCAAATGTCCACCTCTTGCGGCTCCACAGATGTCCATTCTTTTGTCAGCATTTTCGATGACATTTTGGCATAATTGCGGTTCTAACTCACCAATAACGCGAATAATTTCGTTCTTCAGCTCAGGAATTGATCGGGGGTCATTCTTATAGACCTGGCTTTTCACGTAACCCTAGAGAAAATAGTCCAACGGTGTCAGATCACATGATCTTGGTGGCCAATTAACATCACCGTTTCCGGAGATAATTTGAACGCGTTGTTGTATTGTATAGGACTCCATTTTTATAAATGTCATACATTACACTTCTCAAATATCGCAAGACCCAGGCAAGTTCACGACGCCATACCATATGTGTTTTATCAAAATATAAAAAAAAACCGCTCAATTTGAAAGATCCTTTATGTTTTGTTTAATTTTCTCTTCACAGTCACAGTGTGTTTTGTGTAATTTTCGGGATCACCGCTTTACGCAAATTATATAATACATTACACCTTCGTTGTGTGCAATGCAGCGTAGCTGACATTACCATATAGAATATTAACCACGATGTGCTGCATATTTTCTAACCCAAGCAGAAAATTTTTAAACGAAATGCCAAAAAGCGTTAAAGACGGCCCTAGTTGCCCAGCTGGTAAGACGCCTGTCTTCTGACCCAGGGGTGGCGAGTTCAATTTCCGCTGGTAACCTAACTAGGCCACGGGTGTGTTGTCGAAATGTCCTGCATATAGGAACGAGCCCATAACTTGGTAGTTCCTAGCTGTGACACTGGATTCGAAGAAATGCAGATTTTAATGTTTTTTGCGGTCACGTTTGATGACTCAAATGAGAGGTTTTTATTCATATGATTCATTTGCATCCATCCATATTGTTAAAATCTAGCGGCCGCGTTTTATTTGAGTCTTTCCTGGCAGGTAAAATAAACATTTTTACGAAGAATTTTTACAAAAATCCTTTTTTTACGGGCCATTGTTAAAAGAAGGGTATGATGGCTTTTGTTCGGAAGTGCATACAAATATTCCTAGAAAAAATCTCTTCGTTCTGAGTGGTGAATGAATTAATTTATCTGAAAGAGCGACAGCTGAGATGGGACGGGCACATAAGACGGAGACCACCAGACCATACTGTAAATCAGGCAATGTCTATGGATCTTCCTCGACAGCCGTCCAGAGGAAGACCAAAGAACTCCTGGATGACTCAATGCTCCAAAATCCTGCAGAGAAACGACCTAGATGAAAGCGACACCCAGAACCGAAGAACATGCAGCCTGAGAACGAGAAGAGCCGACCCCAACAGCCTACCTAGGCAATGAGTTGGGAGAGTGCCAGGAATAAGAAGAAGTTCTGAGTGGTGAATAGGGAATGTTCTATTATGAAACCGGTCAATGAGAGGACAGCTACAAAGAACGACTTGGTTCCCACCCCCATCTATGGTGAGGGTGAAACGCGATACTTGGAGAGGATCCAGAATTGTCGTGCATTCTGCCGGAGATATGCTTCAGAAATGGATGTCCCTCACCTGCCTACGACACAGCCTCGAGACAAGGTGTGGGGTTTTTGTTGATCTCTCTGGAATATTGGATGGATGGCATCTTCATCATGGAACTTGGACACCGAGAACAACAAGGGCGTGTGCCGAAGAACGGAGCTGGCAACCCCTATGTAAAACCACTTGAAACTTGTACATTTCTTCTTTCTAAACTTTATTTTATTTCTAACACACACCCATAATTACTCCATATAAGAATAAATACGGTCAATTTTGATACTCCTATAAACATACGTACAGTACCCGGCGGTAAGTAATACACATCGGGGTTAAGAAAGAGACTGACGGCCACAATCGGCTAACTTCGGCTTTATAGAGCGTCGTCTCTGTCATTTATACACGTGTTCCGTCGTGATTTGTCAGTCAATTGTGCGACAGAGACGACGTTCTACAAAGCCGATTATGGCCGACAGTCTCTTTCTTAAGCCCGATGTATATTACTTACCGCCGGGTCCTGTACCCTCACGCCATCTCCATGTAGAGGTAGCCAGAGATTACAAGGGTCATACTTTTTATTTCGATACACATCCTTAGCCTCCTTTACATCCATACACCTTTTCATCCAACTTCTATGATTTTTGCTGACTTTCTACGTTTCCTTTTTTCAAAATATCATTCACTTGACCCAACCATACTTCCCTTGATTTTCCTCTCACACACCTTTCACTCACATTTGCAATATATATTTGTTTTGTCTTTCTTGCTACGTTTGGTCAGTGTTATTGCATGGAGTGGAATCATGGACCCTCAAAGTTGGTAGTATGAACCAACTGGAAGCATTCGAAATGTATGCACCGGAGAATGCTACGGATACCCCGGACGGATATGGTCAGCAACACAAGGGTTCTTCAAAGAGCCAAGTTGATAGAGAGTTGCTGATTAATATTAAAATCCGAAAGGTGTCCTATTTGGATCATGTATTTAGAGGAGAAAAGTACAAATTACTGCACCTGATCATCCAAGGCAAAATAGAAGGCCGAAGAGGTGTTGGCAGGAGGCAAATCTGCTGGCTCCCCAATATACGTACGTGATTGGATTGGCATAAGGGGCGTTGGAGATCTTTTTCGGGCTGCCGGGGACAAGGATGTCTACTCTCAAGTGATATTGAACGTTGGGGGGACCTGACATGACACTGGGAAGAAGAAGAAGTCTTTCTTCTTTCATTCGTTCTTCATGCCTTAACCATCTCAGCGATCCTTTTTTCATCTTAGTCAAACACTTAAGTTTCCATTCATCTCTAATCACTTCATATCGTGTTCTGTCAAATATTGTTAACCTGTGTATTATTTTCAATGCACGCATTTCTACAGGATTTATTCGACTGCTATCAGTCATTTCCATCATGATACTCATCGTTATACAATAAAATATTCGGTCATACGGATTAACCCTTCCTTCCCTGTGATGTGTAACTAGTACACATTGCTTCTAAACACCTTTAATATCTCTATAAATATTATAAATACAGGGTTCAGATTTTAGGTATTCCTCCGTTATACATTTACGCATTGAATGAAAAAATAATATTAATAATAATTAGCACTTATCAGCCACATCAGAGATATTTTGTGAAAATCGGGAATAAATTCACCAGTACAATCAAACGTGTGCCAGTGTGTGACGTAGGTATATTCATTCTAAAAAAACGCTATGGGTGAGGAAGCGACGCTATTCACGTCTCACACTCACTCTACTTCGGTATATGGGAACGCAAGAAATAGAATCTCAGTTTGCAGTTGTTTCTTCCTTCGAGGTATAACATACACAGCGTTAGTGTCCCGAGTCTCGTCTCAGTAGTTCGCGGGCATCCATACGAGATGGTCTCTGTATCCCTTTTGTGAACGTCGGCCGATGTTTTTTCATTTTTTCAGCAATTAAATTTCAATTATTATTACTTTTGACTTCAAATTTAATTAATTTAAGCGATCGGCTATAAATATTCTTATTTTTCCGATTTTAAATCGCTCATTTTTACATATGTATTGAATACACAGTACCGGAACGCGCGATTTTTTTTAGCATCGGAAGGCAAAGGTTAAAAGAGAATTCGAAATCATGTTATATCCCCACACACGGGGTTTTCTTAAAAAAAAGAGAAAGAAAAAATAATATATCCAACAGCTCTGTTAAATTAAACAATTCTTGATATTTCGTATTATGAATTTAACGTATCCAAAACAAACACCCGCTCAGAACCAGATAACCACAATTCACGATAATTTGTGTAATTTTCGAGTTTGAATTTGACCTAAAAATACGAAATTACAATACCTTTATAGTTACATTACGATATTGCCGTTTACTAAGTGTGCACCCACCTTTAGCTAACTAACCGCGCTTATTCTACCACTCGCCTCTCCCACTCCCACTCCCGCATACTTGTGCGCGGGTGACGTAACCTGCTCCCTCCGCGCCGCCGCGCTCGCCCCCCGCGCCCATCACAGGTGACGTCAGGCTTTATTTCTGTTTACATCCAGCATGACTGGCCGCCATGACTGGGCCGTTCTGTTCCCTGTTGTAGCCGGTACACAAACTGTGGTCCGTGGTCCGTGGCCCGGTACCGTTTTCAATTGAAAGCATTCTTAGTACAAAAGCGTCAATATTAAAAAAAAAACGTAACTTTCTATAGTAAAAACGGTAGAATAAATCAACGCGCCTGTTTTTCTTAACCCTTCCTTCCCTGTGACGTGTAACTAGTACAGATTGCTTCTAAACACTTTAATATCTCTATAAATATAATAAATACTGGGTTCAGATTTTAGGTATTCCTCCGTAATACGTTTACGTGTTAAATGCAAAAATAATATTAATATTACAATATAATAATTAGCACTTATCGGCCACATTAGAGATATTTTGTGAAAATCGGGAATAAATTCACCAGTGCAATCAAACGTGTGCCACTGTGTGACGTAGGTATATTCATTCTAAAAAAATCGCTATGGGTGAGGAAGCGACGCTATTCACGTCTCACTCTACTTCGGTATATGGGAACGCAAGAAATAGTTCAGTTCGCTCGCTCAGTAGCTCGCGGGCTTTCATTTGAGGTGGTCTCTTCGCCCGTTTTGTAAATTTCGGTCGATATTTTTTTTACATGTTTTCAGCAATTAAATTTCAGTTATTATCACTTTTGACTTCAAATTTAATTAATTTAAGCGATTGGTTAAAAATATTCTTATTTTTCCGATTTTAAATCGCTGATTTTTACATGTGTATTGATATGTATTGAATACACAACACCGGAACGGGCGGATATTTTTAGCACAGGAAGGGAAAGGTAATAACAGGCAATCCACCCACACTTTGACAAATTAACGTTCACATTTGTGAAATTATTAAAGGTAAAATTTAAAAAAACTTAAAAGTACGTAATAATTTAATATGAAAATAACACCCGAACTCCCATACTTAGATAATAATTTTGAGATATTTCGATATTGAATGGATATAGGGGAACCCCCGAGAATTGACCGCTCTCCTGCGCGTAACACACCAGACACCCCACCACCAGGACCGGCTACTAGAACGGGAAATTTCGAAGTATTTATTATAATTCATAAATACTTTTTGGCGAAAAAATACGAAATACGCATTTTGTTTTCAATTGAACCTGATAATTGTTATAGAGGACAGCTGGGCAAATTACAGCGTCTTCAAAATGTTTGTCTGAGATTTATTTTCAACCTGCGAAAGTACGATCATATAACTTCATACCAGAAAGCATTGAACTGGTTGAATGTTAGAAATAGACGCCAAATTCACATACTGTCTCTATTGTATAATATCCTTAACTGTCCCCTCTTATCTCGCCGAAATTTTTCAGCGTCTTTCCAATCATGGATTAGCGCTACGCTCAAAACAGAGATTGTCTATTGGCTTTTCCAGTTCACCGCTCCTCTTTTTTACGTAGTCCTTTACTGTCCATGCAGTGAGACTCTGGAATCAGTTACAAACCAATATAAGACTCACTCCGTCCTTAGCACGCTTTAAGAAGAGACTGAAAAAACTCGTAATTTCTAGTCAGTAAAATAACGTGTTTCATTCCTAAATTTTCTTTTCCTTTTCCCTCCACCATCCCTTCCTTTCCTTTTGATTAATGATATCTCACTTTATTTGAAAAATAATGTTCGGGTGATTGTTCGTCTTTGTGGGGCTCGTGGGCATATGTTCACGTACCTATGTGTTTATGGATTTCGTGGGGATGGATAGTCATTTGAATGATTTATGCGACCACGTAACTTGCTTCATTTATTTTTGTCTGATTGGTTGGAAGAGATTGCCGCCTGGCAATAAACCCACCAGATTGTATTTGCAATAAGTGTTAAATAAATAAATATAATTTATTACATACGAAAAGTGGATTTCTAAACCTAAAAAATAACGAAAAATACGAATTATCATTGTTCTAACTAACGAAACCTTACTGTAGTGTTATGAAATAATTGAGATTGATAATAAATCAATGTATACCTACAAGTTGGTCACGAACGAAAAAGTCCCCTAACACTGGTCCCCTAACACTGGTCCCCTAACACTGGTCCCCGCTAGGAAAAGTTGGAGAGGGGCTCTCTAATTCTGTGGCACCACAAGGTACACAGTTCACAGCACCGCGCTGATAGTGATAACGCCACGGCCTGCATGCTATTCTACACTCACAGCCGCAGCTATAATGTTATATTATATTATAACATTCTACAGTGCGTTTCTTGAGGAAATATCGCGATATCCAATATGATTCTATCGTATATTACACCGATACCGATCCGACATCGCTTGTTGCAACCAAAAACTGGAATTAACTTCTTAGATAGTGGATGCATTCGGTATTAATTAACTACACCCATTGTTTTGTATGGTCACCAGTCAGCAATATCGTGTTCGATACCATATTTCTTAATATCGTGCTCGACTCCATAATAATAATAAAAATAAAAAGGCAATTAAGAGCGCCGTTTAGAGGGGAAACTCTCCTCAAGGGCGCTTTAATTCAGGATTCGAATTCCCTAAAAATATTACATGTTTAAGTCGAGTGTAACGATATAAATGTAACGGCTGCGACAATTACATTACGTACTCCTCGCATTTGCATATGTTCAGAAAAACGTATAGTAAGAAAGCCGCAGAATAATTATCAAGGGAAGACGAACGATAAAAAAACCGTTGTAGATATTCCGATGTGTAATATTAAAATATTCGGCTTTAGGTGTAGTGTAATGTATATATTATTTGATCACACATTTTGATAAGTCCTCTCAAAAACTTTTACCTTCAAGTGCTTCGTAAAGATGCACATGTCTTCCATATCTCTAACACTAAGAGGTAAACAATTCCACCTCACAGGACCAGCAACAGCAAGAGCTCTATCATAATAACCCACCCCATTGGATCGATTTGGAACAATCAATTTATTAGACGAAGAAGAAACCAATCTCAAAGTTCCACTCCTTCCCGAAGGAACATTATTAAGAGCTTAAAATAAGACATCGACGAAACCTCCACATTCTGTAAATACTGTCGAGTGTTGAATAGTCAAAGCTGTCCTCGGTATCTGCGTGAAAAAATCTATTTTATTTTTAATATATTTATTTATTTAACACTTTTATTGCAAATACAATCTGGCGGGCTTATTGCCAGGCGGCAATCTCTTCCAACCAACCAGACAAAAGTAAATTAAGCAAGTTACGTGGTCGCATAAATCATTCAAATGACTATCCATCCCCACGAAATCCATAAACATATACGTGAGCACATGCCCACGAACCCCACAAAGACGGACAATCACCCGAATATTATTTTTCATATAAAATGATATATCATCAATCAAAAGGAATGGAAGGGATGGGGGAGAGGAAAGGAAAAGAAAAATCAGGAATTAAACACGTTATTTTACTGACTAGAAATTATGAGTTTTTTCAGTCGCTTCTTAAAGCATGCCAAGGACGGAGCGAGTCTTATATTGGTTTGTAACTGATTCCAGAGTCTCACTGCATGGACAGTAAAGGACGACGTAAAGGAATAGGACCGGTGAACTGGAAAGGCCAATAAACAATCTCTGCATAAACTGTCACTGATCTGGTGATGGTAAAATCCTTTGTATTATATTCCAACGCACCATACACCATTCTACACGTCTTCTTTTGCGGTTCTTCTGGCTCAATCAGATTTACTGCTATATCCTTTAAAATCCTTTGTATTATATTCCAACGCACCATACACCATTCTACACGTCTTCTTTTGCGGTTCTACTGGCTCAATCAGATTTACTGCTATATCCTTTAAAATCCTTTGTATTATATTCCAACGCACCATACACCATTCTACACGTATTCTTTTGCGGTTCTACTGGCTCAATCAGATTTACTGCTATATCCTTTAACATCCTTTGTATTATATTCCAACGTACCATACACCATTCTACACGTCTTCTTTTGCGGTTCTACTGGCTCAATCAGATTTACTGCTATATCCTTTAACATCCTTTGTATTATATTCCAACGTACCATACACCATTCTACTCGTCTTCTTTTGCGGTTCTTCTGGCTCAATAAGATTTACTGCTATATCCTCAACATATTTTAAAGAAAAGACTAAAAAAAGCATTATTTGTCTCAAAATATTCCTCCTGCCTGATTCCAATAAAATCCCCACCCTTATTCCTATTTTCCTTCAGATATCTTTTGTTATTCTCACTCAAATATATTATTTTATTACATATTTCATTTTGAACTAAAAGCTGGTTGATTGGAATAAATTGATTTAAAGCAATAAACCCGCCAGATGCGTATTTACATGAAAATTTTAATTTAATATCGAGTTTGAAATCCAGGAATAGTTTTATAAAGTGAGCGCAAGAACTGATGTTTCCTCCGGATAAAGCAAAGAAAAAAATATCTGACAACTGTATAGAGCTCTCGGAAAAGATGCCACCTAGAGATCAGATACCTTGGCCTACTTGGAGAGGCTTGAATAGACTCTGAGTAGAGGTGACTTGATGCAAGGTGAACATACACGTATGGGGTTTCTTTAACCCTTCCCTTACGGTGATAAAAATGAAACGCGTGTTCCGGTGTTGGGTAGTGAGTACGCGATCAAAAATTTGCGATTTTAAATCGGAAAAATAAGAACATTCATAGATAATCCCCTTAATTAATTATAATTGAAGTTAAAAATTATAATAATTGAGATTTATTTGCTGAAAAATTAAAAAACCATCTGGCAATGCTCACGGAACGGGCGTAGATCTAGTCTCGTTGCCAGCTCAACAGCTATTGCGGCGCGGAAGGGTTGTTGGCTAACTCGGGCGTGGCTTACACTTGCGAGGTTGAGACAATTGAGCTCCTCGCTATTCAGTGACGTATGCAAAAGTGAGATGCGAATATAGTGTCGCGCTTCCCGCATACTTTTCACCTATCGTCAAGACCCAAGATCGAGGCACTCACAGCGTTTAAATGCAAATTTGTTTCCGATATTCACGAAATACTTACGATGTAGTCGATAAATTCTGATTATTATTAATATTATTTTATAAATCAATGCGTAAATATATTATGGAGGAATACCTAAAATCTTAACCTTGTGTTTATTATATTTAAATAGATATTGATGGTTATTAGAAGCAACGTGTAGAAGATACCCAACACAGGGAAGGAAAGGTTAACGAAACTAGCGTTGAATGTGATTGTGGAGAAATACAGGGCTCACAACACATTGTAACTTGTTCAAAGCAAGACTTGATCGATGCGAATGATTGGGCGCTGGTATATCTATTGTCTCTTACTGGAGACACGTGGCATAGTTAATAAATGATGGTCCAAACACGAAAATGAATGAATTAGCTACTAAGTTATTCTAGTTTTCCTAATATTCCACCAATAGAGGTCAAAGGAGATCGAATCGAAATGTGTTGATAAAGTAGATTGTCTTTTTTTTTCAACAGATTTTTTTCTTGAATGGTATAAGCCTCTGGGCCTTTTGACCAACGTTCCCTCTAAGGTGTGCGCGTGTGCGGCCGTACATCTGTTAAAAATTGTCCGCACACATGTTTCCATATTCCGCACACATCTCAAAGAAAGGAACTTGTAACCATTATTTTGACACGATGACACACTAATACTAGATACTGATCAATCAGCACACGGAAGTTGACTAACACGATCACACGCTCTGTGTACCTACGCTATAGTACAATAGTCACATATTCTTTCCTTACGCCGCGTGGACTCTACCTACTCGTATTATATAAGTTGATGGGCCGCACATATAAGTTGATGGGCCGCACACACAATGAAAAAATTAGGGAGATCGTTGCTTTTGACCCTGGTATGTTGTGTGCCATAGTACATATAGTAAGTAACCTGCATATAGTAAGTAAGTAATACACATTGGGCTTAAGAAAGAAATTATAGAAGAAGTTGCCGAACTTAACCTGGGATACAAGATGGGCGATAATATGCTAAACATCATATGCTATGCTGACGATGCCACCATCATAGCCGAATCAGAGGAAGACCTGCAACAAATGCTACATCGATTCCACACTGCTTCCAAAATATACAACATGTCCATCTCTATCAGCAAGACTAAATGCATGACTCTAGCCAGAGAGTAAGTTGGATGCAGTGTGGCGATCGACGACACACCGATTGAACAAGTAACAAAATTTAAATACTTGGGTGCTACCATAATGTGCAATAATGACCTCTATGGCGAAGTATTTGAACAATCACAAAAGGCCGCAGCTATTTCCGGATGTTTAAAGAACACTATCTGGAAAAAACAAGCATATGAACATCCAAAGCAAGGTGAGCATATACAAGACCTGTGTCCGCCCCATAATGACATACATCATAGAGTCCAGAGCCGACACTGTCAGAATCAAACCTTCGAACCAGCGAAATGAAGGTACTCAGGAGTATCACTGGCAAAACCCTTCGTGATAAAGTACATAACACAGAAATCCGAAGGACGTGCGAAGTTGAAGATATTGTCAGATGGGGATGACAGAGAAGAAGGTTCTGGAACGAACACGTATTCAGAATGGCGGAACCAAGAGCCGTAAGAATGGCCAGGGACAGTATCCCCCAAGCAAGCAGACCTCCAGGACGACCTCCCAAAAGATGGAAAGACAGCTGGCAGTCGACGTCGCAAGAGGCAAACGATGATGCAGGACCATAACAGGCCTAAAATAAGATGAAGAAGACGCTTAAGAAAGAGACTGTCGGCCATAATCGGCTAACTTCGACTTTGTAGAGTGTCGTCTCTGTCATTCATACACGTGTTCCATCGCGATTTGTCAGTCGTTGTCAAGAGTTCTAGGGACAGAGACGACGCTCTACAAAGCCGATTATGGCCGACAGTTTCTTTCTTAAGCCCGATGTGTATTACTTACCGTCGGGTACAGTACGTACTTATTTTTATTGCAAATTATATGAATCATGTTAGTATTTCGATATTAATACCTTTCTTGTAACATCTTGTACACATATACTACACTACAACTAAAACCGAATGTGTTTCTATCACATATCGGAAGATCTACAAAGGTTTATTTGTAGTTCGTCTTTTTGCGGTTAGTTTTCTGCGGTTTTCTTATCAATTATGTTTTTTCTAAACATGTGCCGATGCGATAAAGAACCTAATCTAATGGCCGCGACTACCTCTTTTTTATCCTTTACACTCGACTTATATGCATGTTTATTTTATAATATTTTTAATCTGTCAATAATAGTGAGTTCGAGTGCTTTTGAGGAGTCCGCTCTCTAAATGGCGCTGTATAAATTGTCCTTTTATTATTGTTATTATTTTTTATTCACACGCAATTAGTATTTTTATAATTTTTTTTTAAGTTAGTAAAAACATCACTATAGTTTGAAAATTCTAGGATGAGTCCTGTGACAGCTCACAAATTTGCCCCAATACAACCTTGTAACGATGTTCAATAATTTTAATTATTTTATCAACTTTAATATAAGCCTCAATTCTAATAAATAGCAAGTTATTTATGTAAATACATTACATAAGGTTGTATTGGGGCAAATTTGTGAGCTGTCACAGGACTCATCCTAGAATTTCCGAACTATAGGTAACATCCAAAGCTATTGCGTCTGACAGCGCACACGACGGTAAGCTAACACTTCATATGACAAAACTGATCGATTCTCGCCCTTATGCACCAAGGGTAAAAATCGCAAAAAAAAAAAGAAAATAATTTAGACCGGCATGATCTGCAAAACTCATCAAGTAAGTGTTATACCACATTTCTTGAAAATCTGCAAAACTCATCAAGTAAGTGATATACCACCTTTCTTGAAAATCCACCATGGAGCGATCCTCCCACATTAAGAAACACAGATGTATAATTAAAAAAATATGTATACCGCCCTTGACCTACCACTTTTTTTAAGTATTGGAATATCAACAAAACTTTCTTCGTAGTTCATCTTTCCTCGGTAAGCTTTCTGCGGTTTTCTTACCGAATATATATTTCTGAACATATGCAGATGCTGGGAAGTACCTAATCTAATGACTGCAGCCACTACCTTTCTATCCTTACACTCAACTTGTTTTTTTTTAATGTTTTTAATCTGTCAATAATAAAGGGTCTTTCAAATTGAGCGGTTTTTTTTATTCTTGGATAAAACACAGATGGCGTCGCGAACTTGCCTGGGTCTTGTAACGTTTGAGAGGTGTAATGAATGGCATTTATAAAAATGGAGTTGGATACAATACAACGCGTTCGAATTGAGAATTATTTTATCAATATATTGTAATCTCCGGAAACGGTGATGTTAATTGCCCACCAAGATCATGTGATCTGATACCGTTGAACTATTTTCTCTGGGGTTACGTGAAAAGCCAGGTCTATAAGAATGACCCCCAATCAATTCTTGAGCTGAAGGACGAAATTATTCGCGTTATTGGTGAGTTAGAATCGCAATTATGCCAAAATGTCATCGAAAATTTTGACAAAAGAGTGGACATCTATGGAGCTGCAAGAGGTGGACATTTGGTGGATATTGTTTTTTTTGTGTTTAAATGTCATACATTATACTTCAATGACCAATAAAAAGTTTTTTGAAATCAAAGCAAATTGTGTGTTTTATTCAAGAATTAAAAAAAAATGATGAAAAAAAACCGCTCAATTTGAAAGACTCTATAGTTGATTCGAATCAAGAAATAGAGCGATCTTCAAGAGAGTTTGCGCTCTGAAAGTTTCTATAATATACTAGGTTAGTCAAAAAGTTTTGAAAGCGGAAATGAAAATACATTATTTTTGGGGGGAAATCACTTTTATTGCTCAGTATAGTCTCCCATAAGATCAATACACTTGGTCCAACGATCTTCCAACTTTGTTGTCCCATCACGGAAGTGACTTTCTGGAAGGCCTGCAAAATACTCCTCTACGACGGCTATAACCTCTTCGTTTGATGAAAAATGCTTTCCACGAAGGAATTTTTTGAGGTGTGAGAACAGCCAGAAGTCAGAGAGAGCTAAATCTGGCAAATAGGGTGGATGCTGCAACAATTCGTACCCCAATTCACTGATTTTCGCGATGGTTTTTTGAGCTGTGTGAGCAGGTGCATTGTCTTGATGAAAAATGATTTTTTTCTTCTGCAAACCGGGTCTTTTTTCACAATTTTTTTCATCCAACTGGTCCAAAAGGTCACAATAATCATCAGAGTTGATTGTCTTACCAGTTTGGAGATAATCTATCAATAAAATTCCTTTTGCATCCCAAAAAACTGACGCTAACACCTTCTTGGCCGATTTCTGGACACGAACTCGCTTCGGAGCCAAAGTGCCTGGTTCACACCACTCCTTAGCCTCTCATTTTGATTCAGGATCATGGTGGTAGACCCAAGTCTCGACGCAGAAAATCCTTTTTATCCTTTCGAAATTGCTCCAAATGTTGCTCAGAAAGTCGCATTCGAACGTGTTTTTGTTGCATTGTTAGCAAATGCAGCACCCATTGTGCACACAGTTTTTTGAAACCCAAAACTTCAGCCAAAATATGCCATGTTGTTCCATGTGAGATGCCTATGGTGTCAGCTATCACATCCACAGTCGATCGATGATCTTTCAAAACCATATCCTGTATTTTCGCTATGATTTCTGGTGTTGATGCACTTTTTGGACGTCCTGAGCGTGGATCGTCTTCAACGCTTGTACGGCCACGCTTAAACTCCAAAACCCATCAGTGAACGGTTGGAAATGAAGGAGAAGACTCCTTTAATACTTTCACCATCTTTGCATGGATCTCAGTAGCCGATATACCTTCCAAAACAAAGAATTTAATCACTGCACGATATTCGGATTTTCCCATTGTTAAAAAATACACTGACACGTCAACTTCAAATGGCTTGTAAACAAAGAATGAATTGACAGATCGAAATGAAATTTTGAGTACGTTCTTATGAAAGATGAAATATTAAAATGGCGTAGAAATGTTGGTTTTCTACTGCTCCATAGATGTCGCTTTCAAAACTTATTGACTAACCTATTAATGTATAAATTGTACCTAATTATTATTATTAGTAATTTTCTTTTGCTTTTAATACAAATATTAAAGAAAACAAAAGACAATTCCTAGGAATATTCAAATTCTTCAGATAATATTATTTATATTGTTAAGCAACAATGTATCTATAACCGGTGCGGAGCGCCCATCATCGTACGGACAAAAAAAATAATCGCAAGCAAAAGCCGCAGCCGTCTGAGTCATTCGAGATGAATCATCTGGTGAACAGTCAACACAATAAGGTCATCCAGTCACCATCTGCGGGCCGGGCCCTAGGGCGCGCGGACCCTGGTCCCGGACACTAGACAGTGCCTTACAGATACTTAAAATTCCGATCTATCCCATTCTATCGTTCTCCCTTCATGCTTAGAGGGACGAAACTCCAGTGCCGAGCTCATCACATACTACCCGATATATATGCAGCTTCACACACCACACGTCATTTCCCTGTCGGCATAGGCCGACGACAGCAATCTTGTGATCTATGCTGAGCATCGTAGTCCTTCGCTATGTCTGGAACTTGGCGCACTATTCGTCTCCATACTTTCCGGTCTTGGACTAAATTGAATGCTGCGTTAGAAGGTCATAAATTTTCCTTCATTTATTCCACCCGTCTTGTTTATCCTCTATCTCGTTTTCCTTCAACTATACCCGATATCATCAATTTTTCGAGACTTTCGTTGGTCTTTTTGGCAATACGCCCGAAGTATTTTCTACCTTTATCTGCAGATTGACGAAAATATTTCTGTTAACTCTGATTATTGGAGGGTAGAAACGTTCACGCGACTTGCAATCCATGTGATACGCAACATCCGCCTTCAGTATCACATCTCCACCCAGTGTTAAACATACTTTCAATCGTTGCGACTGAAGTTTATTGTAGTGTTTATTACCTTTTATTAACTCAAAATAAAGCGCTCTTGAGATGATATTTTATCTCTAAAAGGTGCTTTACAAGTCATATATTTAATATCATAAGAATTCCTAAAATCGGGCGTGGACAAGGGCCATTTGATAATATAGATCTGTGATACATGAATATCACACTACAGGTAAAATTACAATCATGCGAAATTATGGGATATGACGAAATCACATTCACACAGCATGGGAGGGTGTGAAATCAGATTCATGCGGTATTCCAATGGGAAACGATGATAGCATATTTACATTAAATTTCAACGGGAAAGTATTAAATCACGTTCATACAGTATTCCAATAAGAAACGATGAAATAACATTCACGGGTAATTTCAATGGGATGGGACAAAATCATATTCACACAGCATTTCAATGGGAGAGTGTGAAATCAGATTCATGCAGTATACCAATGGGAAACGATGATAGCATATTTATATTAAATTTCAACGGGAAAGTATTAAATCACGTTTATACAGTATTCCAATAAGAAACGATGAAATAACATTCACGGGTAATTTCAATGGGATGGGACAAAATCATCTTCACACAGCATTTCAATGTGATAGTGTGAAATCAGATTCATGCGGTATTCCAATGGGAAACGATGATAGCATATTTATAGTACATTAAATTTCAACGGGAAAGTATGAAATCACGTTCACACAATATTCCAATAAGAAACGATGAAATAACATTCACGGATAATTTCAATGGGATGGGACAAAATCACATTCACACAGCATTTCAATGGGAGAGTGTGAAATCAGATTCATGCAGTATACCAATGGGAAACGATGATAGCATATTTATATTAAATTTCAACGGGAAAGTATGAAATCACGTTCATACAGTATTCCAATAAGAAACGATGAAATAACATTCACGGATAATTTCAATGGGATGGGACAAAATCACATTCACACAGCATTTAAATGGGAGAGTGAAATCAGATTCATGCAGTATACCAATGGGAAACGATGATAGCATTTCAATGAAAATGGTGTGTGAAACGTCGGCATTATGAGCCAAACCATACTGTATAGTACAACACACTGAAAGATTTAATACAACTGATACGACAAAAACGCGAAAGCCTCGAAACATATTGTAAGATATTTCTGCACAGAAGTATATTTATTAGAAAAATATTTTCTAGATTTCAACAGATACTCGTATTGCAATATTATTATGCTTTTCCGGCGCGTTATTGCATTTTCATTACTTTCTGACGTAAATAGGACACAGTTTGTTTAGCATCGAAATTAAATTCCCAATTCTTATTCATGATAATGTACTCGTACTTAATGTATTCTAAAAATAAGAATGCACTTTAATTTCGATTCGTTTCATTATATTTTAAAGTTTGAGGTATCAGAACAGGCTAGACAAAATTAAAATGTTAGAAATTAGTATTTAGTGTTAAGGCCGGACTGCGAATTCGGATCAGATTGTAAATAGACCTCCGCTGGCAAGACATTTGACTTCTACTCAATGTCGGGTTCGATTCCGGATAAAAAAATAGTTCGCCTGGTAACAAGACGTATGCGAGTGTTATTGCCTCTTTACATATGGTAGTACATATATGGGATGACAAAGAAAGGTTCTGTGCCAAGGCTTTTAGCTCAAATGTACGATATTTTGAAAGAAGGAAATGTAAAAAGCTAGAGAAATCGTAGGAGCTAGCCAAATAAATGCTGTAGAAATCCGTGCATCGAGAAGAATATATGGGGTGGCAATGTATGACAGAATATGCAATGAAGTGATAAGGAATTAATGTGAACTTAATGCTGATGTGTTGAATAAAACGAGGAAGACCACTCTAAGATGGATTGGGCACGTAGAACGAATGAATGAAGAAATATTTACAAAACAAATATATAGTGCAAATATGAGTGGAAGACGTGGTAGAGGAAGACCAAGGAAAGTATGATTGGATCAAGTGTTTTATCAGTCGCTTATTTAAGCATTCCAAAGATGAAGCGAGTGTGACATTGGTTTGTAACTGATTCCAGAGTCTCACTGCATGGACAGTAAAGGACGACGTAAGGATAGAAGAGCGTTGAACTGGGAAGGGCAATAAATAATCTCTGTTTGAGCTTAGCGCAAGTACATTATCGGAAAGACGCTGAAAATTTTCGGCGAGATAACAGGTGGTGGCGGGACAGTCCCTTATCATTTCATTACGTATTCTATAATACATTGTTAGCCCATATATTATTCAAAATGCACGCATTTATACATGGTTCATTCCGCCCCTTTCAGCCTCAACTTCTCATACAACTTTTTTAGATTTTTTAAATTTCCTTTCAAAATATCACTCACTTCATCCAACAATACCTTCCTTGGTCTCCCTCTACCACGTCTTCCTTCCACTCACACTTGCTCTTCTATTTGTCGCATTCACTGTTATTCTTTATATAATACAATGTGTAAAGAATAAAAGTTGATTTAACAGGAATTTATTTAATATAGCGAAGCTGGCTTACGTCATTGGGCAAGGCACAGCTCAGCAAGCAGCGTGCCCGCATAATGGTTGCGCCCGGTGAAGTCACGCCGAGGAAATTCGGCTCATGACTTGTCCTCGACTTTTCTCAAACAGACGCGAGTTTAATTTTATTAGTAAGGTATAATTTAAAACAATTAAATTATAGATAGCGTTTTAATAGTAAATAATAAAAAAAAATCGTAATAAATTTTCTTATTAAATTGTTTTGATTCCTACTAATTGAAAGGTATTTAAAAGTTCAACGTATGAACATTTATATTTGTTGAAAATGCACTTTTGATGATGCTATCGAGTATCGGTCCGATTTAAGGACAACTTGCTTCTCCATTAGACGAGTTAAACGGACGTGGGATATTTGACAAACGTTTATCTGGGGTGGTGAGAACAAAACATATTATCACGCCATTCCCTTGTCGGGGCAGGCAGAGATGATAGGGTGCCAGACTTTCCTATCCCGACACATATCTTTCGCTTTTTCTACATCCATACACTTTCTTATACATCTCCTACGATTTATCTAACTTATTACATTTCCTTCTTTCAAAATATGATATACTTGATACAATCATAATTTCCTTGGTCTTCCTCTACCACGCCTTCCACTCATATTTGCACTGTATATTTGTTTTATTAGTATTTCTTCATTCATTCGTTCCACGTGTCCAAACCATCTCAGCGTGCTTTCGTCATCTTATTCAACACATCAGCCTTAAATTCACACTTATTCCTAACCATTTCTTCTAAGTGTACGCATTTCTACACCATTTATTCAACTCCTTTCAGGCTTGCTCTACGTCGTTTTTCTCTCTTAAACATTAAAGTTGGTATTAATAATACTACTGTGGACTATCTATCTTGTCAGATTTTGATACTATTCGGTTCGAGTATTTACTCGTATATATATGTCTTAATGCCTCATCGCCTTTGTTTCCTATCGCAGCACGCCGTTCAATATATCTCGTAACTCTTCCATAATCTGAGAAAATACTACCTAAATACCAATATTTCACTATATATGTCGCAATAACTTTTCCTTTCACACTTTTCTATAACCATTACATTGAATTTCGCAACATTCATTCTCAAAATTTTCTCTTCGCATCTCTCATACAATTTACTTATCAAACTCTACAATTCATATTCACTCTCCGCCAACACCGATCTTACATTATAAATTCAAGTTTTCTTTTTGCGAAAATGGTAAACAAAACAAAGTAGGAGCAAGACAAGACGAGAGTAGAGATAGTATACGATTTTGAATATTTCCGGAATGGCGGCAAAGTGGACGCCGTGCGCAGGCGCAGGCGCGCCGCGGCGGCCATGTTGCGATGACGCGCCGCGCGCGGCGGGCCTCGGCCAGTGACGAGCCAGCTCGTATTTGACGTGGCTACTACGTACCATCAGGTGTACCCACTCCGAGCGCAGCGACTCGGTGACGAGGAATACGTAACTGGTGAGTATCCACCGCTGGGGAATAACAACCCGACATGGATAGGAAAAAAAATACGTCCATCGGAGAACGGTCCCGTATCCGCTTCCCGTTTAGTGAAGACGACATGTGTCGATAGTTAGCCTATTTGTGCGTTAATATGGCGTCTTAAAAAAAATATATTCCGTCAGTGCGAGTGCGAGTGTAAATTTAGAATTACGCCGTAGCAATGGTGACTGGGTCCGAAAGCCTAGTTCTGGGATCGGGATTGCCGTTCGTTTGTCAGTGTTGCGTATAGATGTTTGTTTTCGCACTCGGCGCGTCTCCGATGTCGTACTCGAACCGTTATCATTGACGCGCCAGTATCCGATATAATTCGGAGACGTAGTAGATGCGGAATGGACTCGGCTATGTGATGACCTTGAGGACTTGTTACAGGCGCCCCTCCGTGGCATGGACGGAATGGTGGAAGAGAACGGCGGGGGCGGCTCCGCGGACGGACTCAAGACTCCCGCCTCGGGCGCCCCGGCCTCGGCCGCCCATGTGGTGCAGCTGATCCCCGCCCAGGCGCCCTCCGCGCAGGTACGTTGTCCCGCTGCCCTGACACACTGTTTACCATCCCCTGTTGACAAGGACTGCCCCTCTATACTCGCACCTGTCACCCGAGCCACTGTCATGTATGACAGTACCAAACTGCTAGCAATAAGTGATGTTTGTGTCGAGTATATTCTATTTTTCATTATATTTATCTGCGTGTCATGAGTATTTTTAATTCGTGTTATTTGGTTTGTGACTTTTTGTATATAATATTGTTGAATACCTCACCTGTCAAACGATAAAAAAAACATTGACAAGAGGTATAAATTAACCTTTTTGACAGTTGACAATCTAAATATTCCTCAGTTTTGAAAAAAAAAAAACAAAATTTAGTCAACAATTAATAAAAAAAAGCATCAACAACTTATTTTGTCATGTTTATATATGTCCTTAATAAGATACAGACAAAAGCTTTGTTTACTGGAGACAGGACACAATGAAAGGCAATAAACACGGATCCATATAAATTGATTGTCCATTTTAAATTACCTTGTTTTTATTTTGTTGTTTGTCTTGTTTTTCATAAATTGTTTATTCGTACAATTACTTGCCATGTAAATAAATCAAATAAAATCCATTATTTTACAGTTAATCCCATTATTTTATAAAAAATATATCAATCCGCAATATTATAAATAAAGGAGATAAAAAATAAAAAACCTCGTAGAAATTTGCTTAATTATAACGTTAATATTTTGACACAACTCGTATATGCGAGTACATAATTAAGCGTAATATTTGGTCTCCCTTTTAACACGTTCTGCGCCGCGTAGGTCACCGGTGACCTACCGTGTTTTTGACCAGGGCGCCACATAGGTCACCGGTGACCTACGTGTTTTTTTTTTATAAACAGTCCCAGTGCGCCAGCGGTCACATTTACTACGTATAGAAGAGATTTCAGGGATAACATAATGAATGGGACCATCCATTTGTCACATTCTGGAAATTTATGAGGGTGCATTGTCTATGCAACATTGTGACCCTTTTTTTTGGAGCTATTGTCTCAGTAATCATAAGAGATTATTATGTTATGGCGTAACACTATAGCATATTCCATAAATAAATAAAAAATATAATAAGTAATAAATTAGGCATGCTACAATTTGTTTCGACTACAAAAGTTTATGTTGTATATACATGTATTACCGTACGACGCCGCGTAGGTCACCGGTGACCTACGCTCACAATATCACCTAAAATCAGTTTATTTTTAAAAATAAATCATTATTTATGAAGCCTATATATGTATACATAATATAAACTATAATTTGTTTAGTGGCGCAGGTACTCATTTTCTCAAAATGTACTGCGGCACGGAACGTGTTAACTATGACACCATAAAAACATTTCTCTCCATTGTACAGTGTCATAATAGAAAAAAAGGCGCCCCTAGGCAAATTGCCCCTCTTCCCCATCCCCCCTAATACGTAGTTGAAAATGCTTACTCTTTCCGTTTTGAATGATGACACAGCAAACAACTACAGTTTTCATCTTGCTTCTCCGTAAATGCATCATTGTCTATGTCATTGAAATTCATATTGACTGTTATCTCTTGATTCTATTGATAATATGACTAATGCTTTTTAGACTGTTTTGGTTTTAATGTGGATCTTAAATATGTTTTTAACTGTTTTAATAATGAAAAACTATTTATTAATAGTATGCAAAACTGAAATAATTTAAATATTGTGATAAACAGTAACAAATTTTTTGTTAATTATTTGTTTGTCCACAATCATAGTTATTATATTTTCAATATGAACTGAAGTGAACATATTTTTCTATAAATCATCTAAATGGTTCTTTTACATATTTTTATAAACTATTTATGAGTCTTTGGGCGCCCTTCTGCCATTGTGTCTCGAGTTATATGTGCAATTTGCCATTCCACGCTTAAGGAATTGCTTTCCTCTAATGCTTAAGGTTTGTCCTATTCACAATTGTCATGTCTAATAGCAACCTGTCGAGTATTTTGTATACTTTTCCAGACTTGTGTTAACCCTTATCATGGCATTGTAACACAGGTGTTAAACTAATTTAGGGATTTAAAAAAAAAAACTGAAACTGTAACGTAATTTCAAATATGGCAACACATTCAAATACTATTCGTGCACTATTGTGTGCAGTGGTATCATCTGGTGATAAACATTGACCGCTATAAGCTTTCAAACGACATCGGGTCAACATGTCTGGACGGCGTGGGTGCTTTTTGAAAATTGGGGTAAATAATATAAATATCTTATTAATCACTACATGTAGAGAAAAACTATTCAAACCATTTTATTTGTTGATAATTTAGCTATGTAAATGTTCTTGTTTTAGATTATAGAATCATTTTATAATCCTTTTTGTTATTTATAAAAATTTATATTTTGGCAATGTAACATGGGTGTAACATATAAAAAAATCCTATAAGGCTGTGGCCACACAGGAAGGAGATTCGCTTGATGCTTAGAGCTATGTTGCGAGTTAGGCGACATCCTAGCGAACCAACGTATCGCATACTATCGCAGTGGCCACACTGCACGCTTCGCGCCACTTTGCATGACAATTAGTCACCAAGTGAATCTCCGAGCGAACAGATGTGTTGATTAATTTACAAGATGACGGAAGTTTTAATGACAGCTGTGTATAAAAGGGAGCCTTTGTGAAACCCATCGAGCAAATTATGCAAAAATGTACCTGTAATAAAATCACTTTGGAATGAAGTTGCACAGAAAGTAAATAAAGATGGTAAGTTGTAATGAAATTAGTTAGTTTTGAGAGTGGCATCGTGTGTTGACTCAACCGCTCCCGACTGCCAAATGAATTTGTGCGTAGCACGTTGACGTGATCATGCATGAAGTCACCTAGTATATGAGTCACTTAAAATCTAGTTGAGCGCCTAACGAAGCATTTTGGTGTGGCCTCGGCCTAAGGAAAAGTTGTGATTTTTTTCCTCAATTTTCCTTTATAACTTACCATATAACAAGGAATCACCAAAGAAAACTGTTAATATTTGGATAAATTGAACTTTGCCAAGATAAGGGTTAATTACTATAAAATATACTGAAAGACAATATGCTTTTATCTCTTCGAAATCTGTTTTAAATACATACATTATTATATGTCCATGTTGAAAAATGTTTTGCCTCGGAATCTCATGTGGATTGTATGTTTAAGTACTTTCACAAAATATAACTTTAATATCAGTCGAGTTTTTGCATTAACATTGGAAATTCATGTTCCATCGCGTCACTTGATCATATATGTTTAAACCCAACTAGTTAGTTTGATGTCATCTTCAGGGGTAACCTTATACAGGCTCTTTCAAATTGGGCGGTTTTTTTAATAAAAATTTTTTAAAACTTGAATAACTATTGTTTAGTACATCACCCATTGTAATTAATGTAATTTTAACTATTTGTAACTAAAATATCACTATAACTAATAATATAGGGTCTTTCAAATTGGGCGTTTTTTTGTTTAATTTTTTTTATACTTGAATAAAACACACAATTTTCTTTGATTAAAATTTTTTTTTTATTGGTCATTGAAGTATAATGCATGACATTTAAACACAAAAAACGATCCGTCAAATGTCCACCTCTTGCAGCTCCACAGATGTCCACTCTTTTGTCAAAAATTTTGATGTCATTTTTGCATAATTGCTGTTCTAATTCACCAATAATGCGAAAAATTTCGTCCTTCAGCTCAGGAATTGATCGGGGGTCATTCTTATAGACCTGGGTTTTCACGTAACCCCAGAGAAAATAGTCCAATGGTGTCAATCACATGATCTTGGTGGCCAATTAACATCACCGTTTCCGAAGATTACAATACATAAAATAATTCAACAATTTGAACGCGTTGTTGTATTGTATACAACCCCATTTTATAAATGTCATACATTACGCTTCTCAAATGTCACAAGACCCAGGCAAGTTCGCGACGCCATCTGTGTTTTATCCAAGAATTAAAAAAACAACTCAATTTGAAAGACCCTTTAGTAAGTTTGAAATACCCCTGGAGATGAGTCGCATAGGATTTGAATATATAATATATGGTGAAGTGGATTTAGCAGTGTTTTCTTTATAATTAGGTTTGAACACAGTTTTCATGAAATGTTGAGGTTCACGAAAATATTTTTGTTTCATTTGTCAATTCGTAAAAAAAAATGCTTAATAAAAGTATCTAATTTGAAAATAATAAGACAGTGAGCTTGCATTAAAAATTAAATTGATATTGTAATCAATCTACCAGTATTTTTGATTGTTTGGAATAGATAATGTATCATCGCATCTTCTCATAAAAAGTGACAACTCAAATGTAAAATTTTTCAATTGTACAATCATTTATGAAGTGTTTTTCCTGGAAACATGCTGAGAAGTAGAACAAATGTAGACAGCGACATGTGTCACTTTATCCAACAGTTTTATGTTTGGACACAAGTTTGCTTTTACCTCGCCTGTGTAATTAATTGATCGGCCCATTTTGAGTTATCGCTTTTCTTGCGGCTAAAAATGCAAAATTTTCCAAAAAATAATTGTTTCGTATATTTAAATTGAAAATGATTATTCATTTGAATTTCACCAGAATAATATACTATATTATTGATGTTATCTGAAAATGTTTAATTTAAATGTATATATAACTAATATTTTTTCCTCTGTAATTGGGAAGTTTGTCTCAATAATTTTGATCAAAGATTCGAATATCGAGGAGTAGACATTACGAAGGTTGTTGATCAACTAAACAAGTTCAGCAATTGGAATATTTTAATAATTTTCGCAACATTACATATATATATTGTCACATTTTGGATAAACAGCCGTAACTCACGACATTCAAATTTGACATGAAGGACTAAAAACATTCTCTCTCTCTCTCTTCCTTAGCATTATTATTCCCATGGTGGTGGGGTCTGCCTTTACAATAATTCACCGCCACTTCGCCCGATCCTGTGCATCTTCTGGAGCGATATCGGCGACCCTCATGTCCCGCCCAACCACCTCGCGCCACCCGCGCTTGGGTCTTCCTCGGGACCTCTTACCAGGGACATTAAGTGTCTGCGCTCTGTTTCCTATATACTCTGGCAGTTTTCTGCTGACACGTGTCCATACCATCGCAGCCTGCTCTCTTGAATCTTGTCAGAGATGTCACATACACCTAGACTACCACGGATGTAGGAGTTTCGGATCCTGTCAAGCCTTGTGACACCACACATCTATCTCAACATTTTCATCTCAGCTGTCTGTATGGCACGGATGTGCCTTAGGGAGGTATTCCAGGTTTCTGAGCCATATGTGAGCACGGGCCGAAAGACACTATTGTAAACTAGCCCCTTGAGTTTGACGGGCATCTTTTTATCACAAGTCACACCCGCGACTTCCCGCTATTTCAGCCAAGCTGAGGATATTCGGTGCTGAATATTTGAATTTAGGTCTCCTGATGAGTGGATCATGGTCCCCAGGTACTTGTACTCCTGACACTTTTCTATTTGTTGGCCACTGATGTTGATTGGCGTTGTGTCTGTGCCAGGGTCATTCAGAACCATATACATGGTTTTTGAGACGCTTAGCTTCAGTCCACCACCACTCAACTGGTCTCTCCAGGCCTGCAGTGCACCTTCCAGCTGTGCTCTATTATCGGCGTATATTGCGACATCATCCGCATAAATAAAAGTCCGCTGTGCCTCTTCCGACAGCGCATCCATAACAATGCCAAAAAGATATGGACTCAATGCTGAGCCACTCAAGGACTAAAAACACTACTAAAATGTATTCTATCATCCTGCCGTGTAGCTCAAGACTGAGTTTTGTGCCCCGCATGACAGCCCTTAACAACTCCTCCATCCATCCCATTTTTGTGCATCACCCTCCCACGCTTCCGGCGACCACAAGCTACAAGCCTCTCCAAACTGTCTCTTCCGTTGGCCACGATCAATGTGTCATCATAAGAATCGGAGGACTCTTTGTTAGTTAATAAATATATTTATAAATGTCATTAATCAATTTGTTTCCACTAAATTATTACACTTCATTGTTCCTTCTGTCAAATTTGTTCATCGACGGTTATGCCTTTGTGTCCAGAATGATATTAGAGATTGTTAAGCTTATAAAAGCGTCATGGTGGAATCTAAGAAAATCTTTTTGTTTTTGTTTGTGTCTGTCTACATGGTTATCTTGATTAGCACCTTTGTAATGTCTTCTCGGTTATTGAGAGAAATTTCCTATCACTAAAGGGTCTTGACGTGGAGTGTGTTTTGCGATGGCGGTCATTGTGCATGCTTTAAGGATTGTTCAGACCATACTGATCATTTTGTTATATCGTAACTCCCATTTATATATATTCCGGTTTCACTCCACTTAAAATAAATCTAGTATTTATATTGATGATTTGCTACACCAAAATATTTTAACCAAATCAATATTGTAACTTTTACAGCAATGTAATAAAAGGATACTTTATACAGCACCGTTTAGAGAGCAGACTCTCATCAAGGGCGCTCTAACTCGGAATTGGAGATGACATTAAAAATATTACAAAATAAATAAATTGAGTGTTAAGATAAAAGGCTAGTAGCTATGGCAATTAGATTAGGTATTTCCCCGATTGTTTAGAAAAACATATTTGGTAAGATAACCGCAGAAAACTTACCAAGGAAAGACGAACTCGAATGAAACCTTTGTAGATCTTCCGATATGTGATATACTAGAGAAAATGTAGAATGGTCCCTGTGACAGTTCGCAAATTTGCCCCAATACAACCCTGTAACAACGTTCAGTAATTTTAATTATTTATCAACTTTAATATAAGCCTCGATTCTAATAAATAGCAAGTTATTTAGGTAAATACATTACATAAAACTAACAATAATGACAAATTAATACATCTTGTTACAAATTAGCAAAAATATGTCAGTTTGTTAAAATCAAATAATATTTGGTGACGTTTGTCAAAAGTCACTACGTTAGTCTGCATTGGCTAGGGATGGGGTATACGATAATTGGATTTTCTTTTTTTTTATACCTAAAATTAAATGTTCGTAATTAGTATTATTTCATAGTGGATCTTGGCATATTTAAAGTTAGATACAAATCATACAATACATTAGAAAGTCAGTATAATGAAAATTAGGAATTAAAACGTCAGTTTAGTGAAAAACAATTTTTCGATTTTTATAAAAAATCCATACGATTTGTAAAAAAAAAAACGATTTTACTCCTCCCTTTGAGACATGACATTTCAAAAGTCACAGGGACCATGCTACATTTTCCTGAGTATAGTAACACATTCGACTTTAGGTATTATGTAGTGTTCATCTATAGCATCATACATTTTTGTTAAGACTTTCCAAAAATGGTTGTCTTCAAGTGTAGAAATGAGCCAATTGTATTATAACAGTTTATAGTTTTTATAGTACAAGGAGAAAATTGAGTCTTATGTTCATTACCATTTTCTACAGATAGTGAAAATGTAATGGGCTTTCTATTTATATATCGCAGAATATAATTTGATAATAGAAAGTGGTACAAGCATTCCATGTATCGATACTTTTTGTATTTTGCTAAATAAAAATAACTATGAATATTCTGATAATGCTAATATACTTAAATCTGGCTGCCGCATGTTATGTTGTGCAGCATTTGGATAGAATATAACTGTCTATCTTGGCAGTCGGGAGCTTTTTTTTTACGAAACATAGATCGGTATGGTCTGAGCTGTCAGAGGATGTGCTGTGGCTGCTGCTGGCTTGGTCGAGTGCTAACATGGTGGTGATGTGCAGGTGCAATCAGTAATTCAGCCAAACCAACAGTCGGTGATCCAGGCGCCGGGGAACATCCAGTCTGTGCAGATCCCCAACAAGACCAATGTCATACTTGTGGGGAAGCCCAGTTCTGTCATACACACCACACAGGGCACGTTGCAGCACCTACAGGTATTGCATAGGCCATTTCCCACTTGATTCTAACCTAATGTTTGAAGCTCACACATTGAAGTGAAATCGGCACAAATAATTAGTCCCCATCGATACTAAAGCATTTCTCTTGTGATACTTAAAATAATCAGCGGGCTAAATCACGCTCGGTAATCGCTAGAATATCGATGAGAGAAGTATTTGTGTTTACTTCACTTCAAAACCATGTTGAAGTAAAAAAATAACTGAAATTCAATTTATATAAATGTTATACATGACACAGGTGTCCCTCGTTGTATGTAATTTCTCCATAACGTGATTTAAATGATATGAAAAAAAAATTATTTGAATTTCGCAATCCTTTTATATCCAAGCATGGTCATCCCGCGGGGCGCATGTGGCCCACCAAGGCATTTTGTGAAATCATGAAAAAAAAATAGCAATTAGACATCGTTGCCAAAGATAGTTAACCCTTCAGGCACGTATGACGTGCACCGCACGCGCATCGAAACTCCCCACAGGGACGTATGACGTGCACCGGACGCGCACCAAAAATCCCACACAAGGATGGACGAAAACAGTGCCCTGTTTCACGTTCATGTTCGCAAAATTTTGTTTGTTTCATATTCGCCAATGACGTGTTCGATATTATCGTGACAGAAACCAACAGATACGCAGATGATACCGAAAAAAAACAAACACTGTTCTCGGTTATCAGATAAACATTTAGACGCAATACTACACGTCTCTACTTCAAAAATGCAAGCTAATATAAAAATACTTGCAATTCAAATGCAGTCAGAAAAATCTCATTGATTCTATTAACCCTTCCTTTACGGTGATAAAAATAATACGCGTGTTACGGTGTTGGGTAGTGAGTACGCAATAAAAAATTAGAGATTTTAAATCGGAAAAATAAGAACATTCATAGATAATCCCCTTAATTAATTATAATTGAAGTTAAAAATTATAATAATTGAGATTTATTTGCTGAAAACATTAAAAAACCATCTGGCAACGCTCACGGAACGGGCGTAGGTCTAGTCTCGTTGCCAGCTCAACAGCTACTGCAGCGCGGCAGGGTTGGGGGCTAACTCGGGCGTCGCTTACACTTGTGAGGTGGAGACAATTGCGCTCCTCGCTATTCAGTGACGTATGTAAAAGTGAGATGCGAATATAGTGTCGCGCTTCCCGCATACTTTTCACCTATTGTCAAGACCCAAGATCGAGGCACTCACAGCGTTTAAATGCGAATTTGTTTCCGATATTCAGAAAATACTTACGATGTAGTCGATAAATTCTGATTATTATTAATATTATTTTTTAAATCAATGCGTAAATATATTATGGAGGAATACCTAGAATCTTAACCTTGTATTTATTTTATTTAAAGAGATATTGATGGTTATTTGAAGCAATGTGTAGAAGATACTCAACACCGGGAAGGAAAGGTTAACTACAATAAATGTCGTAAAAATATATAATTAGCGTTTTATTTTCAAAACTAAAATATTAGTACACAAATATTGTTGGTATACTGTAATGACATATGGCCCAAGTGCGGCCTGCACTAATCCCAGCGTAAAATATTTGGCCCTGTTACAACAAAAGGTGGCCGACCCATTCCAGTGGTTCTAAAAGTGTGAATTAAATTATGCTATAAAACCGTATATAAAATATTAATATCAATTTTACTTCAATCTCCATAAAATGAAATTAAACATCTCTGGGACTGGAAATATGTTTTAGGCCTACGAACCTGAAGGGTTAATCTTGTGAATGAGAAATAGTGTCGAGGGTCATAATTATATTTTTATTATAATTATAAATATTTAAAAAAATTCATCAAAGAAATTTATTAACATTTGAAATTATAGATATTTTATTTCGTATTTACGCAGTTAATTAAAAAAATAAATTTGCAATAAACCGCGACCTCTTGACTTCTATCCAGGGACTGGGGTTTCAGGTTTAATTCTCGATGGTACCCAAAAAAAATGAGTACCAGTCTGGTAACAGTACTTGTATGCAGCAAGCAGTAGTGTTTCCAACATTTTCAATGATGAACCGCAAGTTCTTTGTCTACGTTCGAGGTTCTTAACCCAATAATTTGATTACTGGGCCCGAAGACGATATTGTCTTTCAGTTGCACTCTTCAATATGTCCATAATGCTAAATCGGATGTATTGAAGGGTACAATGCAAAAAAAAATTGCAATAAATTGGTGGTAGCGCGCGCGTGCGTATAAGATAAAATGCTGGTCTCTGGAGTACGTTACTTCGTTTTTAAACATTAAAATTTTGATTAACCTATTTAAAAAAATTTATGATGAGGCCCTCGAGCCTTAACTCAATGCCATTTTTGGCACATGGTCCAAAAACGTTGGCTACCACCGCTATACCTGATGAATTTGCATCTGTGGCATACATTATTCAGTCTTAGTAGAGTCACAGTCACTTCGAACCCACCGATCCATTCAGGAGGAGAATCATGAACCATATCCACCAGATCCAGTTGATTCGTTGAAAGGAATAAGCTGCGTAGCCCTTCTAATTGAAAATAAAAATACTAATTGTTTTTCTTTTTACCATTTATAGGTTACTTTTTTTTCACATGAAAACAAATTTATATCTCATCCGGATTAAAATCAATTTATTTGTTTTTGAAGTTGCACAATTTTTCCTAGAAATCAATCAATCACGTAAAGCAAGTGATGCACCTGTATTTGGAAAATAGTTATGATTTTTTTTTCAAAATATTGACAACTATGAATATCATATATGTGGATGAAAGAAATAGGGGTATAATTATACAAAAAAAAACCACATTCCAAATTAAACCTGTTCTGGGATAATTGACGAAATATCTCACCACTTTGTATTAACTTGTATGAAACAAAATAATTTTACCAAAATAAGACGTAATCAACAATAAAATACCCTTAACCTTTCCCTTCCTGTGCTAAAAAAATCTGCCCGTTCCGGTGTTGTGTATTCAATACACACCAATACACATGTAAAAATGAGCAATTTAAAACCGGGAAAATAAGAATATTCATAGCCAATCGCTTAAATGAATTAAATTTGAAGTCAAAAGTAATAATAATTGAAATTTAATTTGCTAAAAACATGAAAAAAAACATCGGCCAACGTTCACAAAACGGGCAAAGCGACCACCTCTACCGAGAGCCGCCGACCTACTGAGCGAGAGAAGCGAGCGAACTGAGATTCTGTTTCTTGCGTTCCCATATACCGAAGTAGAGTGAGACGTGAATAGCGTCGCTTCCTCACCCATAGCGGTTATTTAGAATGAATATACCTACGTCACACACTGGCACACGTTTGATTGTCTTGGCGAATTTATTCCCGATTTTCACAAAATATCTCTGATGTGGCCGATAAGTGCTAATTGTTATTAATATTATTTTTTTCATTCAATGCGTAAATGTATTACGGAGGAATACCTAAAATCTGAACCCAGTGTTTATTATATTTATAGAGATATTAAAGTTTTTAGAAGCAATGTGTACTAGTTACACATCACAGGGAAGGAAGGGTTAAATGTGAAAAGTTTCGGTCCTGTTCTGCTTTACGAATACGTTGCTTACCAAGCTTACTATGCATATATAGTGAAAACATTTACAATCTGGATTAAAACTAACATAATAACTTAATAGGGGCCGACTATCCTGATATGTTGGAAACCATCAGCTTTTGAATGACCAGCCTTTATTACACTTGAATACATCAATACTATCTTCACCCAACTTCTAATGTAATACAAGATGAAACAGATCAATTTTGTTAAAGCTGGTGGTTTCCAACATGTCAGGATAGTAGGCTCCTATTAAGTTCTTATGTTAGTTTTAATCAACAGATTGTGAAATATTTTGCTGTATAAAATCTTGATAATCAACGTATTGAGTACAGTTTGACAATGCTTTTGTAAAGCGAAACTGGCCTTTCTAAATTTTTACTACTGTATAAATTCATTAGGTTTTTTTCTATTTACAATTTTGTATAAAACATTTTAAGTTTCACGAGGATATTCAAATTAATGTTTTTTTACAAATTTCTTGTTTTAGTTGTAAAATATATTTTTCTAAAATTCCATTCCGCCTGTCATTGAACTTGCATGTGTGAGAGTTAACATACTCGTAGAACTAATCTACATTAGTTTCAACTCATATTCCTTATCAAATATGTCTAGAATTAGTATACAAATCATTAAGTTAAAAAATGAAGTTTATACATATTAATCTTGTTTATTCCTGAATGTATTTACACCAGTTATGTCTTCTTCTTCTTCTTCATGTGTCCTGCCGGGTCCCCCCGACGTTGACGATCACTTGGGAGAAACCTTGTCTGTCCTGGGCAGCACGGAACAGCTCCTCCACACCTCTCATCCCGGTCCATTCTCTAATGTTCCGAAGCCAGGAGTGCTGCCTTCTTCCAACTCCTCTACGACCCTCAATCTTCCCCTTTATGACAAGTTGTAGGATTGCATACTTTTCACCTCTCATTATGTGGCCAAAATATGAAGTCTTACGGAGCTTGATTGTTGTGAACAATTCTCTCTGTGTATTTGCTCTACGCAATACTTCAACGTTGCTAATCATGTCAGTCCAGGATATTCTTAGCATCCTTCGGTGGATCCACATTTCAAAAGCCTCCAAGCGGTTAATGATATTAACTTTGAGGGTCCATGCCTCGACACCATAAAGCAAAACTGACCACACATAACACTTGATCATTCTTTGTCTGAGCTTCAAATTTATATTATCGTTGCAGAGAAGATTTTTCATTTTATTAAAAGCTGCACGAGCTGCTTCTATTCTACATTTAATTTCTATATCGGGGTCCAGATTCTCAGTGATGATGCTGCCCAAGTACTTAAACTGCTTTACCCTTTCAATATTGACACCACCCAGCCGAAGATTTGCATCTGGATGACTTTCTCGACTCCAGTTATGTCTAACCAGTTATGTCTAACCTTTTTGAATCTAGGGGTCCCTTCATGCTAAGAAAATATTGTGTTTAATTGTAAAGGTGAAGTCCAATGTCACGGTCATTTTAGTATTGCAGAGGTACACTGATAGATTGCTGCATAAGGGTTCATTTTGATTTTCTCCAGACCTAGATCACTTTGAATATTAGTTCATGTATTAGGTGTTAACATAAGTTGTGTTAGTTTTTTTCCAAATTTAAAAATGAGCACCAAAAGTAAAACAAAATGGTAAAGGTTATACGTCATTCGAAAGCAAATTTTCTGCTTTACAAGATGTTGTGTTTGCTTTTACGTTACATATATTATTTTATTTGATTACAAGCCTTCATAATGGAAAGTCATGAATAATATGGTTTAAGCGGTCCTCATTGAAGTCCACTGGTCGTCCGGAACGCTCCATGTCTTTCAGGTCGAAATTACCGTCTTTGAAACGCAAAAACCATCGACGAGCTGTCCTTTTATTCATAGCATCTTCACCGTACACTTCGCAAATATCGCGAGCAGCTTTGTTCCCTAGATTGAACGCGAACAGAAGGAGGTGTCGAAAATGCTCACTTTCGTCTACCATTTTGAAGGCTTGTAATCAAGTAAAATAATATATGTAACGTAAAAGCAAACAATATCTTGTAGAGCAGAAAATTTTCTTTCGAATGACGTATAACCTTTACCATTTTGTTTTACTTTTGGTGCTCATTTTTAAATTGGAAAAAAACGGACACAACTTATGTTAACACCCAATACATTTCACGTGATTGCAATTATGTTGAGTATAAAAAACTGTGTTTTTTTTAAATCATTTTTATAAAGTCCAGTGGATTCAGATCAAGCAGGTTTACTCTGTGCGACTGTGGAGTGAACTTCCAAGATGTATCGAATGTAAAAAATCCTTATTTACGTTTAAGAGAGAATTAAAAAAAATATTACATCATTCAAAAAATTCTTTCATCCTAATTTTCTTTTACTTCCCTTCCTTATCCTTGAACTAATTCCTTTCCTCTAGGTCTATCATTATTGATAAAAATTTGTCATTTATTTGTTTGTTTTTTTTTTACTTCAATTTAAATGAGTATTATTTTTTTAGTTGATCATGGGTTTAACAGTTTAACCCTTTTAATCCCACGGGGCTGATTATCGCCCCCAACTGGTGTATTGGAAAAATCCCACGGGGCCGATCATCTGCCTCAAAGTTTCATACAAGGTTTTATGTTGAATGTTAAAAACATATAAAAATAAGTTTTTTTTTATCAAATATGAAAATTACTTATTATTTTACACTCTACAGGGAGGTCTCCACAAAAAAATTATGTTTTAAAACTAAATATTAACTGAGATAAAAAATAAAATATGAAGTACTGTTTTTTTTTTGTCAAAAAATGCTTGGGATTTTTCGCACATTTTATGCAAAATATGCTGGGATTAAAAGGGTTTAATGTATCAAAAACGAGCTGGTTGGTTGTAAGAAATTTCTGTATTGCAATAAGCCCGCCAGATGTACCATGTTTAACCGTGTATACAAAAGAATAAAAATGTTTAAATTATTACCAAAGTACTAATTGATGAAATTCAATTTATAGGCAACTTATTCAACTACTGGTTGGGCATCGCTTTTTTAAACTTGATTTATTTCTACAATTAAAACTGGATGACTTTTAAATTTTCAGTTTGATGAATTAAAAATTGTATTTAAAAAATTATTGAAGTCATGTTTTATCTGAATTTATATCAATATATGATTTTCGAAAAGAAAAAACATGTATCGAGTCTTAGCTGCAGTTGAAATGATTCAGATAAAACCTGAACCTCGATTGGTGACGGATGCCCTGCAGATGGAGTCGGGCAGCGACGATAGCCTCACGGACGAGGAGAGCCCCAAGAAGCGGCGGGACCTGCTCACGCGGCGTCCCTCGTACCGCAAGATCCTCAACGAGCTGGGCGGCGCTGAAATCGCTGGTAAATTAGCAATTACATTGCATCATTTTACTATTAAAATTCTTCTTGGCTATGAGTTTATTCACTATATACAATATATATATGTGTGTGTCAACAGTTTATTATTGGGCCAAAGCAGACAACTCAGAATCTCAGGAAAGTTAGTTTGTTATTCTAGGCGCGTCCAGAAAGTAAAGAACGATTGCGCACCACACCCTGTGCCCATCCTCCACCACCTCGATCGTATGCGCGCCAGTTAGCTCCTTCCCTCGCTTCAGTGCGAGCCGAGTTTTGTTGTTGAATGGTCGTGCGTCTTTGTTCTGTAACCTTTCAAAATAACTGCGCCCATCGAAAATCCTGCCAAATGTGAAGTGCATAGTGTCATTCATTTTCTGAATGCACATAATGTTCGGCCTATCGAAATTTATAGGCAACTTTAAGCACAGTACATGAATCTTTCCCATAAATTTCACGATCGCTTCTACATGAAATAGTGACAGAGCACTTTGGCTACAAAAAAATGTGTGCTCGGTAAAGAAAAACCGAATCTCAACACCAGAAAAGTGATGGCAACAGTTTTTTTGGATCGGAAGGTTTTGATCCACGTGGAGTTTATGCCAAGAGGACACACAATAAACCCAGAGGCCTATTGTGAAACTCTTCAACGACTTAGACGCGCCATCCAAAACAAGAGATGTGGAATGTTGTCGGGAAAGGTGGTTTTGATTCATTATAATGCGCGACCTCATGCATCAGCACTCATTATAGGTCGCTCGTAATAAACCAGTACACACACAGAATAGGATGACTGACAATCATAATCGATCACGAGAAATAGCTCAGTGGTGTTACGAACCAAGAGTGTGTTAGAGGAAATGTAGTCATTGAATTTTTAACAAAATATAGTGAAAAAACTCACGGTCTTGTATCATCTTTGTATTTCAAGATCAATGTGATATTTATTGATGTTTTGTTTGTAAGAGTGGAAAAAATTGTCCCTGAGTAAATGTTAATTCTTTTGCTGAAGTGGGCTGTCACCTTCTGACTTCTGCTGTAAGGAATTAAACATTCCTTTTGCTGTCCATGGTTATAAGAAATCTATCTATAATTTTACCAATGATATCCACTTTTACAACAAAACCAAAATTATTGCACCTTTAATGTAAGACTGTCACGAGTTAAAATTCCGTCAGCTCGCCAAACAGGATATTTGTTGAAAGTCTGTATTCAGGTATGCGAGCTACGTGTCCAGACCGATGCAGGTGAGCACGAAACAATCGATCTGGATATGTGGAAGGAACCAATTTAAGATATGTCAAAGGACAATAAGGATATGTTTTATGTTTCCATGTTTCCAAATTTAAGATGTTGAAAGAACACTACACTATATCTAAAGCCAAATGTGTTAAGCCATGTATCGATTACGCGCGGCTGCCGCGCAATCCATGTTCGACCGTTTATTTACCGCGCGAGCCAAATTTATTACGACTTGACACAGTGCGGCAATACGGCTCCCATATGCTGTTACAGTGCCTTATGTAATTCTGGGTGACAAGGCTTTCGCACTCAATGAATACACAATGAAACCATTTCAAGGAGAGCCAGAAAGAGGTTCTCAGGAAAGAATCTTCAATTATCGGCTATCTCGAGCTTGTAGCTCAGTTTTTAGAGTATTATGGAAGCCTATGTTGTTGGAACAGCCACTAAAATTGTTCTAGCCACTATCTTCTCCCTGGCTCCATCCCAACTCACTGTCTGCGAAGACTGTTGGGGTCAGCTCTCCTCGTCCTCAGGTTGTATGCTCTTCTGTCCCGAACTACGTCCCCCAGGCCCTGCCTCTGCATCAGGTTATCTTTTTGCACCACCCATGAATTCTTTGGTCTTCCTCTGGTTGTTATTCGAGGAAGATCCATGGAGATTGCCTGGTTCACAATGTGATCGGGTGCTCTGCGTCCAACGTGCCCATACCATCTCAATCGCCTCTCCTCCATCTTACTGTTGATGTCTGTAACACCTAGGCTTCCATGAATGCGTGAGCTTTTTATTTTGTCTCTTAGGGACACACCAGCTGACCATCTTAGCATGCGCATTTCAGCAGTTTCTAGTTGCCTGGAGTAAGAGCTATACGTCGTCCAGCATTCGGAGTCATAGAGGAGTGCGGGTCTGACAATCGTTTGGTATAGTTTTCCTTTTAAGTTTACTGGCATTTTCGGATCACATAGAACTCCCCTCATTGATCTAAACTTCATCCATCCCACACTTATTCTATGTGTTACATCTGCTGCACATCCTCCATCACTATGGATGAGTGACCCAAGATACTTAAAGGAGTCACAATTTGTTCTAGCCACTATACGTTTGCATAACTTTTTGAGTAAAAAACCATGTGCACGATTACTTTATATGCCGCCTGGATCTTTGGATAGTGAGAGTGAGGGGGAACTTATACCAGGAGCTTGGAGAAATGAACCTGAACCTAACTCTTCTGTATGAAGCGAGAAGCGTGGTAAGCTTAATAAGGAACTTATATCCCTTCACGCATCTTGCCTCAGCGATTTGTTGTGGTAATCTTTTATTTTACTATTCCACAGAAGCTCCTTGGAGCCGTACAACTGAATCAAATAGTGCCACTTTTCACTATCCATCTTGTCGTTTTGCCGCTTGCCTGATAACCGACAGCGATCGAATTGCCGCGCGGCACGTTCGAGAGAGCCAATGTTCGCTTTGAACCACATGGCAACTCAGTATCCATTAAACGCGGCTGCCGCACGTAATCGATATATGGCGTTACTATCCCATATGGGAACAACTACAAAGGTTTCTTTGTAGTTCGTCTACCCTTGATAAGTTTTCTTACTCAATATGTTTCTCTGAACATATCTATGCGGGTATGTACCTATGATTTAATAGCCGCAGCCACCACCTTGGTGAATGTACATATATGTGTATGTCTAAATATTTATTCTGTAATATTTTTAATCTGTTAATAATAGTGGGTTCGAGTTCGAGTTAGAGCGCCCTTGAGGAGTCTACTCTCTAAATGGCGCTGTATAAACTGTTCTTTTATTATTATTATTATTGGAACTATACAAAAGAAGAGTAATCACATATCTGCCACAAACTGAATTAACAGGTGTGACTATTTATGTCAAATTTAATAATATGATTCGGTTTGTTTTTCGAAAAAAAATTACTTAGCAGTCTAGCATTAAAGGTGCAATATTTATATATATTATATATTTTTCAATTTTAATTATTTCAGTATTTATTTTTTATTAACCCTTAAACTGTGGAGATAGTTATGTGTAGTGTAAAAGTTTTTTTTTATATTATATATATAAACGTATTTTACGGACTTTAAGACGCTACGGACTATAAGACACCTTAATTTTTAGGCAATTTTTAAAATAAATAACATTTTTACCATTTTTATTATTAGATTTTTATTGCAAAGCCAGACTAAAAAAATTCTTAGTTGATAAAACCGAACTGACCTTTAAAATCCCTGAAAATCATCATCTGAACTTTCTTCTTCTTCCTCTTCATTGTTACACAATATTGTACGGTTACCTATAACACAAATCACTTTCAATTCAAGTTCACTGGCACCGTAGACTGCAATGACGCATCATAGGCTAGACAATGTTCTGGGTTTGTGATGGCGGGGCGGGGGCGGGAGGGAGACAGTGTTAGCAAGCTTGTGAATCCCCGCAACTCATGTTCGTCGCATCAGTGCACTGCTGCTGCCAGTTGAATCCAATGTTGCCAGATAGAGATTTCGAGTATAAGACGCACCTGAATTTTGGAGGCAATTTTTTGAAGAAAATAGTGCGTCTTATAGTCCGTAATATACGGTAGTTATTAAATTATTTAGCAACTATGGGGCTGGCTTTTTATTTTATCTAGTTTATCATTTGACAGTTCCCATAGTTTAAGGGTTAATACTATTTGTACATATTTCAAATATAATTTTTCTGCTATATATATCTACTTTAGTTTAAATACATGGATTTTATTTTATTTGGAAAATAGATGATATTATAGGGGATGTTTTATATTTAGTAATTTGTAATAATTTATATGATATGCATGCACATGCACCACAGTGTCATAAAGGTGCCACTGTGCCACCTCACTTAGAAATCCATCACTTGAAACAGTCTACCAAGGGATAACAAGAACATTTTTATTGGACTGTCCCGAAAGAAATTAGTATTTTTAAATCAAATTGAAATGTAAAATTATACCGAATGCTTGTGAACTGTGCTTTTTCATATTTTCAGCATCTCAAAAATCTCGTGTTGTAGAATATTCTTTATTAGTTATTCTCCAGTAACCATGCACTATATATATTTTTTTCCTTTTATTAATATTTATTTGAAATTTTCCCTTTGCCATTGTAAAGAAGCATCAAGCACTGAAAAAAAAACAACTTATTTTGTTCCATCTTTAAAATGTCTAAAAAAAAGAGTCAAGTAATCAATGGCTAAAAAAATGTTTTGAACCTTTCATAATACATACATTTAGTGCATTTGGAATTAAATTCTTTTCCTAATGACATTTGTCAGAGAAATATACCACTACTTTCTCTCTCTCTCTTTGTATAATGGCCGTGAACTCCTATATATGAAGGAGTATACGCCAGTGTCAAGTGTTATAACAGTACTTTCTGGACAACATATTAACACAGATTGGTCACATCCATTCTTTGGCTCTATGGCAGTGCGAGAACTCTTATCTCTCTCAATTATTTCTCTATACTCCAGTTAGCCTTTTTCTTGCCAGACATGGAGTAGGTGGTACGTACCAATAGGCCAGGTTTTTTCCACATTTTTACTTTTGTTTTGAAAAATATTTAAAACTTTATAATAAATAAAGAGTTGACCTGTATGTTTTATACCTTTTTGATAAAATAAAATAAATTCAGTGTTGTCACTACACTAATATAAACTACGACCTCCGTGGCCTGGTGGTAAGACACTTGTCTTCCGATCCGGAGGTTGCGAGTTCGATCCCCGCTGGAATAGCCGAAAGATTACCAATAATGTAAATAGAATGTGTTTATGTTGTATCAACAAATATTTTAAACATAAAATGCCAAAAAAATATAAAATTAGCATTCAAATTCATAATTTCAAATAAACATTTACGCACATGAGATAAATGATGCCAAAATAAATTAATAATGACTGATAAATTATGGGGAATCCGCTTAAAATTGTTGAATGACTAGAAGAAACAAGAAATACTACTAATGCACCGACCCTAGCGACACATGGCAGCTGTCAAATGGAACACTTTAGAAAAATGACAATATCTCGATCAGAAATCATCTGACAAAAATACTCAAAATCTTCTACAGAGATGGCAGTATTTGTATTAATTATAAAATATAGCATAAACAAATGTCAAATTGGTAAAATAAACTTAACAATTTGAACGCGTATATAACGGCACTTGGCGTATAATACTGTCTTTGGTATTGAAACTGTTCATTTGAGGGACTACTCTGTGATGAATTTTAAAGTGAGGTGGGATATCTGTTACTCTGTGATGTACACGTATTAAAATTCATGTCTTGAAGTTTTATATATCATAACTGGATGCAGATTCACCTGAAATTAGTTATGTTCATTTCATTATCAACTTGAAGTGAGAGATATCACTTATTATTTTATCTGTGACCTGTTATATATTATAATGTGTGATTGTTTTATATTTTGAGTTAGAAACACTGTTAGGCAAATAATAATTTAATATCCACGGATATAACGAGGGTGCCCTATAAATCAAAATCTAATCAACAGCTTAGTGGCATTGTATATACGTTTGTTTTTATTTATTTTTATGCCATTAAATTTAGAATAGGTTGATTCCTTAAATTAAAAAAATTGACTCATAAAATACACTATTATTCATTCTTTTGTATGATACTCCTTAATATATCCGCATTGATGATACATACATGTTGAAGAGCATGACTGGGAGTATATTGTTTTCAACCCTGTTTATCAAGCTCTCTGATTAAGAGCCACTGAGTTAGGAACCTAATTTGCTGTCCATCGCCTAAAGTATCGGTATAATTAACATTTGCTGGAATTGAACTATAAACTCTAATCCAGGCTGGTATAGTTTATTTAATTTTTTTGATACCGTTATTAATTGAACCCGAAACCCCCACGTAAAAGGTAAACTTCTTGCCAGCTAGGTCACTGAGATTGATGAACATTTGTAATTGCTGAGACATTACAAGAAACCTCCATTGCCTAGTGATAAAATATTGACATCCACCGGGGGTTTTAGATTCAATTCCCGATGGTACCCGAAAAATAAAAAGGCCGCCAGTCTGGTAAAGAGTGTTCGCCGGATAACAATACTTGCACGTTCCGAGTAGTCGTGTTGCCAAAATGTTCAATGAAGAACTGCAAGTTTTGCGCCTTCTCCAGAGATTCTGAACCTGAAGGCTCTTTTACTGAGGCTGAAGACAATATTGTCTCCCGGACACACTCTTCAATGTGAAACACTAATTTGGATATATTAAAGAGTACAATTAGAGTTAAGAATAGTATGATTAATGGTATGTATTTAATAGTATTAGATTGAAGTTTTTTCATAAGTTATGAGGAATAAAGTGAAGTCTGTGAATTGTGTCATTTTTTTAAATGAATCCTTCGCAATTCAGACTGACTTGCATATATGTTATTCATTAATTGGATTACTCTTTAAATTTCGTTGAAATCAGAAATAAAATTATGATTGAAATTAGAAATAAAGTTATTTGATAAGAATAAACAATAACAGTTTCCTTGCAATGTTTGAATCCAAAGATATCGCCTGTTAACAATACTGGCGCACTCGAGTATTGTTGCCTCCGTGCGTGTTTATTGCCAACACACAAGAACCACAAGTCACTTCCCTTCACTTGTGATTCTTAACTTGAGTTATGTTTAATGTGCCAACGACATTGTTTTCTGCTGGCCCAACTCTTCGACATACCCGCATCACAATTCAGGATATGATATAAGAGAAGAAAGTTTACCAAATACGCCTATACCTCGCTTTACTGAAGAGATACGTTCCTGAAAAGTTTACCGTAAATCATTTTTTTTTCCATATCAATACGTATTAAATGTGTTCCACGAAGATGAAAAATCAATGAAATATTAGAGAAAAGTCTCGAGTATTCTGAAATATGTAGAACAGAGAAAATATATACATATGCGCATAATATAAATGCAGATGTAAAGAATTACATAATTTATAATGAAAAATAAGAAGATTCCATATCAGAATTTGTCCATTAGGAAATATCCACACAATATTTGTTGGTTACATATTTTCTCTTTTTCCTTTTCAAGCTGCTTAACTCTTTCCCCGCGGGGAGCACAAACGCCTGTGATCTGACGACAATCCAAGTTTCAAATCACAAATACTTTAAAAAAATGACACAAAACCGGAATAAAAATTGAACTAAAATTTAAAATAATCTTTATTCTAGCGACATCTCTGAAAACCTTGTCAAATAATATATTAGTTTATGAGATATTGTTGAATAAACAGAGCGCCGAATTTTTTTGGTTTCTCAATATTTCCAGCATTAACGACCTGTCGCGCGGATCGAGTCCTGCGATGAGTCTCTCTTACGTAAATAAACATTACTAAGTCTCTCTTACGTAAATAAACATTACTAGTGCTATATGCATTTGATCGGGTGAGTGTCATGAAGCATTGATTTGATCGTAGCATTCCTTTGTTTATTTTACGTAATGTTAAGTTTATCTCCTTTATTTAATGAGTCTCCTTAAGAGTAATGACTATTATTTATTATCAGAAAATTACTTAAGTGTCATGTTTACTTGGTGTTGTAATCAAATATCAGTGGTTCTAAACAAAATATGTGTTTAAACTTAGAAATTAAAAAACGCTGAAATTGTGCTGCACACAGGATTCGTGGAATTTGATTTTTAACGCGGTGAACAGGTTAAAACAAGATATAATCACATTCATTTTTCAATAAACTCTACTCTCTTCATCCGGATCATTCTCAATTAGCATTTCAACATCCTTTTTAAAATGTGAAAAAGCGT